>CM038725.1:6127588-6342588 GCA_021613375.1 Megaleporinus macrocephalus | reverse complement strand
CTACCACCACTACTACTACAACTATAACAATCACCATCCCCACCACTACTACTACTACCACCGCTACTACTACTACTACTACTACCACCACTACTACTACAACTATAACAATCACCATCCCCACCACTACTACTACTACTACTACCACCGCTACTACTACTACTACTACTACCACCACTACTACAACTATAACAATCACCATCCCCACTACTACTACTACTACCACCGCTGCTACTACTACTACTACTACCACCACTACTACTACAACTATAACAATCACCATCCCCACCACTACTACTACTACTACTACTACCACCACCAACACCACTACTAGTACTACCACCACTACTACTACTACAACTATAACAATCACCATCCCCACCACTACTACTACTACTACTACTACTACTACCACCACTACTACTACTACTACTACCACCACTACTACTACTACTACCACCACTTACAAAGTGAACCACACATGTGAAAGTTTCTGGTCCCGTGTGGTAGCTTAGGCTCCAGGGTGGTTCTGTCCCTGTGCAAAAATCTTAAAGTAGATCTCATATCTTCCCTAAGTTCCAAGGATAGATCATATCCTGCGGAGGAACTGAAATTCTCTTTGTAACAGACAAGTCTTCCGTGTGGCGTCTGTGATCACAAGCCTCCCCAGGGATGAGATGAGCACGAGCCAAATATTAACCACCTTTTATCTTTCCAGAAGGCTTCGTTTCATGCACACTCATGCACATGCATATCTCTGCCACTCACTAATTATTCACCTTCTGTGTTTGCCAGGTACGTGTACGAGTTTGCTCGAAGACACCGGAGTATCCCTGCCGGTTTCGTCCTCAACACAACCCAAAGTCATGTGAGGATAGCAAAGACCTGCTGCAGTCCAACTGCCTCCAAGCCCTGCTTCTTCAAAGAGGTATGGTAAAGAAGGGCTAATGTACTCGTGCTTGCGTGGCAGTACATTGTGTGATTACATTCACAGAAAGGCTCAAAAAGAAGTCATGGACGTGAAAGTAAAGAGTGATATCTGGTTACTTTATGCTCACACGCTATAAAGGAGCTGGCACAAAGAATGATAACAAAAGCTTTACAATAGAATAAGATCAAATTCATAAATGTTACCATTAGCAACGGCATCTGTAGCTTTATACTTGGTTGTGCATTTATCACAGCTATTATTCACAACACAGCAATGAGGAATTACCCTTACACAAAACAAGACTACAACAAGAACCAAGACCAGACCACATTAGAACCATCAGAACTCCAGAGTCCAGTATACCACCTGATCCTAGAAGCCCACTGCCATACACATTTCAGTGCTTCTTCTGATTTAAAGGGGCGCGCATATATATATATATATATATATATATATTAGAGATAACCTGATCAGCGTTTTTGAGGCCAATTCCGATCGCCGATCACCTTTCAGCATGATCGGCCGATAGCTGATACTGATCGAGGGCGGGGCTATATGTCACGGCAGGGCTACATGTAGATATACAAGCAAGTCATGAAACAGTCTAAACTGGTTTATTACCATTTTTAACAAGCTCATATTAAACAGCATAATATTTTAAATAAAATGAACAGTAAATAAACAAAGTACATCAAACAAATATTCCAAATACTGCAATCATTACATTTAGACCCTTAATTTAAAACTAAAAAAGCTAATTAAATAAATGCAGTAAAAACTACAGTCATTAAACACAGACTCTGGATATTTTTAACGAAAATCTGTAATCATTAAATGTAGATCTTGAATTGCTGCTGATGTTCTGTTCGTACCAGGCAGATTATATATATATATATATATATATATATATATATATATATATATATATAATCTGACCGGTACGAACAGAACATCAGCAGCTATATATATATATATATATATATATATATATATATATATATATATATATATATATATATATAGATAGATAGATAGATAGATAGATAGATAGATAGATAGATAGATAGATGCATTTTTATCTATCTACATCTATCTATCTGCATCTACATCTTTTTATTTTTCTACGTTATTTAAATGCAGCAGCTGCCGATAACACTCTGAAAAAAAATCATGAGGAATGGACCAGTAGAAATACTTACAAATAGCTTGGAAAAAATCTGGTTCCATTGACTTCCATTGAAGTCAAGTCACTGTAAATATCTATCTTTTCGTTTTTAGTTCCAAGCATCATTCCAACCCGATAACTGCCATTTACATTGTACAAAAAACCGAATGATGAATATAATAATATAAATTCTTGTTTAGAGGTACGTGTTTTTCTTTGGACAGTAACGATATATATATAAACCATGATGATAAATTCTGGTTCCATTGACTTGCATTAAAAGTTAAGACTCCCCTGTAAAGTTGCCATTCTGAAGACACATGATTTTCTTTGAACAGTGAAGAAAAGTATGTCTCTACTTTTGAGGATTTGTTTTTCTGTATCACTTGAACATCACAGCTGCTCTTTAGATCCTGTGAACATTTCACAATGAATCGACCAATAGAAATGCTCCAAACTCACTTGGAACAAAACCTCTTTATGTGTACTTGCAATAAAAGTAGATACGTATTTATAATTTGTATATTTATTGGTTTTTGGGGTTCTTTATTGTAAGGAAACAAAATAGCCTAATAAGCCCATTCTGAGCAAAGCGAGATGTAATTATTTCACAGCAAATTAATATATTTGAAAATTTCAGTCCTGCAATGGATTTTCTGATTTATATATAATTTACGAAAGGAATAAAAAGTCGAACCTTCATATTGAATTGCCAAATCGAATTTCGCTCATACTGTACATGTGTTATCACCTTCTCTCTGTGATGCTCTGTTTTAAGTCCTTTGTCTTTAAGCCCTGCCTCCTCATGAACCCAGTATGTTTTGATAGGTCAGCTCACCAACTCTACCCTGTTTAGTCAACAGCCAAAGCGACATCCTGCTACAAGTTCCACACCTGACATGGCTGCTCTTACAGTGGTGCTGGTTCTGAACAAGATGGTTACGAAGTGATGTCATCACATAACACAATCCTTATAACCTGCGTACCAGCCAGCTCAGCACGTCAAATCCGATAGGCAGCTGATGACATCACCTTGTAACAGAGAAAAGCTGGAATATCAATGCTTCAGGCAGCTGAGAGGAGTGATTTCAATGGAAGAGAGTTATACATACATACATACATACATACATACATACATACATACACACACACATACACACACACACATACATACATATATACACACATACATACATATATACACACATACATACACACATACACACATACATACACACATACATACATATATAGACACATACATACACACACACACACACACACACACACACACACACACACACACACACATACATACATATATACACACATACACACATACATACATACATACATACATACATATACACACATACATACACACATATACACACATACATACACATATACACACACGTACACACGTACATACATATATACACACATACATACATACACACATACATACATACATACATACATACATACACACACACACATACCTTTAAAGTCCAATTTCATTATTTTTCAGCAATAAGAAAGTAAAAAAAAGTGCTTGGTAAAACCAGTAACAGCTAAAACCAGTAAAAGTCTGTTGGGCTAAAGTTTGCCCAGCTTGGATGATATGTATTGATGGACTGATATGTCGTAACACCTCTTTTTTTTAAAGAAGGAAGAAAATAAGTAGAAATTAAATATTTTATACCAACACACAAAACGATTAGGCTTAATTGCTCTTCCTATATAATACGTCCGGTCTCTTTACACATGAAAACAAAGTTTTTGGTTATCAGAATTCTTTCTTTGTTTACAGTCATAAAAACTCCAGCAGTTTTTCAAGCCACTGAATTCCACGTATCTCTTAATGTCTCTGTGGTTTCTTACCTACT
This sequence comes from Megaleporinus macrocephalus, assembly GCA_021613375.1. Lineage (NCBI taxonomy): Eukaryota > Metazoa > Chordata > Actinopteri > Characiformes > Anostomidae > Megaleporinus > Megaleporinus macrocephalus. The sequence goes on along the minus strand of CM038725.1, from coordinate 6,338,603 downwards.
CGACTGCTCGAAATCATAGCTGGAGAATTTCAAGGCTCTGTTCTGGTGTGCTGTTTTGAGGGTCACATTTCTTTGTTAGTTCCTTTGCAAGTGTTTTCCTTTTCATCATCATCATCATCATCATCTCTCTCTCTCTCTCTTCACCACTGGCTGAATCAGTAGGCTCACTGCTTTTCTGTTCCAGACTTTAGAAACTTTCTCTTCCATCTATACAGCTGCCCATTAGGTGTTTGTCCAGCACATGACCTTGGCTCACAATTAGTGCAGAAACATGAGCCGGATTCTAGATACCGTTCCGCCATATCCTGACCCCACCCTGACATCCGAAGTTTCTGAAGCAATTTGGACCCTCAGTGTCGGAAGACTGCTTTCTTTGCTTTCAACAACTGCTTTATTGATCTGGTTAATGTGCGAGGCTTTAACAACTAAGGTGAAAGTCTTGTTTAAGTCTGCCGATCCATCAATAGCTGGGCCGGTGATTGTCCAACATCCTCAACTGAGGCATTTCTCAGGTTCCACAATGGTTGGAGGTGATAGTGGGGGGGTTACATGATAAGGACAAGGGAAACTTTATGGTGTAGGAATGATCGAGGTGCGTTTGCGTCACCACGCCGTCTGGCCACGTTGTTTACACCTCTGAATGGTGTATGTCTTCCAATTAGTTGGTCACTTCCACACCCACACTAGGCATGAACCAGCTGTATATTGTGGTTGTGAGCCAAATCATGGTCCACTCACAGAGATCACTAGAGATCACTGGGGTCTGCTACATCTAATTAATTGTGATTTGAGACAGGAAAAGACACAGTTCAGCTATAAAGTGGATACTCTTGTTGGTCAAAAGTGAATATGTCACTATCCTTCTATTGCCATCGTCTTTCTAGAACGCTGTGTTCACCATGATCTCAGACATACCAGACTTGAAGAGAACTTCTCTAGCTCAAAAGACTTTTATGAATACTACTGAGCACTTAAGCTCTCAGAGATGCTGGGACAATGATTTGCTTTCTAGAATCCTTGGTTTCCTCTCTGACGGTCCAGTAATCCTTGTGCAACTTGGCTCCTTCGTACACGCCAGTCGTTCTTTAGTGTCCCTGTACATCATTTTCAGCTTCCTTTTTTTTTCTTTTATCTCCCAGACTGTCTTGTTTGATATGCACCAGGGCTTCAGTCTCTGTATCAGGCTCATCGGTCTAAGCTAAGTAAAACGTTCTGTGTCTTGGCAAGAACCTGACAATATGATATGTATCAGGACACAAGGGTTCTGATTAAATATATTGTGAATATATATTGATCTATTGGGATTTTTATACTTCATAAAAACATCAGCAAACCTATGAATGTGGTTGTGTGACAGCTATTATAATGTTAATATTAGCGGTGCACCCTTACACTACTTGTTTATGTTGGAGTGGAAGAGTCTAATGACTGATTACTGCTATCTAGTGTTGAAAGATTTGAACACAACACTAAATATGCTGCTGTTTGCATGTAAACTATTGATTAAGGAAGTAACGATGCATCGAGAGACAGTTAATAATCGAGGCAAAAAAAACGATTATTATGAATCGATATCCTTTTGAAACAGCAGAGGGTGCTGGCACGGCCTACCATGCTTGTTTGACATCCGTATATCACGTTAATATGGAGGCGCATCAGGGTCAAAACAAGGGTGAGAGAACCTTCAGCGCTCGAGTTTTCAGAGGGGGCGGGACATGGGCCAAACGCTATTGGCTGATGGCACCAGGTTTCTTGACTGACGGCTCACTACGAACATCCTCTCAAACGACAACTAACATAGTGGAAGAGTAGCCGACAGTTTGGTTCATTTCACTTATAATAGTGATTTAATAGTCTTACCACTTCTTATGAGCGCTTTTGTTGTAAATAAATAACAAAAGGAAACTTAGTCAGTAATAATTCATGTTCAGTTTGAAAAAAAGAAAGAAAAAAAAAATCATATCGTTAGGCCAGCATCGAGAGTAGAGTGTATCGTTACATCCCTACTATTGATATAAAATCAATACACTTTTTGTATACAGCATCACAAAACATAATGTTGCTATATCCTACTGTTTGCAACTGTCCAATAGAATTTAGAATTTTAGAATTTAGAACGAGAATTAGCCACGTGTTTGCACACAGTGGAATTTGACCCCCACTTTTAATCCATCCGTGCAGTGAAACACCCACATATACACACACTAGTGAACATACACACTAGGGGGCAGTAAGCACACAGGCTTGAAGCGGTGGGCAGCTCTATCCACGGCTCCCGGGGATCGGTTGATCGATATTTGCCTTTTTTTTCTCGGCATGGGTTGATATCCGTGTTTGGTAGCGCCGATTTAAAGTCCAGCACATCCGCAAGTAGCTCTGTGTTATCGGTGCGGTGGAACGTGCTGCAGTATGTGAAGGAAACCAAGCCAAAATTTAATGAAATATTTTTAATGCACTTGTCTGTTATTGATACTGTATTTTTTTGGAGGGCAGATAAAAATATTTAGTTTTTTCTTGTTAAGTCAGTATTCAATAAACAATATTAAGTTTAGAAATGTTGTGCATCCACTTTCTTATTACTAGTGTAACATTTTAGCAGCAAATAAAGCAGAAGACTTCTAGATATCAGCTCTAAAAGACGGCTGACCCTGACCTCTACACCCCAGCATCGGCAATAGATCTCTATACTGGATGCCTTGAATTTCCTAGATAGATAGATAGATAGATAGATAGATAGATAGATAGATAGATAGATAGATAGATAGATAGATAGATAGATAGATAGATAGATAGATAGATAGATAGATAGATAGATAAAATAAATGGGGATAGATAGATAGATAGATAGATAGATAGATAGATAGATAGATAGATAGATAGATAGATAGATAGATAGATAGATAAAATAAATGGGGATAGATAGATAGATAGATAGATAGATAGATAGATAGATAGATAGATAGATAGATAGATAGATAGATAGATAGATAGATAAAATAAATGGGGATAGATAGATAGATAGATAGATAGATAGATAGATAGATAAAATAAATGGGGATAGATAGATAGATAGATAAAATAAATGGGGATAGATAGATAGATAGATAGATAGATAGATAGATAGATAGATAGATAGATAGATAGATAGATAGATAAAATAAATGGGGATAGATAGATAGATAGATAAAATAAATGGGGATAGATAGATAGATAGATAGATAGATAGATAGATAGATAGATAAAATAAATGGGGATAGATAGATAGATAGATAGATAGATAGATAGATAGATAAAATAAATGGGGATAGATAGATAGATAGATAGATAGATAGATAGATAGATAGATAGATAGATAGATAGATAGATAAAATAAATGGGGATAGATAGATAGATAGATAGATAGATAGATAGATAGATAGATAGATAGATAGATAGATAGATAGATAGATAGATAGATAGATAAAATAAATGGGGATAGATAGATAGATAGATAGATAGATAGATAGATAGATAGATAGATAGATAGATAGATAAAATAAATGGGGATAGATAGATAGATAGATAGATAGATAGATAGATAGATAGATAGATAGATAAAATAAATGGGGATAGATAGATAGATAGATAGATCCATCCATCCATCCATCCATCCATCCATCCACTTACCTACCTACCCACCTATCCATCTCCTAGCTGCAATCTCATCAGCAGTTGGCACATTGGCCAGTGGATTTTTCAAGATAGCTTCCAATGATTTATGGTCTGTCTGTAGGTCAACACTATCCTCCATATACAACTGGGTAAAAGCATTCTACTCCAAACACTATCGCAGGCAAAGTGCTTCCAGTCTTCGTCTGCAGATGTGATGTATATGCTACTGGCCTGACCTCTTGAAACAGTCCACATTTTAAAGCATCTATATAAACCGTTGGAAAATCGTTGGAAACATTGCATCACAATGCGCGAGTATAGGGGTCACTGTGAGCACAGCTTTCAACTTACCAAACACCTGTTGATGTTCATCTTAACATTACCATGTGGCATCACCTCTAGTAAGCTCGTGCAGCAGTTCAGACTGCTGTGACAAAGATGGGATGAACTCCTCACTCATCACCAGCCAGCTCTCCTGCCCATTTGTGCCAACTGCTACACCCTCAGTTACATCACTGTACCATCCAGATGCACCAGCATTGAGATAGGATGGGACTGTTTCAGCTCACGCCCACTTTACATAAAGACTCAGTCAGAGACTGCCTCAGTCAGAGACTGCCTCAGCCAGAGACTGCCTCAGCCAGAGACTGCCTCAGCCAGAGACTGCCTCAGCCAGAGACTGCCTCTACCTGTGCAGCTTCTAAAGCTTTGCTATCCAGATTTCAAACAGAGACTCTTTTCTTTGGTGTTTAGTTTATTAAACTGTAAATACTGTTTGATCAGAGGAGGACGGGTCTCCACTTGTGAGTCTGGTTCCTCCCAAGGTTTCTTCCTCCAGTCTGAGGGAGGTGTTCTTGCCACTGTTGCCTCTGGTTTGCTCACTGGGGGATATATATTGTAACTGTCTGTTTTCAAAACTCTGTAAAGCTGCTTTGTGATAACATGGTTGTTAAAAGCGCTACACACATAAACTTGAATTGAATTTAACTGAATCCATTTTGCATGGATCTGGTTTCGGGCCATCCTTGGAGAGAATTTGACCAGGATATTAAAACGTAAGACCACTCTCACACTTCTCTCTACTTGGTCTGAGATGACTAGCCCTCTCCAGCGCTCGCCTTAGCCTTGGGTCACGCTTGTTCCCCCGATGAGAATACCATCAATTTAGGATTCACCACCTTCCATGGCCTCAAGCAACTGCTCTACTGAACTGCAGACCACTTCGGGTCCATAATTCACCCCAAACAGGAGAAGCAGATATTTGTAGCAGTGAAAGGGAGCATACCAAGACCAGAGCAGGTGTGAACGAGCTTGAGCTGCCAAGAACCTGAGCCTGCTTTGAAGCACAGAGAACTATTTTCAGATTCGCTCACTGCTGATACATTTAGATTCTATGGGTCTAAACAGATTTCCAAGCTCCTATTATGCCAGGTTCACACTGCATGACTGGTTGGGCTGTAATCGTGAGTCTTTCAGTTGTTGAGGCTTTTACACAACATAACTGGTTGGCGACAAGGGGTCTCCAACACGACTTTCACCTTGGGGAACCGCCCACTCATCTGGCTGCTGTCCAAAAGCACATCTTTGAGAACACACAAAACCTAAACGAATGAGAGCTAGAGATATCACATAGAACATATGCTATTTCTAAAACAGACGTCAACAAACAAGCAAGAAAGAAGAAAAAGGTATGAAGATGGATAAAGGCACGGGGTCAGCAGGGACGGTCTGTTCTGCAGAGAGAGCTGGAGGTAAATATTTTATCAATAAAAAAAGGTGTGTTGCAGAGAGATTACGTGAACAGTGACACGGTTCTCTCTCTACGTGATCCCAATGGCTGTAGCTAGACGCTGCTGTTGACTCACAGTTGCCAACTGGTCTAGATATTAAACATGCTAGACCAGTGGTCTTAAATTAGAGTTCAGTAAGGTCCAGTTAGAGAAGATCTTCTCAGGTCAGTCCGGATCGTCATCAGTTCTAACGTGTGTTCTGATTCAGTGGTGTATCCTGTTTACTGAAGTAATCTAGTATCAACATCCTATACCATCAACTACTGAAACACCAACACACCACACATACCGTTCAGTATATTTCAGTATATTTACTGTTTAAATGCTGAACTGATTAATTATTTATAAGCTTCTAATAAATATTTTTACTCACTTCAATAAAACAAGATCTATATTAAAAAAACAAAACACTTTAAAAAAAAAAGAGAATCTTTAAGTGTTTATTTATAGAAACAGTAAATAAAGCAGCGTCTTCTGGTTAACTCAGTTTCACAGCTTGACTTGTCGGTCTGGAGCTGCCTGTGGGAAGAATAAACATATACGTCTCTCCATTTCTGGTTGAAACAGTCGGGTTTCAGCGTCAGCTTTCCTTTCTTAGAGCACGTTAATCTTTCTCCAATCAGCCACACTCCTGAATATGCACAGACCTGATTGGCTGACGCACATGATTGGGTTCTGAGTTTACTGCGCCGCAAAGCCCGTATACCGTAAAGACCAGAAAAGCTCCACTGGTTAAAATAATTTTAACGTTTAAAAAAAAAAACACTTAAAATTAAATCGTTCGTAATAGTTCATCAGTTTGGGTCCCCATTGGACAACGTCTGGGTCCAGACCTGGACCGCGGTCCGCCTAGTAATGACCTCTGTCCTAGACGTTTGCCGGGCATCTGCGTTTAGTCTGCGAGCACTCGGTGAAGGCTCGGCAAGCATCTTTCAGCAGTTCACACTACACGACTGAGCGAGCGCCGAGTGGTCGCCGAGTGGTCTCCGAGCAGAGGATTTTGTTGGTGCTCTACAAAAAACAGGAGGACTGAAGACCAGGCTTAAATCCTGAACTAGTCATTAGACAATCACAAAGGGGTTTGTCAGCCCACCAGTCCTTATAATCCCAACCATTTTTTTTTCCATCTGTTCTTTTCCATTTTCTCTTACTGCGACTGTCTATGTGGGTGAAAATGTGGCACCCATTCTTTTCCCCCCATCCACCAGAATTACGTGCTCTCCATCCAACCAGCCTTCAAACATCAGAGCAGACGTCCATCATGTCACTTCCGTTCATCATCGCGACTCGCTGAGTGAGTCATTTCCACGCTGGTTTGCGTTCCCAGCTTTGGTGTTACATCATTTTTGCCACCTTTTGTTTTTAAATCTCACTTCTCGATTGCATGTTCCTTTTAGATGGGTTCCGCTGTCTGCGTAGGTGGACGACTCCGCGTTCTTTGACCTCCGCATCTTGGCAAAGAGATTATTTCTCTCGCGTCTCACTCCATATGCTGGACGGCTACATGGCACATGCTCCGTTTCACATCTTTCACAAGCAAGCCTGCTCACTCTGTCTGCTTTACTAACATTCATTGTGCCTTTACTGTCCTTTCTTTTGTCTGACGGCTTTCGCTTCACAGAGTCTACGGTCTTGTTCTTGATAGCAGGGACTCTTCACCATCATGCATTGGCTGAAATGATTGTTGTTGTTTCTAATATAACGTATATCCTAATGGCTCTAAGAAGAGTGATGTCATATTCCCTTAAAGGGAACCCCGGCTGCTAACACTTGTAAGCCTTATTATGGTGTAATGACTGCAAATTATTAAGATTATAATTATTGTGGTTTAAAATAATCACTAAAAGTATCAGATTTATTAGATTTTCTGTAAAATCCACTGCACGTGGGTCTCCATTGTTGTATCTACTGACGTGATCAGCGGGTAGTGACGTCAAATGGTTGCAGTAACCGGCCGTTGAGCTTGAGCTGTTCAGCCTTTACAGTTTGAGCTAGAACACAACATTTCTGACATCAGCGGTGACATCACACACCACGTTAGTGTAAATGGTGAACAGAGAGGGTGGAGGAGAGAGTGACACAGTGCTGGAGTTGTTGTGAAGCTGTGTGTTGGTGTTGATGGAGAAGGAGAGTGTCTGTTAAAGGAGCTCCGCTTTCTAGCAGGAAACATTCACACTCAGTAAACAGCTAGATACACTGAACGGGAGTGTCTCTTAGCTTCACACTCCTTTATTAGTGAAGTAGTATGTTCACTACTAAGACTCTACTTTCACGCTCAGTAAACAGCTAGATACACTGAACGGGAGTGTCTCTTAGCTTCACACTCCTTTATTAGTGAAGTAGTATGTTCACTACTAAGACTCTACTTTCACCTTCAGGATCCACAAACGAGGAGAAGCAGCTGACGCTAACGCTAAACGTTCTCAGGAGAGAGTCCAGCTCATGTTCATGTTCACGGTTCTTCTCGTGGTTCTCCATAATCTGGAGCTTTTGGACTTCCTGTGTGGGGAAACTGTGGCCCTGCATTGTGTTTTAGTCTAAGCTTAAAACCAACAACCTCCATCAAGTCTCTCACCAGTGGTGGTCTACTGAACCACTCCAACTCATCCAGACTGAAGTGAGGAGAGCAGAGCGGGGGTCTTTGGGTAGCTGTGTTGGTCCACACGCTGCTTCACTAACTATTCTCCTTGTTTATGTTTGTGAAGCTGTTTAGACTAATATCAGTCTTCACACTGCCTTTCACTGAAACAACATCAACAACACAATGTACATGGTTTTCTTTAAGCTAGGTTAGTAACTAACATTCACTCCTTCACACCACAGTCCAGTTTAGTGCTGCAACCGTTTGACCTCATCTACCCAGCAGGCATTGCACGTCAGAAATAATAGCTGCATCCATATGTTTAATATTTAGATTTAATATATTTAATTTAGAATAAAAGAGTTAATTTATTAATAAATCTGATACTTTTGTGATTTTTTACAACATTCTGAATAATTTAGGGTGTGTCTCAAACCCTAGTGAGTGTGTAAGTAGGCTGTCTAGGTAGTGAGTGTGTAAGTATCAGCGTTCTCTCCTCATCTCTCCTCATAAAACAGATTACTGAGACGCTCTAGTTAGAGAGAGACTGCGACACGGCTTGTTCCCGCCCACTGCAGCACGTGATTGGTGGTTTAGCTGGTTGCTAAGCTACCGGCCGGCATCGGAAACAATAGCCCGAGGCTTAAAAATCCCACCACACAAATCATATCTGCTCTGTGGCGGCCCTGAGGGGGTCATTGAAGAACAGGGTAACAAAGTACATTGAGAATCAGATGAACTACAGTCTGTAAGTTTAGAACTCAAAGTGAGTGTAGTGTGGACAGTGTGTGTAGATACAAGGAGCTGGTTTTAATGTTATGGCTGATTGCTGTATGCATAAGTAGCTTTGGTAGGTATTACACTAATAAACAGATTAGAATATTAAGAGATAAAGAATAAGACAAGACAAGAGAGATATGTCTATATACATACCTGAGCTTGTAGAGCACATTAGGAAGAACAGCATGAGTGTATAGCACTAGTGGATATACGAGATATGAGTAAAAACTCAAGTTCTACCAGGTTTTATGAAGACAGACCACAGCCAAAAGTCATTATCCTTCATACTTTTGCTCAACTGGTAGATCGATCTCATATCATGGCACATTCTTCCTGGCAAATTTGCTCCACGCTGGTCAATTTTTAAATGGGTTCACAGATTCCCAACTGGAGTCTAAACTTGGCTGTTTGTGGAACCTTCACCTGTTTCGTTGTTCAACCACTTGTGTGTTGCTATCCTGCTGAAAGCTCAGGTTTCTTCCTAAGTTTATTTCCAATATCTCCCTGGATTTTACCCCCAGAATGCCTCAGGTTAATAATAACAACAATAATAATAAAAAGAGAAGGTAGGACAGAAACACAGGAAGATATAGAGAGAGGTAGGCCATTCCAAAGAGCGAACAACCTAAACCCAGGAGCAGAATCAGAGGACCTGAGAGAGCGCGATGGAGCACAGGGCTGTAGGACAGCTGAGCAGTATGGTGGAGTACGTCAACAGGCCTTATAAGTCAACAAATGTATTCGGAGACAGGTAGCCAGTGAAAGAGATGGAGGACAGTGGGGATGTGAGCAAACTAATATTCTAGCAGAGTTCTGAATGAGTTCTGGCAGTAATCTAATCGAGAGGTGACATGAGCATGAACCAGGATCTCAGAACCTTTCAAGGAGAGCAAGGGGCGGAGTCTGACAATGTTACGAAGACGGAAAAAAGCCTGGTCAGAGATTTAACGTGAGATACAAAACTGAGACTAGGGTCAAACAGGACACCCAGATTCTGAACAGTGGAGGATGAGCTGACAGAGATATGGTTTATGCTAAGAGTGTAGCCAGACTATGCTCATATGGCTGCTTTAGAGAGGTTGGGCATTGAACTTCAGGAAGTCATCATTCAGCCAGTTTGTTATGTCCAGAACACAGGACAGCAGTGAGGGTGGAGGATTAGTTTTGTTTGACCACAAAAACCCTTAGACCTCATTTTAGTTGGGCCACTCTGATGTTTTCAGATGTTCTTTGATGTGTTCTTTCTAGCCACTCTCCCACACAGGCTGGTCTTATGCAGAGCTCTTGAAAGCACTGACTGGTGCACCTTCACTCAGCCACTGACCTTTGTTGCTCCTTTAAAATGATCTCTCTGCCGCTTCCTCCCCTCACAGGCCTCTTCTTTCTCTGATGCTTAGTTGTCAAGGACGGCCACGTCTAGGCAGTGCCTGAGTGGCGTGATGCAACATCCATTGCCTCACAGTTGATCCAACATTGCTTATCTTATCTTGTGCATGTATATAACTCAATCTTCAATTTTCTTAGAATGCTATTTAGTAGAGATGGACTGCTCAGCGTTTTTAAGGCCGATGGCCAATCCGAGGGCGGGGCTATATGCCACAACAGGGTTACATGTAGTTATTCGCGCAAGCAAGTCATTAAACATTGTCTAAACTGGTTTATTATCATTTTTAACGAGCTCATATGAAACAGTATAATATTTGTAACTAAATTAGAAGTTGGTGTATGTGGGAGTAAACCGCTTGATAAGCTCCGGAAGAGCCACATCTGAAAAGTATCTCTACTAGGAACAGCAGAGCGTGGATCCAGGTGGAATATTAAGCAGCAGAATGAACGTCTTCTACAGCCGAGAAGAGCTGCTTATCTAGAACTATAAACTCAATCACTCTGGCTGTGGTTCTTTAGCTCTCTGGCTGTTTCTGCTGCTGTTCTGTTTGTACTGGTCAGATCTGGTCTGTAGGTGTTCTGGGTTGTTTGTTTTGTGTTAGCTGTGTGTTCTAGCTCTGCTGTTTACTGATACTCACTGTATTCAGCTGTGTGGTGTCTCTGAAGTGTGTATCAGATTATTAGTGTTAAATGTCTTGGTTTCTCCGTGAGAGACGCTGATTTACTAATTTTACAGATGTTATAAACTGTCCTGGATGAGTCACATACACAGACAGACGATGTTTTCTATCAGCGCATGCCGAGAATGCCGTAAACTCCGTTCTCGTGAGGCCGCTGCTTTAGTCAGTGTGTGGAAAATGACAGTATGTATTTCCACCTAGTGGTTCAGATAGGAATTGCAGGGAGCTCTTCCCGGATGAAACGCTAGCTGGAAAAACAGAAATTAGGCTCATTTGTTTAACGTTATCAATCAACTAAATTGGAGAAATATCGGCCGATCACATATATTGATTAAAAATCGGCCGATACTGATACATGGCCGATCAATCCTTCCACCTCTACTATTTAGTATTGATTTTAATAGAAATCCATCAGTTTCACAGTCAACAATGGGTAACTGGATTATAGGGGGTCTTTTATACAGAGATTACTTCCTCTAGTCACTCCTAAATAGAGGCCAGTTGTGAACACAGTGTTTTCATTAGCAACCAGTAATGTATTTAAATTATATTTATGTCCTGAATTTTTAAGGGGGGTTGAATACTTTTGCAACGTACTGTATGCCGATGCTAGGTGGTACTATGGTGTAGTGGTTAGTATGGTGGTGTAGTGGTTAGTATGGTGGTGTAGTGGTTAGTACGGTGGTGTAGTGGTTAGTACGGTGGTGTAGTGGTTAGTATGGTGGTGTAGTGGTTAGTACGGTGGTGTAGTGGTTAGTATGGTGGTGTAGTGGTTAGTATGGTGGTGTAGTGGTTAGTACGGTGGTGTAGTGGTTAGTATGGTGGTGTAGTGGTTAGCACGGTGGTGTAGTGGTTAGTACGGTGGTGTAGTGGTTAGTATAGCGGTGTAGTGGTTAGTATAGCAGAGTGGTTAGTACGGTGGTGTAGTGGTTAGTACGGTGGTGTAGTGGTTAGTACGGTGGTGTAGTGGTTAGCACGCTGGTGTAGTGGTCAGTGAGGTGGTGTAGTGGTTAGCACGGTGGTTTAGTGGTTAGCAACGTGGTGTAGCGGTTAGTACGGTGATGTAGTGTTAGTACGGTGGTGTAGTGGTTAGTACGGTGGTGTAGTAGTTAGTACGGTGGTGTAGTGGTTTGTACGGTGGTGTAGTGGTTAGTACGGTGGTGTAGTGGTTAGTACGGTGGTGTAGTGGTTAGTATGGTGGTGTAGTGGTTAGTATGGTGGTGTAGTGGTTAGTATGGTGGTGTAGTGGTTAGTACGGTGGTGTAGTGGTTAGTATGGTAATGTAGTGGTTAGTATGGTGGTGTAGTGGTTAGTACGGTGGTGTAGTGGTCAGTACGCTGGTGTAGTGGTTAGTACGCTGGTGTAGTGGTTAGTACGCTGGTGTAGTGGTTAGTATGGTGGTGTAGTGGTTAGTATGGTGGTGTAGTGGTTAGTATGGTGGTGTAGTGGTTAGTATAGCAGAGTGGTTAGTACGGTGGTGTAGTGGTCAGTACGGTGGTGTAGTGGTCAGTATGGTGGTGTAGTGGTTTGTACGGTGGTGTAGTGGTTAGTACGGTGGTGTAGTGGTTAGTACGGTGGTGTAGTGGTTAGTACGGTGGTGTAGTGGTTAGTACGCTGGTGTAGTGGTCAGTACGCTGGTGTAGTGGTCAGTACGCTGGTGTAGTGGTTAGTACGCTGGTGTAGTGGTCAGTGTGGTGGTGTAGTGGTCAGTATGGTGGTGTAGTGGTTAGTATGGTGGTGTAGTGGTTAGTATGGTGGTGTAGTGGTCAGTACGGTGGTGTAGTGGTTAGTACGGTGGTGTAGTGGTTAGTATGGTGGTGTAGTGGTTAGTATGGTGGTGTAGTGGTTAGTACGGTGGTGTAGTGGTTAGTATGGTGGTGTAGTGGTCAGTATGGTGGTGTTGTGGTCAGTATGGTGGTGTAGTGGTCAGTATGGTGGTGTAGTGGTCAGCACTGTCTCCTCACAGTAAGATGATCTGGGTTGGATTCCCGGTCCGGGTGGTTCTGTGTGGAGTGTGTATGTTCTCTCCGTGCTTGAGTGGGTTCCTCCGGGTTCTCTGGTTTCCTCCCACAGTCCAAACACATGCAGGTTAGGTTGATGGGTCACTCTAAATTGTCCGTAGGTGTCAGTGTGTGTTGGCCATGCAATAGACTGGCGAACTGTCCATGGTGGACCCCGTCTTCGCCCAATGAAGCTGGGATTGGCTCCAGTGACCCTGGCTAGAGGGATAAAGTGGAAGATAATGAATGGAAGGATGGATGTATACTGATGCTATGAACTGGGTTCAGAGTGGCTCAAGATGCAAACGCAACACATCCATTGCTTCATTTCGTCCCTGTCAGCGGTGCAACAACACGCGTCATTCGCGAAACACTTGCGTGCACATCTTGTACTGGAGCTGATGGGTGTTGCGGAACTCATCTCTCAAAAGCAACAGGTGCAGGTCTGGTCATTAGAGCGAATAGAAAAGTTGCTTCTCAGAGAACATTTGCATCACTGAACGCTGTTGTGTTCACACATGCTGCGTTTGCAAGTGTAGCAATGTGGGGGTGGGATGTGTAGCTTCCTACGCAACACGACGCGGACTAGCGAGCCATACGTCACGCTGCTGTGGACATGAGAATAGTCATTTCCTATCTTAAGGAAGTCTTTCACCAAACCGCCAGCAGGCACACGGGAAGCAAGATTGAGATGAATCCTTGGCCTGCCGGCTAAAACTACTCTGAAGTTCCTGATTAATCCCAGGACATTCTGCCTTCACATTTAGTTTGTATAATGAACTCATGTTACTGACGCTTGCATTGCTTATGTTAATATTGTTGTCTCTGATCTTGGAATTAGTACCCAAACAGCGCCATGAGGAAAAATTCTAATGCATCCTTGCTATTCACAAGCGATTTGAAGAACAAGAGTTGATGAAAAGTACATGCAGTTACCAAGTTATCAGATATAGTTATACAGAGCTTGTTTAAATCTGTCAAGACGAGCCTTCCAAGTGAATCTGGCAACCCATTGCAGACTCACATGTGCACACAAAGTTTGTAGTCTACACCGAAAAGTGCCACCAATAATGCTGGAGCAGCTGCACATGAGCTTAAGGTCACCTCACCCAATGTCAAGAGTCAACGTCAAAGCTCTCCAGGTGTAATCCTTAAACTCAGAATCTCACCAAAGCTCTCATGGATAAATACAATCAGATCATCAAAATGTTCCAACATTTGATGCAATGCCTTCCCAGTGGAGTACAGATCCAACAAAGTTTCCAGAAATTAGGTTATGAAATAAACACACCCCAAACTGCTCCACACCATCATTCCATGTCCTATATAACCCACTCCTCTGTCCTCACCTTCTCAAAACTAAATTTGCACCCCAGCTTCTTCCTCTCTTCCAATTCTTACTCACTCTTTGCTTGGCAAGGGAGGCTTGGCTTCAAGTCCCAGCAGCCAACGCCATACAGAACTCCAGCCTCAGGTTTACCTTGGGGGTTCGCATGAGTAGGACTCCAAACAAGACCTGGTACACCACCATCAACTGGAGTACTTAAAGCTTTCTGGACTCTCTCTGAACGTCCACTATGAGAGGACTGGTTTAAGAGTCAGTACTGCTATGGCGTTCTCTTGTCATATGAATTTGGCCAATAAACCCCAAACAGAGCAGAGACAAACCAAACACGAGTTTAAATAATGCCTGTAAACTCAATAACATGGTGCTTCAGACAGATCTGCACTGCTGAGTGTCGCTGGCACTGACGTACTGTAAAGTGATCGCAGCGCCTCCGACCCTGTATGACCCCGTGGCATGTAGCGGTGTGTTTAAAAAATTCGATTTTTCGATTCAAATCGATCTTCATTTGAATAATCCGACATCGATTCGTATAAACCCGAGATCTTTAAAATTAGCATTCCAGGCTATCTGTGCTGTAACTAACGCCCATGCAGAGTGGCTCGGGCAGCTGGCTGGACTTGGGTTTAACCGGCTTTCAGAAATATAAACTCACCTTCTGTGTGTAGGAGGACACGCCCACCTTCCCACTGTGCAGGTACTGATACGCTTCAGTACTTTTATAGTTTTTCATTACTGAACCGTCTACACCTTTCCGAGAGTACAGAGTAATTAAACATGTCTCAATAAGTAACCTCAGACCACCTTCTCATATCACCCACCCACTGTGTTATTAACCTCAGACCACCTTCTCATATCACCCACCCACTGTGTTATTATCCTCAGACCACCTTCTCATATCACCCACCCACTGTGTTATTATCCTCAGACCACCTTCTCCTATCACCCACCCACTGTGTTATTAACCTCAGACCACCTTCTCAGATCACCCACCCACTGTGTTATTAACCTCAGACCACCTTCTCATATCACCCACCCACTGTGTTATTAACCTCAGACCACCTTCGCATATCACCCACCCACTGTGTTATTAACCTCAGACCACCTTCTCATATCACCCACCCACTGTGTTATAAACCTCAGACCACCTTCTCATATCACCCACCCACTGTGTTATTAACCTCAGACCACCTTCTCATATCACCCACCCACTGTGTTATTAACCTCAGACCACCTTCTCATATCACCCACCCACTGTGTTATTAACGTCAGACCACCTTCTCATATCATCCACCCACTGTGTTATTAACCTCAGACCACCTTCTCATATCACCCACCCACTGTGTTATTAACCTCAGACCACCTTCTCATATCACCCACCCACTGTGTTATTAACCTCAGACCACCTTCGCATATCACCCACCCACTGTGTTATTAACCTCAGACCACCTTCGCATATCACCCACCCACTGTGTTATTAACCTCAGACCACCTTCTCATATCACCCACCCACTGTGTTATTAACCTCAGACCATCTTCTCATATCACCCACGCACTGTGTTATTAACCTCGGAGGAGACAGTGTTGTCCCATTTGAACTTCTTACTGTCTCTCCGGTCTCCTCCCATGTACCTGTATTCTTTTTGGTTAGCTGAGCGGAAGTTCTAACACAAAGACGGAAGAAACACACGCTTGAAAGTGGGTGTGGCCAAATACGGTGAATATAAATATATAAACACTAATGTTTTTATTAATGGTAGGTTGAGTGTTCCTTGTACGTTTATCACATTAGTTCTCTGAAAATCTCTTTTCATATTCAAACCAAACATATTATTGTAACTGAAATATCCCTAAATGAATCCATATTGAATTGAATCCAATCGAATCGGAAATGTAATTGAATTGGGACCTAGTGAATCGGGAACGAATCGATCCGGCAAATCAGTGGCGATACCCAGCCCTAGTGGCATGTGCAGCACTTCATTCAAAATGAATACGTTTGGTTTGGATGATGTTCCTGCTATTCCTTAGAGACTCTCTTTATACTGCTCTTCAACAAAGTGTGGAGAAACTTGAGGACCATGATGGACAAACCGAGTCACTGCGCTAAACAGGTGAGCAACCACTCACCCAAACAACCCAAGTCTAATCTGCTTTCCGCTCCCAGTTATTAGCACTGGCCTTAAACATAAATAAAATATCCCCCAATATCATGATATGCTTGGAAAATATGTTTACTACTGCCCAGTCCTGCTGAGCATTTATACTGATTGAAGTTATTAATTTTTTTTTATAGACAACGCAAACAACATGTAATCTGCTATCAACTGAGACAAAGCCAGCAACTGTGTGAGAGGCTGGACTAAAACAAGCAAAAATGATTGTGTGGTCAGCTCTGGCATCGCATGTACAGGCTCTTTAGGAATAGTAGGTGGCAGAGCTGATTCCACACTGCCGCATGGACTCCAACGCTTGTTCACGCTCTGCTCCATCTGTCACCTGAAGCCGAGACTGGCCCCACTGCCACCTCCCATCACAAACACCTTAATCACACACCGATCAGGCCTTCGTAGTTTAATTACAGTAAAAGAGGAGGACCAACCTTACGCTCTGAGACAAATCATGCCAGGGACGGGGTTGATGACACTGCTGTTGCGATAATGACGTGTTTTGTGGAACTGAAGGAGACGTCGATGACAATGAAGATAACGATGAGGAGAAGAAAGAGCAAGTGTGAAAGCAGAGTGACAAAACTGCTGCCTCTGCTGATGATGACCGTGATTGGTTGCGGTGGCAAACGAGAGGCCTACCAATGGAATACCACTCGATAAAATCTCTCTCTCTCTCTCTCTCTCTCTCTCTCTTTCTCTTTTCAGAGGTACCAGCAAAGGAGCTCCACCACTTTCCTGAGATTCCTCTCCAACGTCTGCAGCAACCAAGCGAACCTGAAATCCCACCAAACCGGGTAAACGGCTTGCTTAAACAGTCCTGCCACTTTCGCTTGTCTGGAAAAGTCTCTAAGCAATCAATGGGCGCTCAGACTTGCTGAGGGTCTAATTCTTTTAGAAATGAGCAGCGAGGTGCGCTCAAATTGGAGAAATTGTCCAATTCTGTTGAGAAGGATCTCGTCGGAATCCTAAATTCTCTCAAGAGCTCTGCGCTGCCCTTTAATATGAAGGGATTTCTGCAGACTGAATTGCAGACTTCGCTGCCTAATTCTTAATTCTTATGTCATGTAAACAACATGCCAGCATCATTAAAAACACCACCTCATGAATGTTCTCCTCCCACCCTGGCAGGCTGACTGCGTTTTTCGGGGGTCTCCTGAGGGTGCCGTTTGAAGAAGCATTGGCCGTTTCTAAGCATTTCCAGTCCGGACTTGCAAAATGCTGTTTACAGCCCCAGCCTCAGTGTGTCATTGAAGAGGTAAGCAAAGCGAAAAAAGGCCTGAATGGGCGCAATTACAGTCCCAGACACATTATTCCTACCGTTCTCTGGTCTGTCTTTCAAGCAGCTGTGTTTTCGGACAGCTCCTGCCAGACTGCCCCAGAGATAGGCTTGGACGCAGTACAGCTTTCCTCCTTCCAGCCCTCAGCCAAAGGCACTGAATGTCATTTAATTTCCATAATTTGGCTAAACGTCGCATTCCCAGAGGGCCTGGACTGTTGAAAGTCCCGCCCCGCTGTATTTTCATTTCACTTTCTGACGATACGCGTCCAATTCGGACCTCACCCTTCGCCAACAACAGCACACACGTCAGTCATCTTTGTCAAATTTCTCGTTTCTTTGGCTCCGGCGCAATTTCAGCCTCCGGGACGCGACTAAGTACGGCAATCATATCAAAAGCGCCAAGTAGACAAAAAAGGATTATGAATAGAGGAGCAATTTTCTCAAACAGAGACGTGCGCCATAATCAGATCGGCGGTAAAGAAACAGTGGCTGCGCGCTCCTCGGCGAAGGCAGGCTTCATTCAATTATTTACCCCTGACGGCAGATCCGGACTGATCTCCCACGTGCCGTTCTTCTCCCTTTGGCAGTTCACCGGCTTCCAGAAGGTTCTCTGCAAAGAATCGATACTTGGCACCACGTCCGAGGAGTTCCAGACGTGCTGCAGCAAGGCCCCACTGGACACGCTCACTTGCGTGGACAACCTGAAACGAGAGGCTCCGAAAGCTCTGAACACAACTCAGGTCCCCACGGCGCAGCTCTGTGAGAAGGATCGACCGGACAACACTGACAGGTGCGCAGTTCAACATACATCATATGCTGTGTCTTACATCTCCAGAAGGAAAACAACAACAACAACAACAACAACAACAACAACAACCACCACATACAGGGAACAGAAAAATCCCAGTCAGTAAGCATCTGTCATGATTCATCAACATGATCATTACTGATGCTTTATATGAGCGTTTTTCATTTACACACTGTGACACTTTGTGTACACAAACTTCACATGATACTAATCCCTGGCTGGGGTTTCCAGTGTGCACTCTGGGTTTTTTTTAATCCCTTTTTCCAAAAACGTCACTCAAATTAGAGGTTATTTATTCTGTGGATGATCAAAAAGACACCCTCCACACATATACCCACACACACTGCATATTCAACTAAACCAGCTTAGCATGAGGCTCCGGTTCAGGTAATCTACATACCTTGGTGAACAAGTCCCCCAGCTGAAACTTATTTTCAGTCCCCCAGCTGAAACTTATTTTCAGTCCCCCAGCTGAAACTTATTTTCAGTCCCTCAGCTGAAACTTATTTTCAGTCCCCCAGCTGAAACTTATTTTCAGTCCCCCAGCTGAAACTTATTTTCAGTCCCCCAGCTGAAAATATCGGGATATTATGTTTAGTGATACTGTATCGATTCTCAAAAACACAGTATCGATACACAGATTCCTGGCAGACATTATTGTGAATCATTGTGTGTTGTGATCAAACCTCTGACCACTAGATGGCAGTGTTGTAATCCACTTTCAGCTCCACTCCAACATTAACAAGCAGCACAAGGGCGCAGTGCTATTGCAAGCATTGACAAACCTGACAAACCTTGACAAACCTTCATATAGTGGTGTGTTTTAATAGTAGAATTAGATCAATCGTAATATAATCACTTTGCTTGCAGTATCGCAATATATCGCGATATTGAATCGTGACCGCTGTATCACGATACGTATTGTATCGCCAGGTTCTTGCAAATACACAGCCCTATTCAGCACCCACAATTTCATTTCCTACCACACAGTCAACTAGAAAGCTCTCACTGCGAATGTAGCAACACAACTTCACACTGCATTGTATCACTCTCACCTCAACACACACAGCAACAAACAATGGATGCATTTTAATACTGATTATATGCCATTAAGTATAATCAACCTCTGCCCTCTGAACACGTCGCTGCCTCTTTACCTGAGAATCAACAGGAGTAAGGAAAGGACGCTCCTTGTAAGGGTGTATGAGCTCGGCTGATTACATTAGCTTGCAGCACACACGTTAACACCAATACAAGATATTTAGGTTTGAATGATGTCATGAACTGAAATTGGAAGCGTAAAGCAGACTTTCATGCCAACTTTAGCTCCACTGACCATATAGGAGCTACACTTACAGACTGTAGTCCATCAAATTCTCTGTACACTTTATTACTCTGTTCTTTAATGATCAGGACCCCCACGGGACCACCACAGAGCAGGTATTATTGGGTGGTGGCTCTTCCTCAGCACTGGAGTGAATCAGACACAGCAGTGCTGCTGGAGTGTTTAAACACTCACTGTCCACTCTGTTAGACACTCCTACCGTGCTGGTCCGCCTAGTACGTGTAAAGTCAGTGTTGCACAGTTTGTGTTGGTCATCCTCTGGACCTTCATCAGTGGTCACCAGATACTGATGGCTGGATAGTTCTGGTTAATGGACTGTTCTCAGTCCAGCAGTGACACTGAGGTGCTTAATCACTCCAG
Source organism: Megaleporinus macrocephalus (assembly GCA_021613375.1). Taxonomy (NCBI): domain Eukaryota; kingdom Metazoa; phylum Chordata; class Actinopteri; order Characiformes; family Anostomidae; genus Megaleporinus; species Megaleporinus macrocephalus. The sequence continues at coordinate 6,318,427 of CM038725.1, read as the reverse complement.
CAGCAGCACTGCTGTGTCTGATCCATAACCCATACAGTAGCTGCTCTATGGTGGTCCTGTGGGGGTCCTGATCATTGAAGAACAGAGTAATAAAGTATACAGAGAATCAGATGCACTACAGTCTGTAAGTGTAGAACTACAAAGTGCACCTTTATGGTCCATCAAAATGGACCATTAAAATGTCAATGAGTGTCGATATAAGAAGGTGTACCTATTTTTCGATTCAAATCAATCTTCATTTAAATAATCCAATATCGATTCATATAAACCCGAGATCGACCTTTAAAATTAGCATTCCAGCCCCCCCTAACCAACCCCCTAACCATCTCACGAGATCAGCCATTGTTTTTCATGCAACAAGGTCTGGCTGGGGGTGTACATCAGTTAAGCATGGCTGGAGCACAAGTGAAGGCGCCCCAGAACTTTAAAGCTGATGTCTGGCTACATTTTGGATTCAGAAACCAGGACAGTATATAAACACTAATGTTTTTAGTAATGGTAGGTTGAGTGCTCCGTGTACATTTACCACATTGTTTCTCTGAAAATCTCTTTTCATTTTCAAACAAAACATATTATTGTAACTGAAATATCCCTAAATTAATAAATTAATCGAATGGGAAATCAAATTGAATTGGGACCTTGTGAATCAGGATCGAATCGATCCGGAAAATCTGTGGCGATACCCAGCCCTATGGCATAGTTTCCATTTCTTAAACCAAAAACTGTCAAATTAAAGCCTCCACGCATCTCCAGATGTACCGTTCCCACCAGAACACTCAGAATATAAACTAAAACATTAAGGTTACCAAATATGTAATTGTATTGGCAACTGCAAACGACACCTAGATCCAGTTGTTTCTGCAAACCACAGCAATCATTATGAAGACAAAGTCAGATACTTGTTCACAAAAGCTTCTTGTTAGATCTTCCTTCTTCCACCTTAAATGATACAGCAGTTACATTCTAGTCTGGCGTCTCAGGGACTATAATAATAACCGAGGCACCATTTAAGGTGGAACAGAAAATTCAACCTGTTAAATCCAAACTTCAGTCTGATAAATAGTCTTACTCCTTCAGTTTCACAGTCAATCGCACACCAGTTTTATCAGCTGTACACGTATTCACTGCATCCACACCGAACACTAACGCTCCACTCAGTTAGTCTCACTGCCACTCAGTGGGTGCAACTACGGTCACTGTGAGCTGTGAGGCAGTCCCTGTGTAGACAGAGGAACAGTGAATCAATACTGATACCCAATACTTGACATGTACATGTCTGCTGACACAGTGTGGTGTGAGGAGTATATATACATATATATATATATATATATATATATATATATATATATATATATATATATATATACACATATATATATATATACACATATATACATATATATACATACACATATACACACACATATATATATATATATATATATATATATATATATATATATATATATATATATATATATAGGCACACATACATTTTTAATTCAAATATCTGGAGATACTAATACATATTTAAATCAAATATCTGGAGATACCGATACAATTTTAAATCAAATATCTGGAGATACCGATACAATTTTAAATCAAATATCTGGAGATACCGATACAATTTTAAATCAAATATCTGGAGATACAGATACAATTTGAAATCAAATATCTGGAGATACCGATACAATTTTAAATCAAATGCCAGGAGATATCGATATAATTTTAAATCAAATGCCAGGAGATACTGATACAATTTTAAATCAAATGCCAGGAGATATCGATATATTTTAAATCAAATATCTGTAGATACCGATACAATTTTAAAACAATTATCTGGAGATACCGATACAATTTTAAATCAAATATCTGTAGATACTGATACATTTTTCAATCAAATATCTGTAGATACTGATACATTTTTCCATCAAATATCTGTAGATACCGGTACAATTTTAAATCAAATATCTGTAGATACCGATACAATTTTAAAACAAATATCTGTAGATACTGATACATTTTTCCATCAAATATCTGTAGATACCGGTACAATTTTAAATCAAATATCTGGAGATACTGATACATTTTTCCATCAAATATCTGTAGATACCGATACAATTTTAAATCAAATATCTGTAGATACCGATACAATTTTAAATCAAATATCTGTAGATACCGATACAATTTTAAAACAAATATCTGGAGATACTGATACATTTTTCCATCAAATATCTGTAGATACCGATACAATTTTAAATCAAATATCTGGAGATACTGATACATTTTTCCATCAAATATCTGTAGATATCGATACAATTTTAAATCAAATACCTGGAGATACCGATATATATTTAAAAACAATAATCTGTAAATAACCATACATTTTCTCCAGCAAATATCTGACGATACTGATAAAATAGATATATCGTGCAGCCCTACTCATAGCAAAAGGGCCTCTTCCTAACAAACACTGATAGTTCAGCCTGCTCTCCACTACAGCGGTCAGTAACCAGTATATAAGACACTGGCTGCTGGTCTCGGTCCAGCAAACAGGCCTGGCACACAATGTTTAGTGCAAATACACACAGTGGGATATGATGTGCTGTGCGAGGCTGATAAAGCTACTTGCGTGCCTGGGTGGACAAGAAAGGAGGAGAGCATGCTGAGAGGCTGACAGGCTCACACAGAGGCCATGATTCATTTATCCCAGACTGTAATTAGATGGGCCACTCTACATGGCTTACCTTCTATAGTGGGGAAGGAGAAGCAGCCTGAGCCTCTGATTTTGTCCAGGCGTTCTTTGAGTCCTATGTTCTGCAGACGAGGTCTAAGATGATGAGCGTGCTCCACAAGTACCTCCAGCCACGTTCATGGAGCTACAGCGGCGTGGAGATCACATGTGGGTTCCTGTGTGGTCTTAGGAGCTGGAGGATTAAGCCATGGCAAGAAAAGAGTCGTTTTCATTTCTTTAATGTGCTTTATAGTAACGAGATCTGGAAACCACGACTGTGTTTCTTATTTTGAGACGAGCGGCTCTGTTTGCTGATTTGCTGGGCAACTGTACCACCTAGTGGCCGGTGGTGAAATGACTCAGCTGTGAAGGAAGTTCTAATGGTGGCTTTTGTGTTTATTTGTTTGCGTGTTTTTGTTTATTTCCCCCTTTTAATAGCACAGTGTTTTCTAAGAAGTCCTTGAGTTTCTATTAAAGAGTAAAAAAATAGTCTACTTCTGAACGAGGCTGATGTTGGCTCCCTTGTCTCCAGCTTCTTGGTGGACTTCTCCAGTTCCACCTTAAATGATGCAGCTGTTACGTCCTGGCACCTTAGTTCCACCTTAAAAGATGCAGCAGTTACAGTTTTGTGTAAGCGTTGCATTCTGGTTCTCCAGTTCCACCTTAAATTGTTCAGCAAATACATCCTAGTCCCTCCGTTCCACCTTAAATTGTGAAGTAGGTGCATTCCAGCGCCTTAGTTCCACCTTAAATAGTGCAGGAACTACATTCTGGCGTCTTAGTTCCACCTTAAATAGTGCAGGAACTACATTCTGGCTTCTTAGTTCCACCTTAAATAGTGCAGGAACTACATTCTGGCGTCTTAGTTCCACCTTAAATAGTGCAGGAACTACATTCTGGCTTCTTAGTTCCACCTTAAATTGCATTCTGGTTCTGCAGTTCCACCTTAAATTGTTCAGCAAATACATTCTAGTCCCTCCGTTCCACCTTACATTGTGAAGTAGGTGCATTCCAGCGCCTTAGTTCCACCTTAAATAGTGCAGCAACTGCATTCTGGCTTCTTAGTTCCACCTTAAATAGTGCAGCAACTGCATTCTGGCTTCTTAGTTCCACCTTAAATAGTGCAGCAACTGCATTCTGGCTTCTTAGTTCCACCTTAAATAGTGCAGGAACTACATTATTTAACTCCTGCAACATTTAAGGTGGGACGAGAGCATTGGCTTCCTATTTGCCAGCTTCTTGTTCAATTTCAAGTTCAAGTTCAAGTTTCAATTTCTCCATTCCACCTTAAATGGTGCAGCAAATGCATTGATTCTGGTGCCGCAGTTCCACCTTAAATTGTGCAACAGTTACAGTCTGGCACCACTTAAGGTGGAACGAGAAAGTTGGCTTCCTGGCATTCTGGTGCCGCAGTTCCACCTTAAATTGTGCAACAGTTACAGTCTGGCACCACTTAAGGTGGAACGAGAAAGTTGGCTCCCTGTTTGCCCGCTTCTCGTTCAAATGTTCCCGTTCCACCTTAAATGGTACAGCAGGTGCATTCCAGTGCTTCGGCTCCACCTTAAATGATTCAGCAGTTACACCCTGGAGCCTCGGAGCCACCTTAAAGGCTGATGGCTTACATTTGGTCTATTAGTTCCACCTTAAATGGTGCAGAAGTCTGGCGCCTCTGTTCCACCTCTTCCTATTTGCCAACTTCTTGTTCAAATTTTATCTTTCCACCTTAAACTGTACAGCACCTACATTCTGGCACTGCGGGTCCGCCTTAAATGCTGCATCAGTTACAGTCTGGCACCTGATGTGGAAAAGATGTGCCAGAATGTAAGTGCTACACAATTTAAGGTGGAACCGAGGTGCCAGAATGTAAGTGCTACACAATTTAAGGTGGAACCGAGGTGCCAGAATGTAAGTGCTGCACCATTTAAGGTGGAAACGAGGCACTAGAATACACCTGCTGCACAATTTAAGGTGGAACTAGGGCACTAGAATAGACCTGTATCGTTTAAGGTGGAACCGAGGTGCCAGAATGTAAGTGCTGCACCATTTAAGGTGGAAACGAGGCACTAGAATGTAAGTGCTACAGCATTTAAGGTGGAAACGAGGCACTAGAATATACCTGCTGCACAATTTAAGGTGGAACTAGGGCACCAGAATAGAACTGTTGCATCGTTTAAGGTGGAACTGAGGTGCAAGAATGCCACAGTTGCACCATTTAAGGTGGAAACGAGGCACTAGAAAACACCTGCTGCATAATTTAAGGTGGAACGGAGATGCAAGAATGTAAGTGCTACACCATTTAAGGTGGAAACGAGGCACTAGAATACACCTGCTGCACAATTTAAGGTGGAACTAGGGCACTAGAATAGACCTGTATCGTTTAAGGTGGAACCGAGGTGCCAGAATGTAAGTGCTACACCATTTAAGGTGGAAACGAGGCACTAGAATGTATCTGCTGCACAATTTAAGGTGGAACTAGGGCACCAGAATAGAACTGTTGCATCGTTTAAGGTGGAACTGAGGTGCAAGAATGCAACAGTTGCACCATTTAAGGTGGAAACGGGGCACTAGAAAACACCTGCTGCATAATTTAAGGTGGAACGGAGGTGCCAGAATGTAAGTGCTACACCATTTAAGGTGGAAACGAGGCACTAGAATACACCTGCTGCACAATTTAAGGTGGAACTAGGGCACCAGAATAGACTTGTATCGTTTAAGGTGGAACTGAGGTGCCAGAATGTAAGTGCTGCACCATTTAAGGTGGAAACGAGGCACTAGAATACACCTGCTGCACAATTTAAGGTGGAACCGAGGTGCCAGAATGTAAGTGCTACATCATTTAAGGTGGAACCAAGGTGCCAGAATGTAAGTGCTGCCCCATTTAAGGTGGAAACGAGGTGTCAGAATGTACCCGCTGCACAATTTAAGGTGGAACTAGGGCACCAGAATAGAACTGTTGCATCATTTAAGGTGGAACTGAGGCGCAAAAATGCAACAGTTGCACCATTTAAGGTGGAAACGAGGCACTAGAATACACCTGCTGCATAATTTAAGGTGGAACTAGGGCACTAGAATAGACCTGTATCGTTTAAGGTGGAACCGAGGTGCCAGAATGTAAGTGCTGCACCATTTAAGGTGGAAACGAGGCACTAGAATACACCTGCTGCACAATTTAAGGTGGAACCGAGGTGCCAGAATGTAAGTGCTACACCATTTAAGGTGGAAACGAGGCACTAGAATACACCTGCTGCACAATATAAGGTGGAACTAGGGCACCAGAATAGACTTGTATCGTTTGAAGGGGAACTGTGGTGCAAGAATGCAACAGTTGCACCATTTAAGGTGGAACAGAGGTGCCGGAATGTTAACGCTGCACCGTTTAAGGTGGAACGGGAAAATCTGTCGAGTAGGAGCCTGCCGCTTCGTGCTGGAGTGGCTTCCTCCTCTGTCCGTGTGATCAGCGGCTGAAATGCTAAACGAGCCCGCAGGTTTTTATTACCTCATGGGTGAGCTGTTGACACAAACCTCATGAGACACCAGCTCGAGACAGTGAGCGCTAATGATGTTCATCTCTGACAGCCTCAGGCCTTCTTCTCTCCTCCGGCCTGTTAAGGGCAGACAGACCGTGGACGGAAGCTTGTCTACGAGAAAGACGAGCAGCAGCGTCCAGATGATTACTCTGATAATAAACACAGCACGTGGGCATGATTCATTCAGCGTGTGTGAGGACCTGTCTGTGTCAGAGAGGTCCTCCACCGGTAATAAGCACATCGTGGTGACGTTCATGTTCACTCAGATACGTAATCAGTAGACCGTTCTCCTTCTCCACTCTCAGTGTCACATAGGATTTTTGTTTCAGCACCAAAAACAAAACACACGCTGCTGTAGTGATGAGGGATTTGATTCCAAAAGAGTCTATTATTTGAATATGGCTTAAGGTGGACTGGAAAAGTCTAAAGTAGAGGCTTTGCACCTGAAGAGGTGATGGTGAGTCACTGTAGTATTACTTTGCACCTGAAGAGGTGAATGTGAGTCACTGTAGTACCACTTGGCACCTGAAGAGGTGATGGTGAGTCACTGTAGTACCACTTTGCACCTGAAGAGGTGATGGTGAGTCACTGTAGTACCACTTTGCACCTGAAGAGGTGATGGTGAGTCACTGTAGTACCACTTTGTACCTGAAGAGGTGATGGTGAGTCACTGTAGTACCACTTTGCACCTGAAGAGGTGATGGTGAGTCACTGTAGTACCACTTTGCACCTGAAGAGGTGATAGTGAGTCACTGTAGTACCACTTTGCACCTGAAGAGGTGATGGTGAGTCACTGTAGTACCACTTTGCACCTGAAGAGGTGATGGTGAGTCACTGTAGTATTACTTTGCACCTGAAGAGGTGATGGTGAGTCACTGTAGTACCACTTTGCACCTGAAGAGGTGATGGTGAGTCACTGTAGTACCACTTTGCACCTGAAGAGGTGATGGTGAGTCACTGTAGTACCACTTTGCACCTGAAGAGGTGATGGTGAGTCACTGTAGTATTACTTTGCACCTGAAGAGGTGATGGTGAGTCACTGTAGTACCACTTTGCACCTAAAGAGGTGATGGTGAGTCACTGTAGTACCACTTTGCACCTGAAGAGGTGATGGTGAGTCACTGTAGTATTACTTTGCACCTGAAGAGGTGATGGTGAGTCACTGTAGTATTACTTTGCACCTGAAGAGGTGATGGTGAGTCACTGTAGTATTACTTTGCACCTAAAGAGGTGATGGTGAGTCACTGTAGTATTACTTTGCACCTGAAGAGGTGATGGTGAGTCACTGTAGTACCACTTTGCACCTGAAGAGGTGAGAGTGAGTCACTGTAGTACCACTTTGCACCTGAAGAGGTGATGGTGAGTCACTGTAGTATTACTTTGTACCTGAAGAGGTGATGGTGAGTCACTGTAGTATTACTTTGTACCTGAAGAGGTGATGGTGAGTCACTGTAGTACCACTTTGCACCTGAAGAAGTGATGGTGAGTCACTGTAGTACCACTTTGCACCTGAAGAGGTGATGGTGAGTCACTGTAGTACCACTTTGCACCTGAAGAGGTGATAGTGAGTCACTGTAGTACCACTTTGCACCTGAAGAGGTGATGGTGAGTCACTGTAGTACCACTTTGCACCTGAAGAGGTGATGGTGAGTCACTGTAGTACCACTTTGCACCTGAAGAGGTGATGGTGAGTCACTGTAGTACCACTTTGTACCACTTTGTATTACAAAAAGTTTTCGATGCACTGTTCAGTCCATAAAAACTTTCAATGCACTGTTTTTGTGATGTCACAGGAACAAACCAATTTGCATATATCCATCTATTCAGCCTATAGCAGTTGATCTCCTTGCACTAGAGAAGTTCTCAATTTCAGCACCGAGTGCTTTCAATTCAGTCTTATTGATGTTGAGAGGCTGTAAAAGGAACTGTGGCCACATTTGCTTCATAAACAAGTCCTTTAATGACACTCACGCTGACGGAAAGAAACATTTTTCATCATTCCTAAAATATTTTGCTCATTTATGTTGATCAGGGATAAATTTAAAAAAGGATTTCTATGTGTCGTCAGACTTTTGTGGCCTTGCTTCGTCTAAGAGCTCCATAACTGTCTTGACTTTTAATGTAAGTCAATGGAACCAGAATTTTTTCCAAGCCATTTTAGAGCATTTCTATTGGTCCATTCATCAGTAAATTTTTTACATAGTGTAAACAGCAGCTGTCGTGGTCAAATAATGTTGAAAAATAAAAATCAACAAATATGGAAATTCTTGTTTTTCTTTGGGCACCAACGTTATGAACTAAAATCCGGAACCTAACCTTCCCTGCAGATGGCCAGATGTGCAGTATAAGTTGGCCTTGAGATGGAAAGTCATGAGATAGAAAAAATCCAGCTTTAGAATGAACTAAGCTTTAAGCTTGTTAGGTGAACCGGGCCTCTGACGTCCTTAGAAGGCTAGAAAAACATATTGCTTTACCCAAAAATGCACCTCCATCCATCTATTGTCTTCTGTTTTATCCCACTAGTCGGGATCATGGTGGGGGCTGAAGCCAATCCCAGCGTCATAGGGCTAAGGCAGGGTGAACCATGGACAGGTCGCTAATCCATCACATGGTCAACACACACACTCACTCACACACTTACATTACCTACGGGCAGTTTAGAGTAAGTGATCAACCTAACATGCATGTGTTTGGACTGTGGGAGGAAACCGGAGTACCTGGAGGAAGCCCACTCAAGACACTCCACACAGAACCACCCACAAAATGCAGATCTTGTTGGAAATATTTCACTGCTGTTACTGCGGACATGGTTTTAAGGCTGTGTAACCGTATAACCTTTACATCCCACAAAGATATGAATACAAACTTTGCCCTGTGTGTGTCCAGATATTTGTTCCAGATCGGAGTGAAGCACGCATCAGTCTCGCTGCCGGTGCTGACGACCATACAGGATCAGATAAAGACCACAGTTGCTGCCTGCTGCTCAGCCGCTGACGACGCCACGACGTGTCTGAAGGAAGAGGTAGAACGTCATCCGGCGTATGGGCTCAGTGATGAATGGCCTTATTTACCACCACCTTAAACAGATTCCCTCCTCGGATCTCATTACGGCTCCTGTGCAGTTCTCCTTAGTTAGAACTGCTCGGTGATCGATCGTGTTGGAGGTCCGTTTGCCCCGAGGCGCAACACTTGGTTAAAAACATAAAAACAAAGCTTGCCTATGGAGGGGCTTTGCTCATACCAATGAGGGGGAAGGATTTAGGCAGACAGTCTCATTTGCAGGCCTGACAGTTTTAGGTTAATCGTGCTGGTAACCACACCCAAAATGAAGGAGTTGGTTCAGGCTGCTGACGAGACGTTCACATCCTCTACTTTTTCATTGAGAATAATAACAAAGCTCTCTCCGCTTTAGGGCTTGTGTTCGGGAATGTTATAGGGACCGTCAGCTCATTTCCTTAATCTGTTAATACTTTCAGATATGAGCTTCTACATGAACTCACTGCTCACTCTTTCTGATGAAGAGATTCGTACACTTGAGTTTCTTCGGTTGCTTTTGAGGAGACCTTACAGTGGACGTTTGGATTGGATGTAGGCTCTGAATGGGTTACAGCTCTAGGCCCCAACTTTGATGCAGTCATGGGTTCCAGCTGGGTTATGGTTGTGGGTTCAAGCTGGGTTCCCCAAACCCTGGCCTTAGTAGTGGCCCACATGGGCTAACATATAAGTGGGCCACTATGGAGCCAATGGATAAGTCTTTGTGGACACCAAGTGGGTCACCTGTTGTAAGACCCACGCAGGATATGTTGGCTGGGATGCAGCCGTTTGGGCACCCCTGCTCAGGGTACATGCTCTGTTGATTTTCTAAGTGAGAATGAATTTTATTGTCAGTTACACTGTACAAAGAAATTCTTACTTTAGATAAAAATAAGAATAAAATAAAAAATATACAAAATTATAAAGTATAATAATATATTATAAGTTAAAGTAAATCAAATTAAAGTTAATAAAAAATAAAGTTACATGTGCTTTTATTAATTTTATTAATTATAAAAAATTTAGGTACACTAATTGTGTATTATTTTATTAATTATAAAAAATGTAGGTACACTAACTGTGTATTAATTTTATTAATTATAAAAAATGTAGGTAAACTAATTGTGTATTATTTTATTAATTATAAAAAATGTAGGTACACTAATTGTGTATTAATTTTATTAATTATAAAACATGTAGGTACACTAATTGTGTATTAATTTTATTAATGAATACACAATTAGTGTACCTACATTTATGATTGTTGTGCATTGCAAAGCTTTCTGCCAGATCAGTTTTCAAGACTCCGTTCCAACTCTTTTTCCCATAGAGAATGAATAGGATGGAAAAGTGCACGCCAATCTACTGAACTTCTGCTCGATCGACAGACACCGCTTCCTATACACTGACTCAGGGCAGACCCCCGACCACGACTGCGGTGTTGGTTTGACCGGCATTTGTGTGTTTGTGTTTTTTTCCATCTCTCTCTTTTTCCCCATAGAGTCCCATTCATTTTCAAGCACACCCAAACAACAACCATCTTTTCTAGTTATATTTGATGGTTTCGTTCGATGTGGTGAACTCTGTAAGTATAAGGATAGAAACTGTGCACTAAGTGTGTTAAGTGTTTTCTTTGTTGACAATGTGTTTACTTATTTTAAGTAGAAAATCAACAAAACATGTCATTTGACAGGGGGCGTCCAAACTTTTCCATATGACTGTATCACTGAAATTATCCATCCATTATCTACCGCCTTTTCGGGGGATCTGGGTCGTGGGGATAGCAGTCTAAGCAGAGAAACACAAACTTCCCTCTCCCCAGCCACCTCCTCTAGCTCCTCCGTGGGATACAGAGGCGTTCCCAGGCCAGCAGAGAGATATAATCCCTCCTGCGTGTCCTAGGTCTTCCCCTGGGTCTCCTCCCGGTGGGAGATGTCCAGAACACCTCCACAGGGAGGCGTTCAGGAGGCATCCTAACCAGATGCCCGAACCACCAGCGGCTCAACTCTGAGCCTCCCCCATATAAGGGTGAGACCCAGCACCCCATGGAGAAAACTCATTTCGGCAGCTTGTATGCTTGATCTCCGTCTTTCGGTCACTACCCAGAGCTCGTGACTGCAGGTAAGAGCAGGAACGTAGATTGACCAGTAAATCGAGAGCTTTGCCTTTTTGCTCAGCTCTCTTTTCACCAGGACAGACCGGTACAGAGCTCAATCCACCAGTCAACCTCCCGCTCCATCCTTCCCTCACTCATGAACAAGACTCTGAGATACTTACACTCCTCCACTTGAGGCAGGAGATCATTTCCAACCTGAAGAGGGCACTCCACAGTTTTCCGACTGAGGACCATGAGCACGGATTTGGAGGTTGAGGTTAGGGTTAATTATGTCACTCAGTTTTATGGTCATACGGGACTTGAGTAGAAAATTCACACTTGATTGTCAGTAAACGTATAAAAGTTACATGCAATCAAAGAAGATTCAAATGGGTGGAGTTTGACATTCATCCAATTACTGTCATCACTGTGACACATTTCCTGATTCAAGTAGATTTAGTTTGTTGGACAGGAATGAGTTACGTTTACAATCAGCTCAGACAGGCTGATGTGAATGAATCATTCGACTGGATTCATTGAAACTGACAATTCAAAAGATTCAAGTCCGTCTAGCCGTCACTGCTTCCTCCTGAGAGTCAGCGAGCGTGTGAACTGTCAAGGCTGATTTTGCTGCCTGTGAACGTTCAGTGCTGGAGTGTCGCTCAGGGAAAGACACGATCGTTTTCTTTTTGAGGTTTGGGCTGCTGGCCTGTTAGATTTGCCAGACAATGACTTTATTCTTTTGACTGTTTCATCTTACAGGAGAGTAAGTTGGAGAAGACGGCGGCGCTGCTGGCCAAGACGGACGCCTTCTGCTCGCAGTACTTTAAGCTTGACTTGCCAGCCTTCAAAACCATGTGAGAGCTCATTGAATACTTACCACAAAAACTAAAAGAAATATTATTTAATAACTTTCAATAACAAGCCCAAATCAATGTGGATTGCTATTCAGGGCCTCTGAACCAGCCTGTGTCCAGTCCTAGCCTGGCTGGGCCACTCTAATATTAGTGTAGCATTGTTTTTGTATACTTGTTGTATTAGAAAATGATTTGAAGAGAGACATTTGGACAGTGTACCAAATCTATGTTCAGCTTTTGGCAGAATTTCCCAGCCCTGGTCCCGGAGGCTTTCTGCTGTTTTCTCTGCTCCCACCACACATAATCCAGCTAATCAGCTCATTAACAACCCCTTACCAGTGTTGGCGGAGTTACTGAAAGAAAGGCCTCCATTACAAATGACTGATTACTTCTTACTCTTCTCGCTAACTGTAATGGGATTTTCTGGAAAGAGTAATCTCATTACTTCTACAATACTCTTCAAAACCCACACAAATCCACACCAACTGGAAAACAGAAGCAGAAACCTATTAGTGTTTTTAGTAAATTTTAGGTTTTATCCATCCAACCGTTATCTTCTGCTTCCACGGAGGGCCTGCAGTCAATCCCAGTATCTTCAGGCAAAGCATTGTACACCATGGACAGGTCGCCAGTCCATCATATGACCAACACACTCACATGGGCAGTTTAGAGTGAGGATCAACTTAACATGCATGTGTTTGGACTGTGGGAGGAAACCAGAGTATCCGGAGGAACCCACTCAAACACAGAGAGACCATACACACTCCACACAGAACCACCCGGACCGGGAATCCAACCCAGATTATCTTACTGTGAGGAGACAGTGCTGACCACTACACCACCATACTGACCACTACACCACCATACTAACCACTACACCACCATACTAATTACTACACCACCATACTAACCACTACACCACCATACTGACCACTACACCACCATACTGACCACTACACCACCATACTAACCACTACACCACCATACTGACCACTACACCACCATACTAACCACTACACCACCATACTGACCACTACACCACCGTACTAACCACTACACCACCATACTGACCACTACACCACCGTACTAACCACTACACCACCGTACTAACCACTACACCACCTTACTAACCACTACACCACCGTACTAACCACTACACCACCTTACTGACCACTACACCACCATACTAACCACTACACCACCGTACTAACCACTACACCACCATACTAACCACTACACCACCATACTAACCACTACACCACCATACTGACCACTACACCACCGTACTAACCACTACACCACCATACTGACCACTACACCACCGTACTAACCACTACACCACCGTACTAACCACTACACCACCATACTAACCACTACACCACCATACTGACCACTACACCACCATACTGACCACTACACCACCATACTAACCACTACACCACCTTACTAACCACTACACCACCGTACTAACCACTACACCACCATACTGACCACTACACCACCGTACTAACCACTACACCACCGTACTAACCACTACACCACCATACTAACCACTACACCACCATACTGACCACTACACCACCGTACTAACCACTACACCACCGTACTAACCACTACACCACCTTAATAACCACTACACCACCTTACTAACCACTACACCACCGTACTAACCACTACACCACCATACTGACCACTACACCACCATACTAACACTACACCACCATACTGACCACTACACCACCATACTAACCACTACACCACCGTACTAACCACTTCACCACCATACTGACCACTACACCACCATACTAACCACTACACCACCGTACTAACCACTACACCACCGTACTAACCACTACACCACCATACTAACCACTACACCACCTTACTAACCACTACACCACCATACTGACCACTACACCACCATACTAACCACTACACCACCATACTAACCACTACACCACCATACTAACCACTACACCACCATACTGACCACTACACCACCGTACTAACCACTACACCACCATACTGACCACTACACCACCGTACTAACCACTACACCACCATACTAACCACTACACCACCATACTAACCACTACACCACCATACTAACCACTACACCACCGTACTGACATACTTTAGGTTTTATTTAATATTAAATATCTTATCATAAAATTTCTGTTACCATCTCTGCCTTTTGTGGCATCAGTGTAGCCCAAAGATGTCTGTTCCAAACATTTTAACCGTCATTGCCCACATACTGTTACGCCTCCTTTATGTTGGCATTGATGTTCAGCAAGGCATCCACCAGAGGGCAGTCCTGACTGAAAGGTTTTGGACAACAACAAACAGGATGATGGTGGAGGAGCTACGGCTTGTCCTTGTGATGTAACATAATGCAGATGTTTAACATTGCAGACCAGGTTGCAGGCCAAGTTCGAGAAGTTCTGCTAGAGCTTTTGTTTACTTGCAGGAGCTCCCTTTTCATGTTCTACTTGAGCTATTGGCTACAGATCATGTCCTCACGACGTCCAGCGATACTGCTCCCTTCCATCTGTATCTGTAAGCTTTTAGAGAGTGTGCACACATATGGTGGTCTCCATATCTGTACTTAATGTTAAGCATAAAATGTTAGATAGAATGATAAGACCCCCTGCACTGGGGGATGGCCATAATGCACTGTGTTGTTTGGTTTGAAGAATCAGCTTCTTCAAATCCAGCATCTTCTCTTCAGACCTGCTAACAAATATATAAAAGCTCCAGTCCTGTGTACAGCTGGCATGATGTGTATGGCATTTACATGGAATCTCCTGTGACTCAGTAATATACAAACCCACACGACGCAGTGTGCAAGATCATTTACTACAAATTCTGTTCCCAGTACAGATGTTTCATGAAGCAATCCAGGCTTTTGAATGTAGGCTATATTGAATTAAAACAGTTTGGGACACAACTCAGGTTTTCACCACCTTCTATAGTTGTTGAATGAGCTTCTCCAATAAGCTTATACTGTAACAACTGATGAACTATAGCAGGATTACATTAAAGAAATGAAATCATACCCCTTAGCTGGCCTTCACTGTCCATTAGCTACATCAGGCTCATCGCTCCAGGGGGCTAAACTTGTGGGATAGATGGGGAAAGTGTGTGTAAATGATTTTTTAGTTAGCACCTCAGCAGGGAAGCTGGAAGGGCTCATGTGCTTCAGCGCCTTTCTGTTTTCCAGGGTCCAGCGGGAGGTCCAGGGCGAAGGGGCCGAGAGTCGAGGCCAGGCGTGGGTGGAGCTGGCCACCGCCTGCTGCTCTCAGCACTCGCCTGCACAGCTGTGCCAAAAGCTGGTGAGCCAGCCGCCTCTGGCTTCATAACAACTGAGATCATTGGTATAGAGGATGGATAGTGGATGATGATTGGTGAAGAGATATAATCAGGGATTGGGAATGCTTTCACTTTACAGCCATTACCGGGAACCAAGGACGTAGAATTAGCATGGGCTGTGACGTGTCCCCACCAATATCCAGAGTTTATTGAACTGTCCCCACCATAATTTAATAATTTAATCTCCCCTTTAAAAAAAGAAGTTTATTCAAGTGTACCATTAGTTTACTTCTTTTAAACTAAAAGGAAGTGAGTATGCTTTCAGTTTACTTTTTATGTACTTCTCAGTTATATACTTAAGTAATATACTAAGTATGCTTGGGTTGTACTAAAAAGTATAGAACAGTCTAAGTATGTACTTAATCTTTTGATTGAGATAGTAGAAGTAAATATTCTTGCTCTGCACAAAAACACATCCAGTACAATATTTATTTAAAATTTAATTTGTAAAGAATTATAAAGATACAAATGTGTTTCTTAATCGGAGTGCGTCTTGTTTACGTGTGTCTTAAGTTCACAAGTTCACTTATTTTAAGTAGAAAAAAACCCTTAAACCTAGTCATATACTTTAAAGTACAACAATAATATAAGCAGTAAATTATAAGTATTATGTTTAGTTCACTAAAGAAAACAGTAAACCCTTAAGTTTACTTTAGTGTAAGATGTAAACTAGTTGTATACTTGGTTTACTACTCTTACAATTAAAGTGTACTTAAAAGTATACGTTTAAAAACTAGAAAGTGGGCCAATTTAGTCTCAAGAAGTATTAAAATAGTATATATACAAGTGTACTACTAGTACAATGATATCAGTATAGTAACTGTATAAAGTATACTTAATAAAATAAACTTAAAATATACTTATTTTCTGTAAGGGCTCTCCGAAAAAAAGTCACAATCAGACCTAGAGGTGCAGAAAGGGTTAAATCACGTTCTCTACTGGAGTCCTAACTCCTAGTAACATATATAGCCAGTGTGATTCCCTGCTGTCACGTGAGACTCTGTAGCTATGTTTGGTTGATAGCAGCACCAAAACTGGAAGGAGAACTTTCGAGTCATGTGTGAGACTCACTGTGCAAGACTCAGGTGCAGCGTGAGAGACACATGGGTGTGAAAAGCGAGAAAGGATGGCGGCAGGAAAAGGCTGTTTTTCAAAGAAACGTGTACGTGACTTAAAGTCTAGTTCACTAACGAAATCCGAGTCAATCATAATAACGTTAATGGCAATGGCGCACAGCATACAGGTCAGGTCAAGTCAAGTTGATTTGTTTAGTGTTGTTTACAACGATGTTGTCACAAAGCAGCTTTACAGGAGTTTAAAAGCATGAAAACATTTAGCCACAACACTTTATCCACTGTGAGCAAGCCAGAGGCGACAGTGGCAAGAACAACACCCTCAACTGGAGGAAGAAACGTTGGGAGGAACCAGACTCACAAGGCGAGACCCGTCCTCCTCTGGTCGAACAGTATTTACAGCTTATTAAACTAAAGCTGAGTCTGAAGGTAAAAGCTTTAGAAGCTGTACAGGTGCTACACCAGGATGATACAGTGATGCAGTCAATGGTGGAGCAAATGGCACAAATGGAGAGGAGAGCTGGTTGGTGCCAGATGACAGGGGGGCCCTGGTGGTCAGTCCTTTAACAGTATTCGGCCTCAGAAAGAGAAAAGAGACTGAGTTAGTTCTGGTTTGGGTTAGTACAGAGACTGAGTTAGTTCTGATTTGGGTTAGTACAGAGACAGAGTTAGTTTTGGTTTAGGTTAGTACAGAGACAGAGTTAGTTCTGGTTTGGGTTAGCACAGAGACAAAGTTAGTTCTGGTTTGGGTTAGTACAGAGACAGAGTTAGTTCTGGTTTGGGTTAGTACAGAGACAGAGTTAGTTATGGTTTGGGTTAGCACAGAGACAGAGTTAGTTCTGGTTTGGGTTAGTACAGAGACTGAGTTAGTTCTGGTTTGGGTTAGCACAGAGACTGATTTAGTTTTGGTTTGGGTTAATACAGAGACTGAGTTAGTTTTGGTTTGGGTTAGTACAGAGACAGAGTTAGTTCTGGTTTGGGTTAGCACAGAGACTGAGTTAGTTCTGGTTTGGGTTAGCACAGAGACAGAGTTAGTTCTGGTTTGGGTTAGTACAGCGACAAAGTTAGTTCTGGTTTGGGTTAGCACAGAGACAGAGTTAGTTCTGGTTAGGGTTAGTACAGAGACAGAGTTAGTTCTGGTTTGGGTTAGTACAGCGACAGAGTTAGTTCTGGTTTGGGTAGGTACAGAGACAGAGTTAGTTCTGGTTTGGGTTAGTACAGAGACAGAGTTAGTTCTGGTTTGTGTTAGCACAGAGACTGAGTTAGTTCTGGTTTGGGTTAGTACAGAGACAGAGTTAGTTATGGTTTGGGTTAGTACAGAGACTGAGTTAGTTCTGGTTTGGGTTAGTACAGAGACAGAGTTAGTTATGGTTTGGGTTAGTACAGAGACTGAGTTAGTTCTGGTTTGGGTTAGTACAGAGACAGAGTTAGTTATGGTTTGGGTTAGTACAGAGACAGAGTTAGTTTTGGTTTGGGTTAGTACAGAGACTGAGTTAGTTCTGGTTTGGGTTAGTACAGAGACAGAGTTAGTTCTGGTTTGGGTTAGTACAGAGACAGAGTTAGTTTTGGTTTAGGTTAGTACAGAGACATAGTTAGTTCTGGTTTGGGTTAGTACAGAGACTGAGTTAGTTCTGGTTTGGGTTAGTACAGAGACAGAGTTAGTTCTGGTTTGTGTTAGCACAGAGACTGAGTTAGTTATGGTTTGGGTTAGTACAGAGACAGAGTTAGTTATGGTTTGGGTTAGTACAGAGACTGAGTTAGTTCTGGTTTGGGTTAGTACAGAGACAGAGTTAGTTCTGGTTTGGGTTAGTACAGAGACTGAGTTAGTTCTGGTTTGGGTTAGTACAGAGACTGAGTTAGTTCTGGTTTGGGTTAGCACAGAGACTGAGTTAGTTCTGGTTTGGGTTAGTACAGAGACAGAGTTAGTTATGGTTTGGGTTAGTACAGAGACAGAGTTAGTTATGGTTTGGGTTAGTACAGAGACTGAGTTAGTTCTGGTTTGGGTTAGTACAGAGACAGAGTTAGTTCTGGTTTGGGTTAGTACAGAGACTGAGTTAGTTCTGGTTTGGGTTAGTACAGAGACTGAGTTAGTTCTGGTTTGGGTTAGCACAGAGACTGAGTTAGTTCTGGTTTGGGTTAGTACAGAGACAGAGTTAGTTCTGGTTTGGGTTAGCACAGAGACTGAGTTAGTTCTGGTTTGGGTTAGTACAGAGACAGAGTTAGTTATGGTTTGGGTTAGCACAGAGACAGAGTTAGTTCTGGTTTGGGTTAGTACAGAGACAGAGTTAGTTCTGGTTTGGGTTAGTACAGAGACAGTTAGTTCTGGTTTAGGTTAGTACAGAGACAGAGTTAGTTCTGGTTTGGGTTAGTACAGAGACAGAGTTAGTTCTGGTTTGGGTTAGTACAGAGACAGAGTTAGTTCTGGTTTGGGTTAGTACAGAGACAGAGTTAGTTCTGGTTTGGGTTAGTACAGAGACAGTTAGTTCTGGTTTGGGTTAGCACAGAGACAGAGTTAGTTCTGGTTTGGGTTAGTACAGAGACAGAGTTAGTTGTGGTTTGAGTTAGTACAGAGACAGAGTTAGTTCTGGTTTGGGTTAGTACAGAGACAGTTAGTTCTGGTTTAGGTTAGTACAGAGACAGAGTTAGTTCTGGTTTGGTTTAGTACAGAGACAGAGTTAGTTCTGGTTTGGGTTAGTACAGAGACAGAGTTAGTTCTGGTTTGGGTTAGTACAGAGACAGAGTTAGCTCTGGTTTGGGTTAGTACAGAGACAGAGTTAGTTCTGGTTTGGGTTAGTACAGAGACAGAGTTAGCTCTGGTTTGGGTTAGTACAGAGACAGAGTTAGCTCTGGTTTAGGTTAGTACAGAGACAGAGTTAGTTCTGGTTTGGGTTAGTACAGAGACAGAGTTAGTTCTGGTTTGGGTTAGTACAGAGACAGAGTTAGCTCTGGTTTGGGTTAGTACAGAGACAGAGTTAGTTCTGGTTTGGGTTAGTACAGAGACAGAGTTAGCTCTGGTTTGGGTTAGTACAGAGACAGAGTTAGTTCTGGTTTGGGTTAGTACAGAGACAGAGTTAGTTCTGGTTTGGGTTAGTACAGAGACAGAGTTAGTTCTGGTTTGGGTTAGTACAGAGACAGAGTTAGTTCTGGTTTGGGTTAGTACAGAGACAGAGTTAGTTCTGGTTTGGGTTAGTACAGAGACAGAGTTAGCTCTGGTTTGGGTTAGTACAGAGACAGAGTTAGTTCTGGTTTGGGTTAGTACAGAGACAGAGTTAGCTCTGGTTTGGGTTAGTCCAGAGACAGAGTTAGTTCTGGTTTGGGTTTGTCCAGAGACAGAGTTAGTTCTGGTTTGTGTTAGTACAGAGACAGAGTTAGTTCTGGTTTGGGTTAGCACAGAGACAGAGTTAGTTCTGGTTTGGGTTAGTACAGAGACAGAGTTAGCTCTGGTTTGGGTTAGTACAGAGACAGAGTTAGTTATGGTTTGGGTTAGTACAGAGACTGAGTTAGTTCTGGTTTGGGTTAGTACAGAGACAGAGTTAGTTCTGGTTTGGGTTAGTACAGAGACAGAGTTAGTTCTGAAGGTCGGACCTCCAACAGTATAAGGCCGGACAGGTACAGCAGGCTTACATTGTCTGTATGGATATGAATAACAAGCATTGTTCCTACGTTCATTAATGCTAATGTATTAGAGATGTTGAAACATTAAGAAAGATTTAATTGTTTTGTTACTTTAGTTCTGTGGACAACAGCACCAGGTTATACAGCAGGCTATGCTTTAACCCTGATATCCGAGACCTGTTTCACGGCCGTCCCACCAATGTCAAGAGCAAATCTACGCCCTTGCCAGTAACTTAGTAAAGAATTTATCTGTAAACTGTAAATTAAATGGTAACCAAAATGTACTAGTGCAAATAAAGCAGCCGGGCGTGGCACCTCTTGGGTGCTACGTTGGTTTACACAGGATCCAGAAAAGAGCAGATACTGCAGCTGCTTGATCGTCTCTTCTCACTGCCTCGCAGATTCCGCCGCAATTAAGTAAATGTCAACACCGCTCCCGAATCAGCTCAGCAGCTAATAGTTAGAGGGCTTCATCTCCATGTCCATTAATTTGCATTTTCGTTGCCTTTCACAGACAGAGGCGGTCATTAAGCACGAAGATGACGCTGCAGCTTGAACACTCATCAGAGCCATCAGAGATCCTGAATGTAATCAAAGGAGTATCGCGAAGAGGAAGCCTTTAATTACAATCCTCCGTAAATAGAAAATGTGCCACTTATGAGCTCAATTGTTCCCTCGGCCTTTAAATAAACTCCAGATGCCACAAGCGTTGTTGATTTGCTATTGTTTTTTTGCTTGTTGTCTCCTCAAAGTTGGTGACGTGCCATTGTTAAGGTTGCTCTAAAAATATAGGGCCTTTAATGATGAATAAAACCAACGCCTCTCGGCAACGCATCCCTGTCACCGCAGAGACTGTTCAGATGAAGCAATGTGATGCTTTGAAGTTTATCAGTATTGCGTGTACTACGAGGATTTCAGCTAAAAGAGTAAATATGACCATTTAATTCAATTCAGTTCAATTTAAATAGCACATTTTCACTCGTGACCTTGACACAAAGCATCTTTACATTATTGTGCACTTGCTATAGATCCTTAATGAGCACACTGAGGGAGACAGGATGTGACGGGAAGCTCTCTGAGGAGCAACCTAGACTCAAAAGAGGGACACCAGGGGGAGCAATTATGATCTGACATGTGTAAAGTGATTCTATGTTAAGATAAATATGAATACGAAGAAAAGTATTGTTTTATATAATAATAATAGTAATTATTATTATTATTATTAGTAGTAGTAGTAAGTTTCCTTCGGTATCTGTCTGTCTGTCTGTCTGTCTGTCTGTCTGTCCGTCTGACTGTCTGTCTGTCTGTCTGTCTGTCTGTCTGTCTAGTAGTATTATAACATATGACCCCAAACGTCTGAGAGGTAGTAACTCCAGTGGTGGTGAAAGGAAACAAATATAGCCTTTTTTATTATAAACCACCACTGATACCAAAGTATCAAGTTTTATATTTAAGTATTTAAGTTGTATTTAAGTTTTATATGTAATGATATATGATGGGTGTGTCTTAAACCCTAGTGAGTGTCTAAGTAGGCTGTCTAGGTAGCAGCTGTGTAAGTATCAGTGTTCTCTCCTCATAAAACAGATTACTGAGACGCTCTAGTTAGAGAGAGACTGCATCACGGCTTGTTCCCGCCCACTGCAGCACACCACCGGTGATTTAGCTGGTTGCTAAGCTACCGGCCGGCATCCAAAACAATAGCCCGAGACTTAAAAATCTGCTAGCATAAATGCTAATGTCTGGAGTATAAAACTGTAAATGGTGAAGGACTCGTTACAGAGTTGATAATAAAATACTGTTTTGTGTGATTATATGACCAGAAACACATTAAAACTCCAGAGAGAATCAAAATAACTCACATTTTAAAACCACTTCACTGCTCGTAGATTAGCCTGTGTTGCATCATGGGATTGTCTTAGCGGCTGAGGAATCAATGCTTCCTTAAAATCAGGTCTAAATAAGGTTCCTCAGTAGACAACATGTTTAAGGTATGTAAGAATTGGGACAGTCTACATGTCGGGAACGCATACTTTTACGTAAAATGCTGCCTATGTAGGAGCTCACTAGGATTTGAGACACACTCTATTTGAGGACTGCTTTGCCTTAGACCACCCTTCATGTATCTCTCCACTGCGGATCTATTAAAATAACAATAACTTTAATAACATACACATAAAACAATCATATATATATATATATATATATATATATATATATATATATATATATATATATATATATATATATATATATATATATATATACAATCATATATAATCATATATATGCTGAACAACTGCCCATCCTGTGTGGTCTGATGCTGCTGCTTCAGCTGCTGTGACCAGGTGCCCCTGTTTGCCTGCATTCTGGACCAGTTTACCCAGCATGGAGCTCCTGCTGTACAAGATAGATAGATAGATAGATAACACTTTATTGTCAGATTCACAATCTGAAATTTGTTTTACACAAAAAACAGTAGCTCCGCCACAACAACTACATCACCACCACAACATATAGGACACATACGTTCTAAGAAAAGAGGGAGGAAAGTGGGGGGAAATCCTACTCGCATCCCTAGCACCACAACCACCTTAGATAGTTATAAGTTAGGCTCTTTGTTCAATTTAAGGATTGACTGGTGCACAAATGAGTGCTTCAGTCTAACCTTATTGAACTGTGGGACACTGTATCGTCGTCCAGATGGGAGAAGTACATATTCGCTGTTCAGAACATGATCTACATCAGAAAGGATGTTTTCGGCTGGCCACATTGAGTTGTTATGATAGGTGGTTTCATACAGACCTTCTAGACGCTGACCTACAACTTTTGAACAGACTTTGATCAAATGTTTCAACTTGAACTTCACAGATGAAGACAAGCAGCTGTACAGTACACACAGTGTTACAGTACAGCAGAACACTCAGAATCACAGCCGTATAGAACAGTAGGAGGATCTGCTGAGTAGCTCCAAAAGATCGGAGACGACGGAGAAAATAAATTCTCTGTTTAGTTTTTTTTAGAAATGTCATCAATGTGGTGTTTCCATGATAGGGTGACATTAATCATTACACCAAGATATTCATATGACTGCACCTGTTTGATTACTTCATTAATGATAAGGGTGGGATTTACAATGATTGATTTTGAGCTAAACACAATTTCTTCTGTTTTTTTTGTGCTTATTTCCAGAGCGTTGTTTTTGCTCCACATAACAATTTTATTTACTCCTTGTTGGTGCAGATCGGAGTCAGTTAATAACGTTAACAAAACAGTATCATCTGAATATTTTAGAACATATACATTTTTTAAAGTTGAGCGACAGTCGTCTGTGTATAGAGTAAAAAGTAGAGCAGAACTCACGCAGCCCTGAGGTGCACCAACATTAGTTGTTATGGCAGAAGAAAGTGTGTTATTCACCCTAACCAGTTGGACTCTGTTTGTAAGAAGAGAGGCAAACCAGTGAATCAGATAAGAATTCACTCTCAGGTGGTAGATTTTAGAGAGTAGAATATCAGGTTGTATTGTGTTGAAGGCTGATGAGTAGTCTAAAAAGAGAGCTCTTACATAGTTGTAAGGTTTATCTAGATGTTTAGTAATGATATGAACTAATGTGGCAACAGCATCTTCTGTGCCACAACCTGTTTTATATGCAAACTGAGATGGATCCAGTTTGTCATTAGTGCAGGTGTTTTGTAAATATTTCAGCAAGAGTCTCTCTAAGTCAAGTCAAGTCAAGTCAAGTCAAGTCAAGTCAAGTCAAGTCAAGTCAAGTCAAGTGGGTTTTATTGTCATTTCAACTACATACAGAGTACACAGTGAAATGAAACAACGTTCCTCCGGACACACAACACAACACAGTACAGACAGAGAATAATAATTAATTGCTGGTAGTGTGCAAGAGAGAGAGAGAGAGAGAGAGAGAGAGAGAGAGAGAGAGAGAGAGAAAGAGAGAGAGAGAGAGAGAGAGAGAGAGAGAGAGAGAGAAAGAGAGAGAGAGAGAGAGAGAGAGAGAGGTTCAGACGTTGAGTTGTGTTGAGAAGTCTGAAGTCTTGGGGGAAGAAGCTGTTGCAGAGTCTGGTCGTGTTGGACCGGACGCTGCGGTACCTTCTTCCTGATGGCAGGAGGGAGAACAGCCTGTGAAGGGTGGGTGGGGTCATACACAATGCTGGTTGCTTTGCGGATGCAGCGGGTGGTGTAAATGTCTAAGACGGAGGGGAGAGAGACTCCGATGATCCTCTCAGCTGTCCTCACAATGCGTTGGAGGGACTTGCGGTCAGAGGCTGTGCAGGTCCCAAACCAGGCAGTGATGCAGCTGCTTAGGATGCTCTCTATGGTTCCCCTACAGAAGAGGGTGAGGATGGGTGGAGGGAGACGGGCCTTTCTCAGCTTCCGGAGGAAGTAGAGACGCTGCTGGGCTTTCTTGGCTGTAGAGCTGGTGTTCAGGGACCGGGTGAGGTTCTCCGCTAGGTGGACACCAAGGAACTTGGTGCTCTTAACGATCTCCACAGAGGAGCCGTTGATGTTAAGCGGAGAGTGGACCGGTCTTGATTTCCTGAAGTCAACAACCATTTCCTTGGTCTTCTCTACGTTGGAACACTGGTTGCCAAGCTAGTGCCAGCTCTGCCGCAAAATGTTTTAAAATAAAGGGACTACACTTGTCGGGCCCTTCTGCTTTTTTGGTGTTGGTGGCTTTGAATGTTTTTCTAACCTCATTCACAGTAATATCAATTCTATCTAATGGTCTTGGTTGAATCTTCGTTAAATTCTTTTACATTTATCTACACTGTCAGAGGATTCAAATCTTGTAAAATAAGTGTTTAAACAATGCTTTGTGGAAAGCTTTGCCTCGTGAGGCCGGCTATGCTGATGATCATGCTTTTCACGTAATCACAGACGTTTTCTCCTCCCGCTTTCACAAACTACTGAGTCAGCTTTCTAATCAGACTCTTTTTCTCTCTTGTTCTTTATAATCAATAATGCACAGAATTGTAAATCTTAGTGTTTTTGTATGGCTCTTGTACTTGTTTTGCTATCCACTGTGGACCGCAGGAGGATGGGTTCCCCTCGAGGTTTCTTCCTTTAGCTCTGAGGGGGTCTGTCATTGCTGTTGTCGCCCCTGGCTTGCTGACTGGGGGTCTCGGACCTGGATTTTCTGTAAAGCTGCTTTGTTACATCGGTTGTAAAAGGTGCATACAAATAAACCCTCACCTCTCTTTCACACTGTACCTTTCTTTTCATGTAGAAAGTCTCAGGGCTTTGAAGGGCTCTTCATCTTTACAGTGTCTCAGTCTCACTGAAAGAGTGTCTGCGGAGTCTCGGAGAACGACTGTGTTAGTGTCCTGAGCTGGAAATGAATAAGAATGATTTGGACCGAACGCAGAAGCAGCTATTTACTCTGAGATAATTGAGCCATTTCATACATTCTGAGTCGCAATCAGACGTTAGCTCCACGTGTAAGCTCCTGAATACTCAGTGGGCATCGAGTTGTAGGTGAACCTTACTAACCACTACACCACCATACTAACCACTACACCACCATACTAACCACTACACCACCATACTAACTACTACACCACCATACTAACCACTACACCACCATACTAACTACTACACCACCGTACTAACCACTACACCACCGTACTAACCACTACACCACTATACTAACCACTACACCACCATACTAACCACTACACCACAGTACTAACCACTACACCACTATACTAACCACTACACCACCGTACTAACCACTACACCACCATACTAACCACTACACCACCATACTAACCACTACACCACCATACTAACCACTACACCACCATACTAACCACTACACCACCATACTAACCACTACACCATCATACTAACTACTACACCACCGTACTAACCACTACACCACCGTACTAACCACTACACCACCATACTAACCACTACACCACCGTACTAACCACTACACCACCGTACTAACCACTACACCACCGTACTAACCACTACACCACCGTACTAACCACTACACCACCATACTAACCACTACACCACCGTACTACCCACTACACCACCGTACTAACCACTACACCACCGTACTGACCACTACACCACCGTACTAACCACTACACCACCGTACTAACCACTACACCACCATACTAACCACTACACCACCATACTAACTACTACACCACCGTACTAACCACTACACCACCGTACTAACCACTACACCACCATACTAACCACTACACCACCGTACTACCCACTACACCACCGTACTAACCACTACACCACCGTACTGACCACTACACCACCGTACTAACCACTACACCACCGTACTAACCACTACACCACCATACTAACCCCTACACCACCGTACTAACCACTACACCACCGCACTAACCACTACACCACCGTACTAACCACTACACCACCGTACTAACCACTACACCACCGTACTAACCACTACACCACCATACTAACCACTACACCACCGTACTAACCACTACACCACCGTACTAACCACTACACCACCATACTAACCACTACACCACCGTACTAACCACTACACCACCATACTAACCACTACACCACCCTACTAACCTCTACACCACCGTACTGACCACTACACCACCATACTAACCACTACACCACCGTACTAACCACTACACCACCATACTAACCACTACACCACCATACTAACTACTACACCACCATACTAACCACTACAGCACCAAACTAATCACTACACCACCATACTAACCTCTACACCACCGTACTGACCACTACACCACCGTACTAACCACTACAGCACCAAACTAACCACTACACCACCGTACTGACCACTACACCACCATACTAACTACTACACCACCGTACTAACCACTACACCACCATACTAACCTCTACACCACCGTACTGACCACTACACCACCATACTAACCACTACACCACCGTACTAACCACTACACCACCATACTAACCACTACACCACCATACTAACTACTACACCACCATACTAACCACTACAGCACCAAACTAATCACTACACCACCGTACTAACCACTACAGCACCAAACTAATCACTACACCACCATACTAACCTCTACACCACCGTACTGACCACTACACCACCGTACTAACCACTACAGCACCAAACTAACCACTACACCACCGTACTGACCACTACACCATCATACTAACTACTACACCACCGTACTAACCACTACACCACCGTACTAACCACTACACCACCATACTAACTACTACACCACCATACTAACCACTACACCACCATACTAACCACTACACCACCATACTGACCACTACACCACCATACTAACCACTACACCACCATACTAACCACTACACCACCGTACTAACCACTACACCACCATACTAACCACTACACCACCATACTAACCACTACAGCACCAAACTAATCACTACACCACCGTACTAACCACTACACCACCGTACTAACCACTACACCACCATACTAACCACTACAGCACCAAACTAATCACTACACCACCATACTAACCACTACACCATCATACTAACCACTACACCACCGTACTGACCACTACACCACCATACTGACCACTACACCACCAAACTAACCACTACACCACCATACTAACCACTACACCACCGTACTAACCACTACACCACCGTACTAACCACTACACCACGTACTAACCACTACACCACCATACTAAACACTACACCACCATACTAAACACTACACCACCATACTAACCACTACATCACCATACTAACCACTACACCACGTACTAACCACTACACCACCATACTAAACACTACACCACCATACTAAACACTACACCACCATACTAACCACTACACCACCATACTAAACACTACACCACCATACTAAACACTACACCACCGTGATAACCACTACACCACGTACTAACCACTACACCACCATACTAAACACTACACCACCATACTAAACACTACACCACCATACTAACCACTACACCACCATACTAAACACTACACCACCGTGATAACCACTACACCACGTACTAACCACTACACCACCATACTAACCACTACACCACCGTACTAACCACTACACCACCATACTAACCACTATACCACCGTACTAACCACTACACCATCATACTAACCACTACACCACCATACTAAACACTACACCGCCATACTAACCACTACACCACCATACTAAACACTACACCACCGTGATAACCACTACACCACGTACTAACCACTACACCACCATACTAACCACTACACCACCGTACTAACCACTACACCACCATACTAACCACTATACCACCGTACTAACCACTACACCACCATACTAACCACTACACCACCATACTGACCACTACACCACCATACTAACCACTACACCACCGTACTAACCACTACACCACCGTACTAACCACTACACCACCATACTAACCACTACATCACCGTACTAACCACTACACCACCATACTAACCACTACACCACCATACTGACCACTACACCACCATACTAACCACTACACCACCGTACTAACCACTACACCACCGTACTAACCACTACACCACCATACTAAACACTACACCACCGTACTAACCACTACACCACCGTACTAACCACTACACCACCATACTAAACACTACACCACCATACTAAACACTACACCACCATACTAACCACTGCATCACCATACTAACCACTACACCACGTACTAACCACTACACCACCATACTAAACACTACACCACCATACTAAACACTACACCACCATACTAACCACTACACCACCATACTAAACACTACACCACCATACTAAACACTACACCACCGTGATAACCACTACACCACGTACTAACCACTACACCACCATACTAAACACTACACCACCATACTAAACACTACACCACCATACTAACCACTACACCACCATACTAAACACTACACCACCGTGATAACCACTACACCACGTACTAACCACTACACCACCATACTAACCACTACACCACCGTACTAACCACTACACCACCATACTAACCACTATACCACCGTACTAACCACTACACCATCATACTAACCACTACACCACCATACTAAACACTACACCCCCATACTAACCACTACACCACCATACTAAACACTACACCACCGTGATAACCACTACACCACCATACTAACCACTACACCACCGTACTAACCACTACACCACCATACTAACCACTACACCACCATACTAACCACTACACCACCGTACTAACCACTACACCACCATACTAACCACTACATCACCGTACTAACCACTACACCACCATACTAACCACTACACCACCGTACTAACCACTACACCACCGTACTAACCACTACACCACCGTGATAACCACTACACCACGTACTAACCACTACACCACCATACTAAACACTACACCACCATACTAAACACTACACCACCGTGATAACCACTACACCACTGCTCTGCCCAAAAAGTAAAATAATTTTTTTATTATCAATTAAAATGATAGTTTATTGAGAACTAGGGGTCAGAGGTGCACATCAATGAAGTAAGTATATGTAGTGATTTATACCTATACTGTGAGCATCATTCATAAAAATACACTCGTCTATCAAACACACATTTGAGCTTCTGAATCTAACTAACAAAAAAACCCTGACATTTTTCTTTTCTCTTTTTTATTAATCTATAAATAAAAATCACACGTCTTAAAAATTGCATCTGACGTGATCAACACTTTAATACTCTCCCAGTCTCACTCTCCAGGATGTGTTTGTTTATAAAGGACAAAAATGACAGAAGTATAAATAAATAAATGTACAAATAAATACTTAAATAAATCAATGTATTTATTTATTTATTTTTACATCTATTTCCACATTTATTTATTTATACTTATATAATTTTTTTGTTCTCCATATTTATTGAGCCTGACAGCTCCAGAAATGCCTATGATGGGGGAGTCGGTTCCAAAATAATCAACTCCTAGCCAGATATATATGTACACATACTTAAAAAAAACGTATTTACTTCATTACTCGCCTCCTCCGCTGACCTCCCAGACCAGGTATTACTTGGTTATCATCCAGTACCTGGTCTGGCTAATCAGTCTGTCATTATAATAAATCAGGGGGGCTGATGATGGACCCCCTAAACCCTGCTGAGATAAAGCAAGATAGACTGGCACATTACTGTATTTAAATTTATGCAATACTGACTTTTGAACACTAGATGGCGCAGATGTGTTGACTATGATTAGAAGGTTTTCTATGATCTGTTAAGTTGGATTTGCTTACATCTTGCACTTGTGAGTCTTGGGTCCTCCCAAGGTTTCTTCCTCCAGTTTTGAGGTTTTTCCTCACCACCAGCTTATTCACAGGGTATGCAAGTTGTTACATACTGTTTTTAGGTTTTCAAACTCGCGTAAAGCTGCTTTGTGACAATATTATTGTGAAAAGCGCTATATAAATATAGACATTATCAGAGATTAATCAGAGATTTTCATTACAAACCCAGACTAATCAATTACTCAGATTATGAACAGGCGTACCAATGATAACTATTCAGACTCTGAACAAATCCACCTCACAACCAAATAGGTTCTGCATTCTACACAGCAAAGAATCAGTCTAGAGTCATAAACTGCTATATACAACTCACCACTATCCAAAGAAAAACATGTCTCCATTTCTTTTTATTTGAAATGCAGCATCTGCCACATTGGGCCAAATTTTGGACCAATAGAAATGCTTCAAAATAGCTTGAAATAATTTCTGGTTCCATTGACTAACATTACAAATGAAGAAGGTCTTTGGTGTCTCCAGTAAAGTTGTTATTTTGGAATTGTTTGTCTTTAAAAAGCAATGATATGCAAATATATTTATAGCCATAATAAAATATAATAATAAGAGATATTTTAAGACACAGAGGCTACCACCTTTTCATCTGTGACACTTAACATCTAACATGATGGGGTCATATATGAATTATATCACATTATTTTAATAGTAATCCCTTTTAATAGTAATCCCAGCGCCAGTACACACTCATGCATACACACTCACACCCAGGGCAGTTTAGAGTGAGCCATCAACTTAACATGCATGTGTTTGGACTGTGGGAGGAAACTGGAGTACCCGGAGGAACCCACTCAAGCACGGGGAGAACATGTATACTCCACACCAAAAAATAAATTAGAATAACATTAAAACCTATTGGAACTGTGGAAAAAAAGAGGGAAAATAAGAAAAAAAAAACAAATACAGAGACAATTTAATAAATTCTGTTTATTTTTTAATATTCATTTCCTTTGAAAAATATAAATTCTAAAATAATCACATCTGCTGTGTGTTCTAAAAAGTCACAAAATTGTTCTTTAAAATGTTAACAATTTTAAAACACCCTACTATTAATATATGCTTCATTTGTTCAAATGATCTACAATTTTCCCCAAACATGCCTCCGCGACATTCTTCAGTTTTCCTCATTGCTCTATACGCAGCGCCCAAAAAATATAAGTTAAAAATTCATTCATACACACATTGTTAAAAACGAGTCAATTTTGAAAGTGTCATTTGTACAGAACTGGTGATTTTTTTTGAGAGGGGGGGCTTATAGAATAAAACAACTAGGATAAAAAAACATGGGATGTAGACAGAGAGGAAGAAGGCCGTTGGGTCACTCACATAGGCCATGAGCGGGACGTGCAAGCCTCACATTTCACATTTGTTGGTGTTGCACGGTGTGCCCATAGAAATAGAGGTGGTGTTTAACGGGAGTCATTGAAGCTCGCGATAACTTTTGGAGCGATATGACATTCGATAACAACAAGACATCGATTCAATCACGCACACGATGGAAAACTGTGGTTTGAATTTGTTGGAATAACAGAGATGATCTACTTCAACTCATGGAGGCCGATTATAGCAGTTCTTACTTAAGTCACTTAGGTTCGTCATATGTGCAGGACAATAAACAGGTCTAACAGGAAAACACAGGACACTATTAAGGGCAGTGATGACCGGTGGTTGTGGTTGCAGAAATCTACAGCATGTACGTATCTTAAGTAAATTAATGCAACCATAGTGCAAAATTAAATCAAAACAAAAAATCTTGCTCCTAAGTTATTCATACAATAATCTGGAATACATATTTCATTTTCATTTGGAAAGGGATAAAAAATACATAATACTGTATAAAATGTGAGATTGCAAAGCTAAGCAGGATCGATACCATTAAATATGACTACAAGGTTAAGAACAGCAATATATTATTATTATTATAGTATATATTATCGCAAATATTGTTCTCCATTTTAATAACACATTATAAGCCTTTAATGTTTTGTTCACTAATCTGTCAGACAGGATATTAAAATTAAGAGTTCATGCTGAGAAAATAAAAAAAAAAATCACCTTTTTTCTTTTTCTTGTTCTTTTTTTTTTTTTTTTTTACAGAATGCCTGTCATCTAAAATAAGAGGTAGAGCTACAAAACAAATCCAAAAAAATATCAAAATATTATTTTCCTGCTACAGGAAAATGCAATTACAGTAATTCCTTATATATAAAAAAAACGAGGAAGGAAATATCAGGTAAGAATGGAACTGGATTGAGGGGGAGGGGCTTATCCCCATGTGTGGTACAAAAACAAAACAAAACAAAACAAAATAAAAAACGACTACAGCATTGTGTGTTGATCAGAGGAACGGTGAAAGAGTGATTTGCATAGTAGTACGGAATGATGACGGTCAGCCAGCGTTCTTAAGTAAGTGATGGACGAGCGATGAGTAAGATTTCTTGTATACCTACAGTGGCATCCGTGAACACTTTAGATGAGAGTTCAGACGTTACGCATCTCGGATGCTTCTTGGTCACGGAAAGCATCCATGAAAGCCTTTTCAAGCTCCCTTAAAATATTCCTGGACTGGGATGCGAGAATTCCATTACCGACAAACTATGACGATCGGTCATCCTGCAGGACGTTGATTGGATGAAGGGGTGGACGGGGCAGTGGCTATATTGATGTCTCAGACCCTCGAGTCCTCCAGAAGTAGCCGTCGTTGTCGTCATCTGGGTCCATTTCTATTCTAATCTGAGGCACGTTTAATGGCAGTCTCTCTGGACTGAGAGAAAGAAGCAGAGCAGCGAATTAGAAAATGTATATGCTCATATTTCATGACTTCTTTTAATTAATTAGGCTTAAAACGCAAAGAATTCATTATAAATACCCATCTTGTACTTATACTAAGTCTTGTGACTAGACTAGCTGTTCCAAAACCCAGAAATGACCAAATCATCAA
Organism: Megaleporinus macrocephalus; assembly: GCA_021613375.1. Taxonomy (NCBI): domain Eukaryota; kingdom Metazoa; phylum Chordata; class Actinopteri; order Characiformes; family Anostomidae; genus Megaleporinus; species Megaleporinus macrocephalus. Next base: position 6,284,812 of record CM038725.1, on the reverse strand, counting down.
AAATTATTAGAAACTAATCACTGATAAAGGACTAGAGTAGGGTTTTAAACTATCAGATCTTACCCTAGTGGTCAGAGGTTCAAACACAACATACAACGATTCGCTGTCTGCCAGGCCAGGATTTGGGTTTCGATACTGTGTTTTTGAAATACAGTATCACAAAACATAATATCCCAATATTCCATACTTCGATATTTTCTTACACCCCTAGTATTTTGTTTCTCAGGAAAAGCAAGCAGTGTTTTTGTACCTGCTTAAAACAGGGGTGTGCCAAATGTTTCATTTCTTGTTTATAAGTAAAGCTGCACTGCTTAATCTGGAGAACTGGAGACCAAAACACGGGTGGAAAACCAATTTGTGGTGCGCTTCTAAGAGTGCATCAGTCTGATGATTATGTTATTAATGTCTTAGTCTTAATTCAAGTTCCGTTCCGCCTAAAATGGTGCAGCAGTCATATTCAGGCTCCTCAAGAAGCTGGTTCTATGCTTCTTTGTTTAAACCACCGATGTGGCCAAAGAAGACCTGGGTTTGGCATTCTGATGTCTTGATATTCAAAATGTTCTTTAGTTTTCAGTGCTGTACCAATTAGCACTGTAACCAACACCCCTGCCAACGTCAGGTACCCAGTCCATAATGAGCGGGACTGTCTTTCTGAATCATGTGACGTCAATACGTAAAGATTTCCAAAGTGATACAAAGTTCTTTCAACGTAAACAAATAAACCTTGCTGCTTTAATGCTGAACAGTACTTTAATTATAATTGTTACAGGGGCCCTCTTATGAACAATCTCGACCCCAAAATATAATTTCTATGGAATTCTCTAAAAGGAAACTTGTTTTAAAGTTATGCTGTTAATTACTGAAAAACACAAATTCAGAGAAAGGTCATTGTTTAGCTGATGAGCTTGTCTGTAGTATCTTTAATTAACTAGAGATGAAGCACTGGTGTGGCTGGTGTGAACCTCAAGGTGGCGCTGTAGCAAACTGGCTCATCCAGTTGGTTCATTATGGCCTGCCAACTGTAAATATGCTAGGTATACCTCTGGGAAAACTTTACAATAGGCTGTAGCAAATATGTAAATCTGAAAACTTGACCGAGTTTGATGAAGAAGGTAAATTGTTTCTAAACATTTTGCTGCCACTGTAGTTCACAGGTGGGACACTATGGTCAGCATAGCCCCCCCCCCCCCCCCCCCCCCCCCCCCCCCCCCCCCCCCCCCCCCCCCCTTCCTATGATATAAGTCATGTGATTCACAATGAGAGCCCACAATAACAACAAAATGACTGTATTATATTGCTTCAGCTGCCTCCTTAAGCAAAAACAAGCTATACTAAACTTGAAGTGCAGTCTCACACAAGACAGGTTGTCTCTGGTGAATGCTTTATTGATCATGGCTGACTTTCTTCATTTGCAGCACTGGTCACCTCTGGAAACCCCTTGGCTACAGCCCTACAATTATTAACTGTACACCAGCAAGGAGTCAAAAAGGCAGGTATTTCTAATAAAGTGGCCTGCGAGTAGGGGTGTGAGAAAATATTGAAATATTGAATATTGTGATATTATGTTTGGTGATACTGTATCAATTCCCCAAAACACAGTATCGATACACGGACAGTGCAAACAGTGAATCATTGTGTGTTGTGTTTAAACCTCTGACCACTAGATGGCAGTGTTGTATTCCATATTCAGCTCCACTCCAACATTAACAAGCAGCACAAGGGTGCAAAGCTATTGTAAGCATTGGCAAACCTGTTCATGTAGTGATGTGTTCATATAGTGGATTTAAAAAATAATAATAATAATAAAAAAAAAAAAAAAAAAAAAAAAAATTATATATATATATATATATATATATATATATATATCACTCGGCTTGCAGTATTGCAGTACATCACAATATAATGAATTGTGACCGCTGTATCACAATACGTATTGTATCGCCTGGTCCTTGCCAATGCACAGCCCTACCTGTGAGTGTAAACATGTACAGTATCTGAGAGCCATCTAAACCTTGAGCGCTGATCATGATAAAGTCTGTCTAAATCCTGTAATCAATTTAAAGCTCATCTTTATCAGCACCAGCCTGAGCTTACTGGATCTCTGCCACTGCAGCTTGCACGCTACAGTCCATGTCCATATATTAGGACAAAGATACCTGACCATGTGGATATCATGCCAGAAAAATAGAAGAAAAAACAGTAAACTACTCAGCTATGTTTGTCCAGGCTGCGTTTGTGTTTGCGTGACCCCCACTGCCACTAATCTGGGCTTTTCCAAGGCACTGCTTAACCCATCCAGAACCTTCAGCTCCTCATCCACCACAGCCTCCCTCCCTCCTCACCTAGATCAGGTTATCCGGAAGCCCGCTAGTCATGACTCACTACTGCTAAAGCCACATAATGAGCGCACACACACACACACACACTAACACCTGCACCCTCCTACATATTTAAATATACCACATTTAAAAGAACCTCCTCACCGACCAATAACATCTTTGGCTCACCTTGACATCGGGCTGTCATTGTAGTAGTGCAGATTTTCAACATGATGTGTATCGTTCAAGAAATGAAGGGGACTTTTCTCCTGCAGGGAGGCACATATATGAATGGCAGTTAGTATATGATTGTACTGCATGTATGCACATACAGAACAGACCACAACACTCAATACACATTATGCATCTCCATGCTTCTGAAGTTGTCTCACAAGCTGGAATAGACACATTTATGAAATATTGAAAACAAATGATTTTTATTTAATGTCACAAATATTTATTGTATTGTTTTGTATTTAAAATGCATTAAATATATTTGTTATTTATTAATTATTAATTCAAAATGTATTAAATATTATACGTATAAAATATATTGCATGTTTCACTACTGCCTTAATCTACCCAGGGGTAATTGTAGTCTATTGTAATGAAATATGCAGCTGGTTAGTATTCTTTTTGTACTGAGTCACATTATTATGACCACCTTCTATTTCGATGATGGCAGCGTTCTGGTCTGGGGAATGTTTTTCATGACATTCACTAGACCCACTAATCCAAATGGAGGACACTCTCAACAGATTTGGGTCTGAATCCATCCTTGCAGATCACGTACAACATACATGCTGATTGTTTTCTCTGGGGCGGATGGGATCTTCCAGCAAGACGATGCAACACGTCACACATTGGTTGGAAGAGCTGACCAAGACTTCAAAGTACTACCCTGGACACCTAATTCCCCAGACGTGAACCCAATTGAGCATCTGTGGGACCACCTGGATGGTGGCGTTGGCTCTATGGATATTCTCCCACGTGCCCTCCAGTAGCTGTGGGATGCACTGCAGTCAGCATGGCTCCAGATACCTGTGACCACCTACCAGGACCTTATTGAGTCTCCTAGTCCTAGTCTAGCTGCTGTCCGTGCTGCACATGATGGCTACTCTGGTCATAATAATGTGACTCGTCTGTGTAAAGTCCAGCTTATACACACTCTATAATGTAAGGTGTAGGTGGTTGGGTACATGCAAGCAAAGAAAAACTTTCATGCATGTCAACTTGGATTGGATCAACAAATGCAAAATGAAGCTATACTGTTTTTTACTACAAGACAAATCGATGAGGATCTAAAAGCAAAAAAAGGAGGGTTAGATATCAGAGAAAGTTAATACGTTAGTAAAGATGTTTCAGCTCATGCTGAGAGAAAAAAAGAGAATCTATGATCAGAGAGAAGATGTCAGTAATATCATGCACTACAAGAAGCCGAATAGAAAGTCATGCTGGAAAGTTAAAGAGGCCTCAGGCTGGCTTCTGGGCCCTCGTAGGTGGGCCTGAGAGCAGAGCGGAGAAGCTCTATATCTACTCACTGTCAGAGGCCTTATCCCCTAAAAAGGGTTCCTGCTCCATCATGTCCAGAGGGATTTTGATGCTGGGAACGTTCTCGTTGGACTGGTAGTCAGACTGCAGAAAGGGAAATGGTTTTCCAGAATACTTAAGGTGGGCAACATAATACTGCCTATACCTGCAGCCTGCTATGGATCCATAAAAAACAGTGTCTGAATCACAGCAGTCAGTAGTACTTAGCAGTAATGGTTGGGGCTGAACAACAAACAATAACAGTACCAACCACTACACAACCGTACTAACCACTACACCACCATACTAACCACTACACCACCGTACTAACCACTACACCACCATACTAACCACTACACCACCATACTAACCACTACACCACCGTACTAACCACTACACCACCGTACTAACCACTACACCACCGTACTAACCACTACACCACCATACTAACCACTACACCACCGTACTAACCACTACACCACCGTACTAACCACTACACCACCGTACTAACCACTACACCACCGTACTAACCACTACACCACCTTACTAACCACTACACCACCTTACTAACCACTACACCATTATACTAACCACTACACCACCATACTAACCACTACACCACCTTACTAACCACTACACCATTATACTAACCACTACACCACCTTACTAACCACTACACCACCGTACTAACCACTACACCACCATACTAACCACAACACCACCGTACTAACCTCTACACCACCGTACTAACCACTACACCACCGTACTGACCACTACACCACCGTACTGACCACTACACCACCGTACTGACCACTACACCACCGTACTAACCACTACACCACCATACTAACCACAACACCACCGTACTAACCTCTACACCACCACACTAACCACTACACCACCGTACTAACCACTACACCACCGTACTAATCACTACACCATCGTACTAACCACTACACCACCGTACTAACCACTACACCACCGTACTGACCACTACACCACCGTACTAACCACTACACCACCGTACTAACCACTACACCACCATACTAACCACTACACCACCGTACTGACCACTACACCACCGTACTGACCACTACACCACCATACTAACCACTACACCACCGTACTAACCACTACACCACCATACTAACCACTACACCACCATACTAACCACTACACCACCATACTAACCACTACACCACCATACTAACCACCACACCACCGTACTAACCACTACACCACCATACTAACCACTACAGCACCGTACTAACCACTACACCACCATACTAACCACTACACCACCGTACTAACCACTACACCACCATACTAACCACTACACCACCATACTAACCACCACACCACCGTACTAACCACTCTAATTTGGTATTATGTCAGACTACAGAAAAAGCCTTAAATGAATAGTTTTACACTCAGTACATTAAAAAGTGAAAAAAGTGGCCACCATGATAAGGAAACCTGTCCCCGCTGACCCTGAGTCATGGGTGTATAGAAGAGGGAAATGATGCAGTAGGGTTTTTAATAGGAAGCCTAATGGAAAGTGACAGTTGTGCTGGCTAACGCAGTATCCCCTAGTGCCTGGTGTTTCTCTCCAGAGCTGTGATGAGAGCCACTGAATCAGGAGAGACATGACCTAGAGAACGTTTCTGCACTACACTGTATCCCGCTGCAATGATACCATCCTTACATCCAACTACATGCAGGGAAGAACAACGTGACATTAAGTACAGCATTCCCAGTTTAAGTACGTTCAAGTAAGTAAATATAATATAATATAATGACACTAATGTAAGGTGATGGCTTCAAAGTGATTGATAATTCACCATAAACACTAAACATCAGTAATAACAACTGTGAAAGTTTGAGGTTTAAGTTTGTTTTTTAAAATATGGGCATGATTGGGGTACTTACATCATCCACATCACTATCTAAGCTCCCTCTTTTCTTCTTCTTCTTTTTCTTTTCATCTTCCTTCTTCTTCTTGTCCTTCTCTGGGATGACATCGTCTAGGAAGCTGAGGTCATGCTGAGAAAAGACGTAGTCCATGGCCTTGCGCACAGCGACCAAAGCCAAGATCTGTACAATCACATATATCATTCCATTAGATTCAATCTTAGAAGTCATGACTGTAGGTTCATACTGTTGGTTTGTTATCAAACCAACCATAGGCACCTACAACCAAACCAAACCTTCATGTGTCTTGCAGTCTATGTCTCCTTTTATTGATAAATAAGGCAAAGGAAAGGACATTAACCCTTTCATGCATGGTGTCCACGCTTGTGGACGGTTAATAATAGTTCAATTTAAAGCATATACAATGCATTTCACTCTCCAAACAACTAGATGGCAGAATCATAAGTCTCACTGCTCCAGTGTAACAAAATCCATTCTCCTGAATTCTATTGTACTCTTGAGTGCTGAGGTTTAGAATCTAGGATGACTGACAATACTAAGAATGAAAATATCTCTGGTAATCGATATTCAAAGTTTCTACTCAAAAAAGTTCAAATCAGGTAAAATATATATATATGTGTGTGTCAAACAGACTCCAATGAACATGATTTGATATATTAAACTTCTTTTTTCCTTATTTTAGATGTTTTTATGGCTCAGAAACCAACTGTCCACATATGTGGACATCATGCAACAGAGGCTATAAATATAAAAATGCACCATTTGTATGTTATATTTATTTTAATATGTTGTGTAGATGTATAAAAGTAATACATTTATATAAATTTAAAGTTGTGTGATCTCTGTGTCCAATAACATGTCTACCACCGGCTGCCTATTAATTGTGCTTTCAGCATGCTTTTAACAGAACCAAAATTAAAATAAACCTCACAAATGTTCTAATATTTTGCATTTTTTATTTACAAGAAACTTAAAGTTCATCATTGTTTGTATAAAAATGTTAGTTTTATAATATAATACATTTAAAAGTTAATGAAAGATTTGAGGAAAAATATAAGCATTCTTGGAAACACTTCAGATGTTTAAAAAAATCGTATGTTCTTCTATTTTTTTACTCCGCTAATGCATGGTGTCCACATATAACTCTTTAATAAAACAACTTTTAATTAAAAAAAATTATGGAAAATGAAATTCCATATGATTTTTAAGCAGATCTAAGCCAGAAAAAGCATTTTTTAAAAATCTGAGTAAAATATTTTATAATTTCTGCATGAACGTGTTAAGCGCACAGGACTAAGTAAACAAGTAAACAAGCCAACTTTATCAGTTGCAAATTAAACAAATTTGTAAGACAGTTACACAGACCAAACTAATTAAAACTAGGTTCACTGACTCCCTTTTATAAACCATTCTAATCAGAGACCGGGCTTAATCAGTGTCCACAAGATCAATCTCAAAGACTACTGACATCTACTTTAATAGGCAGCAGAGGCTGGACACATCGAACTCACCATGACTGGGAAGATGATGGCAGCCACAGTGGACTTGAGAATCCAGAGCAGGGCTAAGCACAGCACCTGGATGAAGGTGAACAGGTGGACCTTGCGCAGCGGCACGTGTCGCAGGTATATCAGGTCGGGCTGGTGCTTGGCAGGCATGAGTAGCAGCTGCAGACGGTCCATGAACTGAAAGGGTAACATAGACATGTACATCATTATGGGTGTCAAGGATTATGAGTCAAGATATATATTGTAGCTGCCCAAAAGAAAAACGTGTCTTTAATCATTTCCTGATCATTTGAACATGAGAAATGCTCCAAACTCACTTGGAATAAAAACTCTTCACATGAACTTACACTGAAAGTAAAGAACGTTTCGACTTCTCCTGTAAAAAGTTACTATTCTGAAAGTACATGGTTATCTTTTAACATTTTGATCTTTAGATCAATGCATTAGTTTTCTATCTACTGAAAATGAGACAAAATGAACAAAATACTTAATTTAATAAACTTGAATCACTTTTAAAGAAATATGAAAAGTTTTCAATGATCAATTTTTTTTTTATCATTTCCAAGGGTATGCAGTCTGTATGCTCCACGCACTTTCTTATGTTCAAATGTTCAGTTTTAGTATTTCTTAAAGATAAACATTTTATTTATTTAATTTTATGTCAGAATTGTGTGTGTATACATTCTCACATTATTTAAACTTCAAATTTGTGGCCACTCAATATCGTCTACTGGTCTGCTTGATTATGGTAACTGGTATCAGTGTTGGCATGGAAAACATATATCGGTCAACCCCTAACAAGGACGGCAGAAAGCTGTGGCTGTAGCTGATATCTGACTGACTCACCTGGACTCCATTGAGTGAGGCAACCCCCATGTAGAGGAAGACTCCATACAGGACAGGCATGGGAATGAACTGCAGAGAACAACACAGGTACGTAACATATCACGTTAGAAAATACTTCATGAAAATCACATATTAAGTCAACATCGTTTGATAAACTGTTTCAGGTCTTGCTTTGAAAGAGATGTATGCAGATCTGAGCTTGTGCTGGTGGGTGTTCCTGAATCTTTCTTCACTTGAATCAATCAGTCAACCTTTTTAACTCGCGAGTACATTAAGAGAGACAAAATTAAGATAAATTGTAAAAGAAAAAAAAAAGAAAAACTGAATAAGAAACAAAACCAAGAATAAGACAAAAGTAAAAAAATAGTATGTATAATAGTACATATAAAAAGTATGTATAATAAAAATAAAAATAGATATAAATATAGTAGTAAAACTTCAAAAAGTAAAAAAAATAATATAAAAAACTACAAGTAGTAATAATAATAATAATAAAGAGCAAAAAAAAAGAAACCTAAAAGAATGGTAAAGGGAAATTAAAAAAGAAAAATAAAACTACTGAATATCAAAATCATAAAACTGTTTACTAAAATTAAATAAAACACTGGCAGGTCTTGCGGAGGTGGTTAGAAATTAGGAATTATAACTGACTTAGTGACACCAGCGAGCTGAGCTTTAGTGTTTCCTGCGGTGAGTACCAGCTACGTATCGGTATCAGACGATTTTTAATCAAAATATGTGATCGGCCGATATTTCTCCAATTTAGCCGATCTCGAGAGCTGATCAATGGCGTTAAACAAATGAGCCTAATTTCTGTATTTCCAGCTAGTGTTTCGTTGAAACCCCCTCCGTGAAACCCCCTCCGACCAGGTACCTGCAATTCCTATCTGAACCACTAGGTGGAAATACATACTGTTTCATTTGCCACAAACTGACTAAAGCAGCGGCCTCGCCAGTATAGTTTGTGGCGCTCACAGCATGCGCTTCCGTCTGGCAGTTTGTTACCGTATGTGACTGACTTATCCAGGGCGTTTTGTAAAATTAGTAACATCAACGTGTCTCGTGGGGGGAACCAAAACAAAGACATTTAACATACTAATCTGATACGACACTTCAGAGACACCACACAGCTGAATACAGTGAGTATCAGCAAACAGCAGAGCTAGCACGCACAGCTAACACAAAACTAATAACCCAGAACACCTACAGACCAGATCTGACCAGTACTAACAGAACAGCAGCAGCAATTCAATATTCTACATTTAATGATTACAGTTTTTGTTTAAAATAACAAAGTCTGCATTTAATGACTGCAGTTTTAACTGCATTATTTAATTAGCTTTTTTAGTTTTAAATTAAGGGTCTAAATTGAATGATTGCAGTATTGGAGATATTTGTTTGATTTACTTTGTTTATTTACTGTTAATTTTCTTAAAAATATTATGCTGTTTCTCGTTAAAAATGGTAATAAACCAGTTTAGACCATGTTGCATGACTTGCTTGCACTACGTGTAGCCCTGCCGTGGCATACAGCCCCGCCCTCAATCGGTAACGGCTATCGGCCGATCAGTGCATCTCTAATTATAATTATAATTACTGTTTTTAAAGAATAATTTTTGGGTTCTTTGTCAATCATCAATATTTGACTACCCAAGCCTACTTTACAGTGAGAATGTGTGCAATACCTTGAGAATGGGAGACATAAAGACAGACAGCCCAGTGAGAAGGAACACACAGACACCAGTCACCCTCTGCTCCCTGTAAAAAAGTTCATTATGATTACATTTTGCAAATAACATTGGGTTAATCCAAACGCTACTGAAGTATTTCTGCTGTAATGCATATTTTTAAACCTCCAAGCTGTATTTTCTAGTCCGAGGCTAACACTATTTATATTTGTGCAGCTTACAGCTGCATCAATGCAGCCTCCCTGAAGTCTAAGCAAATAAGCAGCCTTTTAAACACAGCGTCCCACTGAGCTGACCTCCGCAGTGTAGTGGCAAACAAGATCACCATTTTATCAGTTACACACGCAGAGGGCGGAGGCCGCAATTAGACTGGCAGAAAACATTCATAAATTGTATATGTGGCTGTATATGTGATTTGAATTGAATCTGTATTTATCTATGCTATAATCATCTATTTTTCCATGACAACAGTGCCATCACATGGACTGTCACAGGATTATCATGATCTAACAACTAGTGTGTCCAATTTTCATAAATGATCATTTTTCGTTGGTGAATCTTACCTGACTCCCAAAAATTTGGGCTGCTCCCCAGGAGCTGAGGTCTCCGTCTCCATCTTCAAGCTGTCTATGTGGGCGATTGAAATAACGGTAGCAGCTACATACCAGGGGAGACCCATGAAGGAGCATATCGCGATCAGTACAGCCACCCAGAACAGGTCCAGATGGTAGCCTGCACCTTTCTATAAAACATCAACCGAAGAGATAGAGGGAGTTACACAAGATGACGCTCTCAAAGCCTTTGGTCTTCTGGCTCTGAAAGGCCTGTAACAATACACTGGTGCTATTAAAGGCTTTGAGTTAACAGCCTGTGACTTGACTTTGTGTTATCTTATTATACAGGCAGAGGCACTGCTGGTGTATGCCAGCTATTCGTTCGAATAAAAAGGAAATAATGTTAAACAACCACAGAAAACTTCTAAAGCAATTGAGTCCAGGTCCAAGGCCGTAGCGGTGTAACCTGATTCGCATCCACAGGACTCATACAATAGCAATAGTGCAGCTCTTTCTAAGCAGCAAGGCTTTGAGGTATTGGATGGAGGAGGACACTGTGTTACGAGGCATGTATCGTGTTTCATTGCCCAAAGGGAAATGAATGGATTGTTGTCGGCCACTTTACAATCGCTTCCTTGTTGGACTCCTCAAATTCGGTTCACATTGGGAGAAACAAAGAGGTCAGTTTATGAGACTGCTGAATAAGCAGAGTGAGGCTGTCCTGAATGGAGAAAATTATTATGATGTGCGGCATCATGTCATATGCCTGGAGTATTTATAACATATTATTTGTATTTATAACTGCGAGTGGTGCTATCGCAATGGAAGGTCCACGTCACAGAGCCATTGATCTAAATAAAGAAGTGACCGATTTACATTTTGGACCTACAGTACTCCTCAAAAGTTTGGGATCACAGTGAAATGTTCTTGTTTTAATGGAGTATCTTCTTCCTTAACACAACAATGGACTGACGGGTCTCTAAAGAAAGTTGTTTCTTTCTGGTCATTGTGAGTCGGTCAGCAAGCCATCAACTGCTGATCTTCAGATACTAAACTAACCTAGAATGTTGTTCCCTTTTATACTCACTTATTAGTAGAATGTTTTTCAGCTGTGCATCACAATTGAGCAAGAGTGTCCTAACAACCAATTAGTCCAATAACATCCTTAACTTGGATTGGTGGTCGTACCAGGAGATTTAGACAGAGGACTGAGAATTGCTGATAATAGACTATATGTAAAATAAGCCTCTATATAAAAATAGACTTTAATACAAACATTTTTATTCTTTAAAAATCATCTGATACACTTACATTCATTGTGAAATGGACAATATTGTTTGTGAATTGCATGAAAAATGCATGAATTGCATGAAAATTTCATTAAATGAAATTCTAAAGTCCTAAACTTTTGAGTGGAAGTGTACAACCATCCAAATATGACTCAAAGGACTTGCTAGAACTGAGCTATTTTTACTTCCTAAAAACAAATGAGGGGTGAAAAAAAACAACACTCCATCCACAAGTGATCTATAAATAATATGGCAGTGTTGGCACAGAGCGTGTGCCAGGTCGTGGTTGCCCACAGCACCGCAGGTTTTTCCTGAGCACCTAGGAGGCTCAAAGCAAGTGTGCTAAACCGTCCGGCTCAAAACCCCGCGAGCCAGCTGCTCTTTCCTTACCTTAAGTTTGTGCTCCTTGCGGTTGACGATGACGGCCGTGATCTGCTGGTCCATGAAAAGCAGGATGGTGACCAGCAGGGCAGGCAGAGCCGACGCCAGATAAACCCACCAGGGGTTACCGCCGAACGGCGTAACGAACCAGCCACGGAGAGGGCTTGTTGGCTGTAGACCGGGAGAGAAGAGAGATGATTGGAGGGTGAGAAAAGAATATAATACCCTAGTAAAGTTTGATAAATTGGTGGCAGTCATAGCAAGGAAATGTTTGAAATTATTTTTAGCTCCAAAATTCACATCTCTGGTCACTAGTAACCTGCAAACTCACTTCTGTGAGTTAAGAATGTAACACAATGTACTTTGTATTTATTTACATTTGCTGTCAATAAAATATTTTGAAAGTTTCAAACTATCACGGCAACCTATAGTTATGTGTTAAGAAGTAAGTGTTGGGTTGCTAACAATGTGAAATGACGAGGTTGGCAAAATACCACACGTTTAAAGGTGCCATAGACAGTAAAACTGTATTCACACTGGCATAGTTGGAAAAGGAGAGTTGACTAAACAGTATGACAACCAACCTTTTTTATACAGAGGTTCAATTTATTTGTGTCTACTTCGACATGTTGCTGCTGTGTGATCATCACAGTGTCAAATGATTCATGAGCTTACTTAAAAAGTTAACTTTTTTTTCTTCTTTATTAATTTCTTCATTCTTATAAACTGGTTATCCGCCTTGGTCATGGGGGGTGCTGGAGCCGATCCTAGCGCCTATTTTGAAGGGAATAATTAAAAATGCTAAATGAAGGCATTCTATGGCACCTTTAAGGGTCAAGGGGATATTTCCAATTGTTGTACATGACTTTTAATGTAGGAAGAATACGTTTATATATAAAATACTGGGAAAAAATCTGGCGCTCACCTTAAATTCACTTGGCACAATAAGCTTGGGGGTGTCAACACCCACCAATGCATCGACGCAGCAGAAAATCAGGATGGCCAAGATAATAGCGAAGTCACTGATGAGTTTCCTCACCTAGGCACAGAAAGAAATGAAAGCTTTAGTGAAAGTTCTGCCAGGAACTCCAATGCTATGTAGGGCTGTGTATTGGCAAGAACCTAGCGATACAATACGTATCGTGATACAGCACTCACGATTCAATATTTCACGATATATTGCGATACTGCAAGCAAAGTGATATATTGTGATTTTTCAAATCCTACTATTAAAACACACCACTGTATGAACAGGTGTGTCAATGTTTACAATAGCATTGCGTCCTTGTGCTGCTTGTTAATGTTGGAGTGGAGCTGAAAATGCATTATAACACTGCCATCTAGTGGTCAGAGGTTTAATCACAACACACAATGATTCACTGTCTGCCAGAAATCTGTGTATCGATACTGTGTTTTTGAGAATCGATACAGTATCACTAAACATAAAACCCGGATATTCGATAATTTCTATATTTCCTTACATCCCTAATGCTACGTCTCTCTCTCATCCATTACTTCAACCAATCGCAGGCTGCCACCTGTCTTTAAAAGGATTCCACTCATGCTCCCTCTTTTTTGCCTTCAGGTGCAGACGTTTCATTGCGCTCCCCCCTCCTCTCCACCACCACCACCAGTTGAGTCCCAGTCAAGGGAGGCGGCTTCGCCTCTGCTATCCAGCTAGATCTGCGAGGGTCTGCGCGCTTAAAAACCTGGGCCTAGGACCGGGCCTATGCCAAAGACTATTTCTTTATGTCCTACAATAACTAGGGTTAGGGGTTAGGGTTAGGGTTGTCCTACAATAACTAGGGTTAGGGGTTAGGGTTAGGGTTGTCCTACAATAACTAGGGTTAGGGGTTAGGGTTAGGGTTGTCCTACAATAACTAGGGTTAGGGGTTAGGGTTAGGGTTGTCCTACAATAACTAGGGTTAGGGGTTAGGGTTAGGGTTGTCCTACAATAACTAGGGTTAGGTGACCTTATCGCAGATTAAACCTTGTTTCACATTCCTCTACTCCTCGAGTCTTTCTGGCAGAACTGTAAGTATAAACAACCAAATGACTACATGATGTTATGATGGGATCAGAGCAAACAGTCAGGACGCTGCCCTCTTAATCCATAGCTTTTGTGAATAGATTAAAGTCACAGGCTGCCTAAAGAAAATTCTGTCTGCGCTGCTGGTAGGCTGCCTTACAGGACATCTATCAGTCCTGCTGCCTGAGGGAAATCCAGAGATCAGGTTAGACAGCGGTCACCCAGCACACAGCCTGTTCACTATACTGCCATGAGGAGATTCTGCAGCATCCAGACCAGAACAACCAGCTACTGAACAGCTTCTACCCACACACTATCAGGCTTCTGAAGAAACTGTGAAGCTGAAAGACCCAAATACTGTTCACTTGGCCACTATTTTATTTACTCTGATATCGCTGCTATGGATAATATCACTAAGTCACTTTAAATAGATTTATCTTCTTAGATAACCTGCCCATGCAAAAGTTTCTACATATGTCCTCCTGTACATCTTATGTATATATCTTGTGTATGTTTTGTATATTCCTTTATATATTGCAGTTATTACTAAATGTATACATTCTAGCTTATTTTTACTTCATTATTGTCTATTTATTGTATGTTTGTACTGTTTTTGTTACATATATATAATAACTGCCCTGCTGTAGAGTTATTATCTGAGACTCACCCCAAGCATTTCAATGCATGTATGTCCTGACATGATGTGCAAATGACAAATACACTTAAAAGCTACCAGAGAGAGCTGTATGGCTGCTTACCGTGGTGGGAAAGAAGGGGCTTGTCTTGAACTTTTTCAGACACATTGAGCAGGTGTAGGTGCCAAAAAACAGAATGAAGGACATGAGGGTGATGTCGGGCACATAGTCACAGGCCTTTCCCACCAGCTCGCCACCGTACTTCAGACATTCCTTCTTTGACAGTGAGGACCAGGTAGCATTTGACGGCTGTTGGATGGAAAACGGAAAAATTGGTTAAAACCAAAATCTATTCTAACAAGCTAAATAAACATGTGGCTTTCTTTGCGTGGTGTGTGGCTTTTTGAACACAGATTAAAATGAGCTTTGAGCTTAACATTTAGGGAAGAATTCCTAATTCTAACTCCACTATCCAAGACTAGGCCTGACAGTTCACTCACAGTTCTGTAATTGGGAGATGTGGAAAGACAGCCTACCTAGTACACTATGTAAGATATTATGATGTTGCCATACAATTACGGACAAATAGTGGGGGTACAGAGAAAAATCTGATCTGAGACTCCCTTCAGAGAAGCCAACAAGACGGTGACAGGGATTGTGTTTTGGGCATTACATTTCAGAAAGCTGAAACTGAGGCTACGAGCCGAAAGAGTCCATTGTGAACACAGCCATTTTCCATGAGCCAAAGGATAATATGGAAGAATTCAGGTTTTTGGTGTGCGTAAGCAATGGCTAGAAGAGTAATAAGGGGGGTACATTTTACATGAGCCTGCAGGGTAATGTGTAAAAGGGTACAATCCCAGTTTTGGTAGTGCCTTCTATTTTAAATGAGTACAAAATGGTTTTAAAGGCCGGTCTATCCTTTATATCAAAAGGAGTGAATATTTCTTGCACTGTCATTTTACGCTGTGAAGTCCGACACATAAGGAAAAGGCAGAACTTACTAGATCCGTGTAGTTGTAGTACCAAGTGCTTGTTCCATCCAGTGGATCGCTGAACACATCTGACCCGTTTACTGAAAGACAAATAAGCAGGATATAGTGATCTACGTACAGCAACACAAGCAAGAAATTGATTTAACAAACATCATACACTAGTCATACAGCAGTCACGATACAATATATGGCGATATATTGAGATACTGCAAGCAAAGTGATATATTGCGATTATAGATGGAAGGATCGATCGGCTATATATCGGTATCGGCCGATTTTTAATCAAAATATGTGATCGGTGATCCGCCGATATTTCTCCAGTTTATCTGATCCCGAGAGCTGATCGATGGCGTTAAACAAATGAGCCTAATTTCTGTATTTCCAGCTAGCGTTTCATCCAGGAAGAGAAGCCCTCCATGAAACCCCCTCCGGCCAGCTCCCTGTAATTCCTATCTCAACCACTAGGTGGAAAAACACACCCTTTCCTTTTTCGACAGACTGACTAAAGCAGCGGCGTCCCGAGAAAAATATGCGCTGATAGAAAACCTGTCGTCCGTCTGGCAGTTTGTTACCGTATGTAACGCAGACTCATCCAGGACGTTCTGCAAAATGTGTAAAATCAACGTGTCTCGTGGGCGAACCAAAGATATTTAACACACTAATCTGATACAGCACTGCACGCGGCTCAATACAGTGAGTATCAGTAAACAGCAGAGCTAGCACGAGCAGCTAGCACAAAACAAACAACCCAGAACACCATACAGACCAGATCTGACCGGTATGAACAGAACAGCAGCAGCAATTCAATATTCTACATTTAATGATTAAAGATTGTCATTTAAAATAACAGATTCTGCATTTAATGACTGCAGTTTTTACTGCATTTATTTAATTAGCTTTTTTGTTTAAAATTGAAATTTAATGATTGCTGTATTGGGGATATTTGTTTAATTTACTTTGTTTATTTATTGATAATTTTGTTTTAAAATATTATGCAGCTTCACATACGCTCGTTAAACATGGTAATAAACCAGTTTCGACCATGTTTCATGACTTGCTTGCGCTAATAACTACATGTGACCGTGCTGTGGCATATAGCCCCGCCCTCTATCTGTATCGGCTATCAGCCGATCATGCTGAAAAGTAATTGGCGATTGGAATCGGCCTCAAAAACGCCGATCCGTCTATCTCTAATTGCGATTTTTCAAATGCTACTATTAAAACACACCACTATATGAACAGGTTTGCCAATGGTTACGCCCTTGTGCTGCTTGTTAATGTTGGAGTGGAGTTGAAAATATCTGTCAGGAATCTGTGTATCAGTACTGTGTTTTCAAGAAATCGATACAGTATCATAAAACATAATATCCCAATATTCGATATTTCGATATTTTTTTACACCGCTGTCATACACGGACTCCAGTCAGGTGTAAACAGCGTCCTTATAGAAGGTGTCTGGCAACGCAAAAAAGCCTGGACAGATTATATCAGCAGCATGAGTAATGAGCTGTCAAAACAAAACCTCATAACCTCATACAGAACTTTAAAGTATGTCAATGTAACCAGACTTCTAGATCATTTGGGGTTAGTTCTATTGGTTCATTCATCGTTAAATGAATACACAATGTAAAAGGGAAACGGGTGATGTGAAGCCTGAAAAATAGAAATACAAGCTTTTGTTCTGACAGCAGCGTTATATATAACATACATATAAACATTTTTAGTGCACCAGCGCAGTCAAAACAAATCTGTAAATAACTTTTTTATCAGTGTTGACCAGGATGGGCATAAATCATAGCAAAGAAAATCAGGATGTTACATAAACAGGCCAAAACTGAGAGATTTATTTCATATTTAGTGAAATCCTTCTTGCTTCTGTTCAGCTATCCTGCCTGGCCTAAACATTTATTTTACACTTCTAAATATGACAGACTACTAATAAAACAATTCACTGAGATTAGCATGCTCAGCAGACAAGTACAGGTCATAGAATTGTGGACAATGTATTATTTCATTAAGAGAAGCGACTGGTCAAGAGAAAAATGTCCCCTTATGATTTTGTCAAATCTTTAAATGGATGAATCTGAAAAACCTATAATTGAGTCTGAGGAGGGCATGCAAACCTCCGACGGCATGATATCCAGCCATCCATCCATAATCTTCCACTGTATCCCGCTAGTCGGGTTTACGGGGGGAGGCTGGAGCCAATCTCATCAGGTAAGGGTGGGGTACACCATAGACAGGTGGCATGATATCATTAAAGTTTATTTATGTAATAGATGTTTCCTCCATTGACCAGCTTCCTCTGTTACAGATTGTCCAGTTCTGAACTTTTTCATGTCGGTAAATTGCTAAATAATACATCACCAATCAGTTGGTATTGAAAAAAGTGTTATTCTGTCTATTCTGCTTTCTTTCTTTGCCCTCTTTATCTTTCTCTATTGTAGAATTTCTCTAAAGCATCACTTCTTTCTGCTGGTGAAGAGCCACATACGGCAGCTGTGACAACCCATGGCGCATACCATGAGTGCTCACCACCTTTCTTTTGCATTAATCTTTAAAGAGCCTTATGGCTTCAGCTGCTCATAACTGGGGCTAATTTCCACCCAGCTGTTGTTTCCCCCGGTGCCCGTCTGGGGCATCGTGAACAGAGGAAAGGCAGAGCGCCGCTTCAGAGGAAGGCGGCAGGTGGTGGATAAAAAAGACGCCGCCCGCCCACTGGCCCACCTACAGGGGAGGCAACCCTGTCACCTCCGTTTCACCAGGAGTGTATCCCTGTTGAAAGCTCACTTTCACAAACATGCCTCCTCGCACACACACGAGTGTCCTGCCTATCACAACAAACACATGGTGTCAGCTGCTACACATAAGGAACGAATGGCTGTTGACAGCTCTAACAACAGATACATGAGGGATGCTGCTCCCTTAGAGGGATGGGGCTCTACAGTTCTCTGTGTGCAACAGTTTGGGTAACAAATGCCAGGCATATGCTAGGTGTTTCGGAACATATTTCAGCTCCTAGCTAGGGCTGTGTATTGGCAAGAACCTGGCGATACAATACGTATCGTGATACAGCGCTCACGATTCAATATATCACGATATACTGCGATTTTTCAAAAACACACCACTGTATGAACAGGTTTGTCAATGCTTACAATAGCATTGCGCCCTTGTGCTCCTTGTTAATGTTGGAGTGGAGCTGAAACTGGATTACAACACTGCCATCTAGCGGTCAGAGATTTAATCACAGCACACAATCATTCATTGTCTGCCAGGAATCTGTGTATCTGTGTAAACATAATATCCCGATATTCGTTATTTTCTTACACCCCTACTCCTAGCATCTTCATCGCTGTCCAAAAAATCTCCAAAATAGTAACTTTGCAGGACTTTACAGGTCAGAGACTGCTTCTACCTGGGCAGCTTCTAAAGCTTTGCCATCCAGATTTCAAACAGAGACTCTTTTCTTTGATATTTAGTTTATTAAGCTGTAAATACTGTTTGACCAGAGGAGGATGGGTCTCCCCTTATGAGTCTTGGTTCCTCCCCAGGTTTCTTCCTCCAGTCTGAGGGAGTTTTTCTTTGCCACTGTTGCCTCTGGCTTGCTCACTGGGGGATATATGTTGTAACTGTCTGTTTTCAAAACTTCTGTAAAGCTGCTTTGTGACAACATCGTTGTAAAAAGCACCACATAAACAAATTTGAATTTAAATGAATTTATGTTTTTCACATCCCCATCAATTCCTGAAGAATAAAGTCATTCACTACCCACACTTACATCCTGTTTCATGTTTTTTCAATTTTTTCTTATTTTATTTCTTAATTTACTTTAAAAGAGGCAATCAAACATTAGTACTGCCATCTTACTGTCTGACTTAACCTTGTCGTTTGTTCAAGTTTCTAATGCTTGTACATTACTGTAGAAAACAATCAGACACTAGAGCAAGTTGAGGATGTCATGTCTTTTAAAATCTCTCCAAAAGCATCAACTCATCAACAGATCACCATGTTAAACTACATTAAGTCAGATAATATTATAGCCTTTGAGCTCAGATACTGAGGGCATATCATAACAGGTCACTTGCTTGTCTTAGCAAACCAAGGAGAAAAGGGTCAGCTAGTGCTAAATCAAGTTTGCTTCAGTGAGTAAGCGCTGTAATATGCATCAGTTCACAGAAAAATGCACCGGACATTTTGCTGTTCTTTCTGCTTGGTCAGCAGCGCCTCTCTTCATGCATCTGGTGTTGACTAATGTGACCTGCTTTATTCTTCAAGGATACCTTTAGTTACACATACTGAAGCCCAACTACCCTGCTTTAAAACTTCCACAGGCCATTAAAAAGTGTTTCTGGGTGTGCCGTCAGCACTGAGGGGTACAAGAACCCAGTAAAAAATACAGAAACTTTGCAGTAAGGAAAGTATTTGAATGTACTGGTTCCTACCTATAGTGGGTGCCATACACATGCAGTCGTACTGTGTGACATAGTCGACCTTAAACTCTGAGTTGATGGGGTAGTAGTGGGCCAGCTTTATCATCTTCTTGAAGGCATCATAGATGAAGATGAAGCTGATCAGTGAGGAGAAACCTTCTTCTGTGAAGCGGGTGAAGTACTGCACCAGAAAGCTGGCATCTGTGGCCACCAGGACCAGGCAGAAGAAGGCCGACCACAAGCCGATCCACAGCCGGAACTCCAGGTAGTCAAACTGGTTGTCCCTGCAGGAGCAAAATTGGGTGAACTTGGAGATTTATGTATTTAGTACACTGTTTGTGTAATTATTCTAGCGTATGCAACTTAATTTTAATATCAAATATTGACAAAATGCATTATGCTGACAATTTCTAAATCTAATTATACTATATATAATTTCTGTTGGCACAAAACCCATCTTCAATCTCCAATCACTTTGAACAAAAAAAAAATAACTTGCTTCATCAACTCCCATTCATTTTTTCTTTCTCTTGTAACTTTAGCACATACAAAATATATACTGTAATGCAGCCACTATATAATATATGCTGTCAATAATGTATGCTGGTGAACTAGAGACCACATAAATACATCCAGCTACAAATATGCTGATCCTGATATTGCCACAGAAAGAAAGAAGATGAGAAACCTGCTGAAGTTGAAGAGTAGCCTCTCAAAAACAAGCACAGGTCCTGTGCTGCTGAGGATAGTGAGAGGTTGTCCAGAAAGGAGGCAGAAGACGGCTCCAGAGACTGCCGTGCCCAGAAAGCTCTCCAGCACACCCTTCAAAGAGAAGAGAGAGCGGCATTTAGCAAAGGAATACTAGCTTAACAGATCACCCTGATAGTTCTGGTGGTCTAGGAGGTCTTGCATGGTGGAACTCCAGTTCTGGAAGCTCCTGTTTTTGCTTGCTTTTCCTCATCCTTATAGAGGTGGGTTATTTTTAGAGATGGAAAGATCAGTCGGATATGTATCAGGATCAGTTGATTTTTAATCAAAGTATGTGAACGGCTGATATTTCTTCAATTTAGCCGATCCTGAGAGCCGAATGACGGCATTAAACACATGAGCCAAGCTAGTGTTTCATAGCCTTGGGGTTTTACGTAGCCCTCCGTGAAACCCCCTCTGGCCAGGTTCCTGCATTTCCTGTCTGAACCGCTAGGTGGAAATAAATACACTTTCATTTTTTCGACAAACTGACTAAAGCAGCGGCCTCGCGAGGACAGTTTGTGGCGTTCACGGCATGTGCTGATAGAAAACATATCCCGTCTGGCAGTTCTTTACCGTATGTGATGCAGACTCACCCAAGGCGTTCTGTAACATTTGTAACATCTGTAAAATCTCGTGGGGGAACCAAGACAAATACTTTTAACACTACTAATCTGATACAGCACTTAAGAGACACCACACGGCTGAATACAGTGAGTATCAGCAAACAGCAGAGCTAGCATGCGCAGCTAGCTACGAACAGTACAGCAGCAACAATTCAATATTCTACATTTAATGATTACAGACTCTGTTTAAAATAACAGAGTCTGAGTTTAAAGACTGCAGTTTTAACTGTATTTATTTAATTAACTTTTTAGTTTTAAATTAAGGGTCTAAATGTAATGATTGCAGTATTTGGTGATATTTGTTTGATTTACTTTGTTTATTTACTGTTAATTTTGTTAAAAATATTATGCTGTTTCATATGAGCTCATTAAAAATGGTAATGAACCAGTTTAGACCATGTTTCATGACTTGCTTACGCTAATAACTGCATGTAGCCCTGCCGTGGCATATAGCCCCGCCCTTGATTGGTATTACTATCGGCTGATCGCGCTGAAAGGTGATTGGCGATCGGAATCGACTTCAAAAACGCTGATCGGTCCATCTCTAATATATATATATATATATATATATATATATATATATATAAATGAAAATGTGCTCTCTTGCTTTTGTTTACTGCTGTATATATAATACCCTATTTTATTGTGAGCACTGTTCTATTGTAATTATACAAGTGGCGTGTGTGTGTTCACTTGTACTTCAATACTCTAAACAGTAAATAGTACCACACTCACAGTAATGTAGTGTTTCACATATATAACGTTCAAGAAACATGAAACTGTAGCCATTTAAAAAAAGTAGTTTTTCAACGGTTCCTTGGCAAAAGCAATGGCTATATCGTCACCTCCAAAAAAAAACCAACATATATCTAAATTTTTATCTTTTTTATATCATTCCAACATGACAGCTGTTGGTTATATCCTTTGCAACGATGAATGGACCAATGGAAATGCTTCAAATTGACTCAGAATTAAACCTGTTTACATTAACTTACACTGAAAGTAAAGAAAGCTTTGGTCCATTCCTGTAAAGTAACTATTCTGGAGACAAATGTTTTCCTTTGAACACTCAGAGAACACAAATGTTTATTTGCATGCTGATATGGTTATTCTCTATGAGGGAATGTCTACTGTAAATGTTTATATATATATATATTCTTTAAACGTTCTCTAGAAATGTTTTTTTCTTGGGTTGATGAATAACATATTACTGAATGTAGTGCAAAATCACTATTTAAAACCCACCTGCATGTTTTCAGTGGCATCCCCAAGAAGTCCCCCAAACGTGATAGCATTAGTGACCGTTCCTAGATAAATAAACAGAATGGCAGACAAAGACTGGATGTGCAGTGCGTCATAGAAATCGCTGGCAAAGAACGGGGCTTTCCTTTTGATGTCGAGTATAAGGCCTCCGCAGAATCTGAAAAAGGAATTAGAAATAATTAATTATTAGTTACAAGTTATTAGTAATATCAAAAAAAAATTACTAGACTTTTCTCTAAATAAATGCTAAATAATTATGTATGCATTTCCTGTGTTCGTGTGCATGATTTAAGACGCCATTAAGACCAAATTTCTATTTGTATTTGTATTTCTGTGTATAAGGGCTGGAAAAAAAAGTTAATATGAAAAAAATAAAGTGCTTCTAACATTTAATCTTGTCTTATTATTCAGACTGACACCTTTTTGCAGCTGCATTTTCTCATCGTTGCATTGTAGCTCTGCAGAGGTTAATTTATATTCGCAACCCTTTTATGCAGTTTTCACTGTCAAAGAGACACTCCTGTCAATCAAATGCTGTAAGTGGGGTATGGGGGGGGGACGTTTCAGTGCACTCAAACAGGCTGATGATATTTCTGTCCAGTGACTGTTGGTTGGTTTGTGTGGAAGCGACACTTGACTGACTGGGAGAGCTTGTGGCTGGCACCAAAGATAGAGGCTGGCAGGACTCTGGAAGGACCTAGACAACCAATTATGAACGTTCTTATTAAGAAAACACCAGGGACACTGGGTCTGTCTCCAAACCTAGTGAGCTCCTACATAAGCAGCATTTTACATCATAGTATGCGCATGTAGACTGCCCCAATACTTACATACCTTAAACATAGTGTCTACTGAGGAACCTTATTTAGACCTGATTTTAAGAAAGCATCGAACTCTTCCTCAGCTGCTAAGGCAATCCCATGATGCAACACAGGCTAATCTACGAGCAGTGAAGTGGTTTTAAAGTGTGAGTTATTTTGATTCTCTCTGGAGTTTTAATGTGTTTCTGGTCATATAATCACACAAAACAATATTTTATTATCAACTCTGTAACGAGTCCTTCACCATTTACACTTTTATACTCCAGACATTAGCATTTATGCTAGCAGATTTTTCAGCCTCGGGCTATTGTTTTGGATGCCGGCCGGTAGCTTAGCAACCAGCTAAACCATCGGTGGCGTGCTACAGTGGGCGGTAACAAGCCGTGACGCAGTCTCTCTCTAACTAGAGCGTCTCAGTAATCTGTTTTATGAGGAGAGATGAGGAGAGAACGCTGCTACTTACACAGCTGCTACCTAGACAGCCTACTTAGACACTCACTAGGATTTGAGACACATCCATAGACTGTTTTGTGAGCAAGTTTGTTTGACAGGAGCTGCAACAGAGCACGACGGTGAGGAAATGCAACTACAAATGGGCAATGAGTCTTTGTATTTAAAGTCCAGGATTACAGTGCTGTGAAAAGGTATTAGAACCAATTTGTTTTAATGTTTCAGATCACCAAACTAATTTTAATATAAGATAAAGACATCATAAGTAAACACCAAATGCAGCTGTTAAATGATCATTCCATTACTGAAGATAAAGATGTATACAAAATAACCATATCACCCATGGGAAAAAGCAATTGCCCCCCATAAACACAACTGCTTGTGCCACCCTCAGCAGTAACAACTGCAATCAAACATTTGTGATAACATGTCTTCATATTGCTGTGTAAGAAATTTGGCCCACAATGCTTTGTAGAATTGGAGGGTCTTTGATCATGAACTGCCCATGTGAGATCCTGCAAAAGCATCTCAATGTCAGGACTTGGACACGTCCACTCCAACGCCTTCATTTTTGTTTCTTTTGAGCCGTTCATAGGGGGAATTGTGTGCTTGTGTGTTTTGGGTGATTGTCCTGCTGCATAATCCAACTTTTCTTGAGCTGCAGGTCAATATACTGCAATTTTTAAAATCCTACTATTAAAACACCCCCCTATATGAACAGGTTTGCCAGTGCTGACAATAGCATTGCGCCCTTGTGCTGCTTGTTAATGTTGAAGTGGAGCTGGACATCTGGATGGCCCAATGATGTAACTGAGGGTTTTGGAGTTGGCACAAATAAACAGGAGAGCTGGCTGGTGATAGGTGAGGAGGCCTTCACTGAGACAAGTGAGGCCTACAGTTCTTTAGATGTCTGTCTTTGTTTTTTTGTGACCTTTCGGGTGAGCAGTTGATGTGCTCTCGTAGTAATTTTAGTAGGCCGGCTACTTGTGGGAAGGTTCACTGCTGTTCAAATTTTTCTCTATTTGTGGACAATGCCTCTCTCTGTGGTTCACTGGAGACCCAGAGTCGCAGCAATAGCTTTGTAAACCTTCACAGACTGTAGATTTCAAAGACTTTGTTTCCCATCTGTATTAGAATCTCTTTAGAACCTGGCCTCATGCTGCTATTTGAGACTGGTTAGTTGCCTTACATTGGCAGACAGGTTCTATTGTTGTGATGTTTTGATTCAGCAGGTCTGGTGGTAATCATGTTTGGGTGGTTTAGTGGTTAAGGGGGCACTTACTCGTTTCACACAGGGCAGGAAGGACTGAACAGCAATATTTATTCAATAAATCATTTAATTCACCATCATTTTAAAACAGTATTCGTGTGTAGTTGGGTTTCTTGGTCAAATATTAAAATTAGTTTGATAATCTGAAACATTTAAGTGTGGCAAATATGCAAAAACTAAAGAAATCTGGATCAAATACTTTTTCACAGCACTGTATACCACCATAAAAGACATTAAAGCTGTTTATAACCACAGTGTTATAATATATATGCTATCAATATAGAGTTCAGTGCTATCCAAACTAACGTCATCTATTACAATATTATCACAAGATAACAGTGTTTGTGCTGTAAACTAAGGACACGCTGATAAGGCGGATTTGGGTTTTCTGGTTTTCAAATCATAGCCATGGACTAAACCACACTGTCAGAGATAATACCTAAAAATTCATTATAGGCTAACCAGCCCCTGTACTACCTTAAATGTATTATTACCAACTAAATCAAGGCTTTTCAGGTGAAGTGTTCCTATCTGTTACAATTCTTTTTCTTTGTGTCTGATAGGAGCAGCCCTGGGTCTTCTAAACATGTTCATCCTACCTTTCAACTAGGGGTGTGTTTAAAAAATAGTTTTTTCTATTCAAATCGATCTTCATTTAAATAATCCGATATCGATACGTATAAACCCGAGATCGACCTTTAAAGTTAGCATTACAGCCTCCTCCCCAGTCTCGAGTGATCAGCCATTGTTTTTTGCGCAACGAGATCTGGCTGGGGTTGTACATCAGTTAAGCAGGCTGGAGCACAAGTGAAGGCGCCCCAGAACTTGAAAGCAGATGTCTGGCTACATTCTGGATTCAGAAACCAGGACGGTATATAAACATATAAACACTGATGTTTTTAATGGTAGGTTGAGTGTTCCTTGTACATTTACCACATTAGTTCTCTGAAAATCTCTTTTTATATTCAAACAAAGCATATTATTGTAACTGAAATATCCCTAAATAAATCGATATTTAATTGTATCAAATCGAACCGGAAATCAAATTGAATTGGGACCTTGTGAATCGGGATCGAATCGGTCCGGGAAATCAGTGGCGATACCCAGCCCTACTTTCAACTAGAGATCGAACGATATATATACATTTTTTAATATATCGGCATCAGCATCGGCTGATATCAGTGTTTGGTACCGCCGATTTAAAGTCAGGCACGTCCTCCAGAAGCCCCGTGTGCAGTGGAACATGCTGCTGCCGCTGCATGTGAAGGACCCCAAGCTAAAACTTTTGGAGCTGTTCGACCAATCAAGTGAAAATGAATAATTTATAGTGAACAGTGACGTTTAAAATAAAAGGCGGTTACGTGTTTCTAGTTCCGGCTGTAGACGTGAACCAGAGTGGATGTTTTACTGATTAGCTCCGGGGCTAAAGCTAACTGCTCTAGTGTAATACACACATTAACACGTTACTGTTACACAGAGAGTCTCTCCGGAGCAGCCAGTCTCCCAGATAGTCTTCCTCTGTGTTAAGTATAATTACAGCATATCAGCATCTCTCTGTTTATGGCGTTGTGCGGTGTGTCACTCTCTTTCTTGCATGGCCCACGCACTGTTTCTGTTTCTCTCTCTCTCTATCTCACGCGTCACGTGCTATATCTCACTCTCTCTCTCCGAGCGCCTCATCCTCTTTAAAGAGCCACAGTTTTACTACAACATGATAAAAACCCGAGCGTGAAGTGAGGCTCTCTCTGTAACTGCAGTAAACATGTCGACTGTGTACAAGTATTTTTTAATGCACTTCTTAATAACTGGTTAGTTTTGGATATGAAGAGATGTGTGTTACACTCTTTCAGCAGTAATATGATCATACTGTATATACTGTGTTTAGTAAATGTTGTGCATCCACTTGTTATTACTAGTGTGTAGGGGTGGGCGATATGGCCCTACAATAATATCACGATATTTCATGGTATTTTTGCGATAACGAAACTCTTGCCGATATGACAAAACATTGAATTAAAAAAAATATTTATACACTACTGCAACAAAATAAAAATGAATATGATATGGCACACCCCTAACTGAGATATTAAAAAATACAAGAATTTATTATCAGGTTGTAACAGAAGTCAATGATCCAAAAGTCTAAATAATGCACTAATATCTCCATATATCCAGGACTGAAGTAAAGTGAATGATACTGGAGATAAAATCTGTCTCTAGTAGATATATAATGGGAAATGATAAAAGTGTGAATTTTTCTTTTTCTAAAAACAGTAAAAAGTACTACTCTGATGTGATAATTAGTGATGGGTGATATGGCACGATATTTCAGGGTATAATATCGTTCACGACATTCAAAAATGTTGGCGATATTATTGTGTATGATAAAACCCATATCGGTCAATCTCTACTTTCAACCCTCCATGAACACTGACACTTTCGATGTGTTCCCTTTGAGCTACTGCTTTTATAACCCAGGAAACCGGGCGGGCATAAGAAAAGGGAGAAAATAGGGCACTTAGGAACTCACCGCCCTGTCTTTTTCAGCTCTTCACCAATCGCGTGTCCCCCGCCTCCGTGTCCCCCATCATGAGGCGTGTCCCCATTCATCTGCGCGTTCTCCCCTCCGGCATACATGTTCTTCCTGGATAGTAGATACAAACAGTGCAGACAGGGCACAGTCAATAGGACAGTCAATAAAGCAGACGATTACTTTCTCCTTGCGTCTGTGTGTCTGTCTTTGGGTCCTCCAGTTTGCCCCCACCAGTCCAAAGACCTGCAGTCAAGTGAGTTGGAGATACTTAAATTTTGCCCCTAGGTGTGCGTGTGTGTCTGCCCTGTGATGGACTGGTGGCCTTTCCTGCCCTCCATCCAATGAGAGCTGGGATAGGCTTATGCATGCCCCCTCACCCCGTATGCCTCAGGAGGATGAGCAGTTTGGATGGTGAGTGAGTGGTAAGGACTGATGGTCACTTCTTTATTAAACATGTGAAAATGTTCTCAAACCAAACCAACGAATGCCTTCCAACAACCATACTAGAGATGGAAGGATCGATCGGCTGTGTATCGGTATTGGCCGATTTTTAATCAAAATATGTGATCGGCCGATATTTCTCCAATGTCGCCAATCCCGAAAGCCGATCAATGGCGTTAAACCAACGAGCCTCATTTCTGTATTTCCAGCTAGCGTTTCATCCAGGAAGAGGAGAACCCCCTCCAGCCAGCTCCCTGCAATTCCTATCTGAACCACTAGGAGGGAATATCGTCCGTCTGGTAGTTCTTTACGTTTTTAACATTTGTAAAATCAATGTGTTTCGTGGGGGAACCAAAACAAATACATTTAACTCTACTAATCTGATACAGCACTGCACGCAGCTGAATACAGTGAGTATCAGCAAACAGCAGAGCTAGCACGCACAGCTAACACAAAACTAATAACCCAGAACACCGTACAGACCAGATCTGACCGGTACGAACAGAACAGCAGCTATAATTCAAGATTTACATTTACCAGAGTCTGCGTTTAATGACTGCACGTATTTAATTAGCTTTTTTCATTTTAAAGTAAGGGCCTAAGTATAATGATTGCAGTATTGGTGATATTTGTTTGATTTACTTTGTTTATTTACTGCTAATTTTGTTGAAAATATTATTCCGTTTCATATGAGCTCGTTAAAAATGGTAATAAACCAGTTTAAACCATGTTTTTATGACTTGCTTCTGCTAATAACTACATGTAGCCCTGCCGTGGCATTTAGCTTCTCCTCGATCGGTATCGGCTATGGGCCGATCGCGCTAAAGGTGATTGGAATCGGCCTTAAACGCTGATCGGTCCATCTCTAAACAATACTACAGATAATATTCAGGTTTAAAATGTTCTTCATAAAAACCAAACCTCCCCCAAAATATTTATGGTTAGGAAGGTTTTCACTGCCATGCTAAAGTCACACAAGCCGAATGAGAACTGGTTGGAGTATACGGTGTTGTGCCGTGGCACTGTGCCCACAATGAAGACGCAGACTGACAGATGTACCGGCCTACTGCCACTTAACTTAAAGCCCAGTAGACACGACATGGCTCATCTCATTAACCGTTACCCTGCTCATCCTCTACGACTCTGTCTTTGAATACAACTCACTGGGCCCACAGCAAACAGCTCCTCAACCTTATTGATACCCAGCACATGCATATTAAGTGTGAGATCCACAGGTTTCTCACAGGTTTACTAGGTAGGTATCTGAACATTCAGTGGGGAAGGTTAATCTGATATAGCCTTCGGTCTGGCTCAACTGTAGTGAGTCTGTAAATGAACTGACGTGAACGTTATCTGCACCTTTTATCAGACGATGGAAGAGACTTTGGAGGCTCTATCCTGATGGCAGGGTCCCATTCGCCAGGAGGGAGGACGATGACCTCATCCAAGAACTCATCGATGCCAGCGAGGAGGTCTTGTCTGTCCTTGGCTTTGTACGCGATGTCATGGAAGACCTTCATAAGCGAGTGATTAGGTAACGCAGATTAGTCAGAAACTTTTTAAAGACGTCACATCAAAAAAGAAGGTTTGAAAGCAGTGAGATAGTAAGTCCCCACTATATTCATATGAATCTCATGTGTGCACTGCAGGCACAGTAATAAACCATAAAGAAAACACTCAGATTTTCTTTACTTACCTCATCAGACATAAGGGTGGCGATCGCTCTACCGATTTCATGGTACGACTTGGCTTTGCCTTTTGGCCCAAGAAGAATAAACAGGAACCTGTACAGGAGAATTCAGTGCTTTGTCACAGAAAAATTCCAAACAAGTAACTGCAATAAAACACTTCATCTCTCTGGAGAAACCTTTGTTTACCTAACGATAACCTTGATGAAAACTTGATTTAATGGTTACTTTACTGACTAATCTAGTGATTACGTTCCTGTTTAAATTAACTATAAATCTTGAATTTGGAAACTAATCCAAAATAAGGAGTTGTTTTTCTTTAGATTATATACATTTCTTAGTTAAAATTGTCACTGAATTAAAAACATGACTGAACACAAACAACATAATAATAAGCTTTAAATTCTTTACTTACGTCTTCTCATATTACTGCATGTATCTCTTTATTATTCATTAATTAACTTTCCTGTTGTCTCAATTCTAGCACACATGAAATCAATTTTAATAAATCTGTTACTAAACCGCACAAGCAAACCCCTTCTAATGCACAACATGGTGTCAAACATGTTATTGTATGTACTGCTGAGTATTGGTAAATCTATTAAAATCAGTTTATTTCATTGCTAGTGCTTGTAAATAGATTCCCAACTGCAAATGTTTACAAACGTCAACAGTTCCGATCAAACTCCATAGTGAACACATTAGGGTTAATTTTGGCCCGTTAGAAGGGCAGCGATAAAATTAACTAATATAAGGACTTGTAATGATCATAAAGAAGTAAAAATGAAATGAAAAATGAAATTAAACATTATTGTACATAATTTAATTTTCTTGAAAGCATTCCGTGCTCTATTTTTATCCTACTTGAGATGACTGTATGGCTTTACTCTGTAGTTTTCCTATTTAATTACTGAACTGATACGTCAGTGTTAATTCTACTACACTGGACTTAACATCACTGAAATGTCTGTCTCTTCTTCACTGCGCTATATTTTCTAACAAAGCCTCCCGATACCTTAACAGGACTACTAGTTACTTAGTCTTGCTTTTGAGTTCCTCTCTTTGTCGTGACTACAGTCAAAG
Organism: Megaleporinus macrocephalus; assembly: GCA_021613375.1. Classification (NCBI taxonomy): domain Eukaryota; kingdom Metazoa; phylum Chordata; class Actinopteri; order Characiformes; family Anostomidae; genus Megaleporinus; species Megaleporinus macrocephalus. The sequence goes on along the minus strand of CM038725.1, from coordinate 6,253,755 downwards.
TTCCTATGAATCCTGTATTCATAATGCATTATAAATGTATGTATAAGTTTTTTTTTATATATGGTACCAATAACTCTTTATAATACCAGGCATAAGCCTGTATAATAGCTAATATTTAGTTATATGCAAAACACTTTATAAAGCAAGCATGTGTGATTATGTGGAGTCAGGTTCCATAATGCATTAAACGTTCAGTTCAGCTGCCAGTTAGCTGAACATAATGCAGCCTACATGTGAATATTTTTTTAAGCTGGGAAGAGCTGCCAGGTTTGGATGTTGTTTTAGAGCATTACAACATTTATATGTGTGCTTCATATTATAACATTATAACCATATTCTCTTGCATTTTAAAGTGTTATGCATGAAACCATAACTACTAATAAGCAACTATACAAGCTAATATCAGGTATTATAAAGCATTAACGCATGTCATAATGTCTTATGAAAACATTTACAAACCATTGTGGATACAGGATTCATAGGAAGTGTTAGCCCTTCTTATAATTATCGTTATAGGATGCTTGTGTCGACAACAGTTTTGCAGCTCTAAATCTAATATACTTGCTAATCAAGGTTTTTTTTTAAGTAAACAATGCAGCAATAATTTGGAGACTAATTTCTGCACCACTAAATCTAATAAACTAGCTAAACAGGCCATCATGAGCATCAAATTATTTATAATCAGTCAGACATACAAGATTACATCAGGAACCAAAATTAAAGATTAAAGCAGTCTTTAAAGACGTATGTCTGACTTTTGCATTGACTGGAGCTGGTCATACCTGGTTGGAACCGGCACTTCTGTTAGTGCACCCAGCATGACGGCCTGCTGCAGCCTCACAAAGGCCACAAAAGGAGCGTCCAGAAAGTCCACCTCCCCGACCAGCACATTGGAGGCCTCTGCATCTCTGGGCAGCTTCTTCATAAACTTGTTCTTCAGCTGGACACACAAACAGCAGCAATTTAATGAATCCAGTGGAGACACAGACAAAGAGATCAAGTATTCACTGCCTGCTTGGAAGGACAGGCCATTCAGTGGTTTAGGTGCCAAGGCAAGACATTCAAGTGCTATGCTGAACACCTACAACTGTCCATGTGATTGAAATTAAGGAGATGGATGGCGTGTGGTAGGGCTGCTAGTCTGCAAGTGGCTTCTATTAGCCCTGCATACCTTTCCTGTCTTTCTGCAGGAACCAATGGTAACCTGGACAGTTGTACTAAATTAAGCAGTTCCTGAAGAGTAATGTTGCCTCTACTGCTGAGACACTGAAGGCCAACTTCAAAGCTAATTTTACACTGGCTTTGAGCAAGTGCCAAATATAAAATTTACAGACCAAAGATAATTAGTGCCCCCACCTCCCCAGCCCATGCCATAAACTTATATTGGACCATTTATCTTCAATCGCTGCTTCCAAGGTCATCATCACTCTCGAATCTTTTGTGAGCTGGTAATTTAACCCTATAAACGTTCAAGTCTTCAAATACTTAGACCACAAAAGGGCCCATATCAGTGGGAACTTAAATCTGAAATATAAAATATAAAAACTGAGCTCAAAAAGCCAATTCTGCTCGCAGAGTGGCCATGACATTCATAAATCGAGTGCAAGTAGACTTCGAAAAACTGCTATATAGAATAAACTGATATGGGCACTACTGGGTTATTCATTGATGGGAGAACACTGCAGTGGAAAAACTTCAGCCTACAGCACCCAAGGACACTTCGTCTAAGGACTCAAGGTACACTGCTTGCGTTCGGACTCAGGAGGAGACCGTGATTTGCCTTCAGCTGGCGTGGCATTACAGGACTTTGATACACATAGTTAGTAGATAATGGACCATCATAATGTGTAACCTCACGCCAGGAAAGTTCAACGTCAGTTTGTTTGTTTGTTTTCACAAATGTGTGGTGATACACTATGACTTTCATTTCACAATACATAGAAACCAAGAGCCATTAAATCAGAAAGGTCAGGCTAACAAGATAAGTTTAAACAGCTGGAGGGTTAAGACTGACTTTCAAGGCAAGTATGATCATGTGACACTGTCTGCTGCAAGGATAATGAAAAGTAATGTTTGCTAAACAGATGTCAGTATACAGGTTTAACTTTTAAGTTTTATAAATACTCATATTTAAAAGGGGGCTACTTTTAATTGCTCAATCTACTCAAACAAGTACTACACAGCTAACAACATGACCTCATATACATTAAAAGCCTTTATATTAGAAATAAGTGTATGTTCACTGGTAAGACCACCAGATATGATTAGAACAGATGTAAATAATTATACATACAATACAAAGTAACATGAATATCTTATTGTGAGAGAAGTAGATCAGATCTTGATCCAGTTTGAAGAACAAAGTGTAGTTCCAGATTTCTCCTGGACGCCCCAGACATTGTATGAATGTATTCAGTTCCTTCAGCAGCAAATCTTGATTTAGCTTAATGAAGTACTGAGCAGTCAAAGCAGGTATTAGATGAGAACTGATAATAATACTGGGTTGTTTCCACAAGGAGAAACTTGGAAAGGGTTAAATAAACACACTGATGTATGTAAATATACCACTTACTGTATTAATACTGTTTAAATATTAACAAAAAATGCTGAGTAAATAAAAGCTCTGCCCTGATTTTCTGCTAATATTGACCTGAAACTGATACCCATCAATACCAATATAGCATTTCTGCTTCTCTCACTAAGTTCTTGAGCAATAATTGGGCTGGTCATGCTTAATATGACAAACAACCTAAAATATGGTTAATTACAATTTGGGGTTAACTTTAATATCCCTAAATTCAGATGCAAGGCACTTTCATTCCCACTAGTTATTTTGTTCTTTGTCCAAGTTGTAAATCTCAAACAGGTTCTTATCAAACTAATTTCTGAGACATTTTTCTGCTATAACAATTCAGTTTCTATGACATTTGAAGTGATGAATGAAGTTCATCTTAGAATAGCAGAAGGCAGCTAGATTAACAAGATCAGGATCTCTAGACTGATTAAAGTCTTAGCTGAGAAAACCTGAAACAACCTGGATTGCCTGTGCAAAGTTGCTAGTCGGCGTAGAGTTTGGTTCTCATTCTAGTGCAACACTAGTGAATACAAGATTGACTTTACTTTAGATTTTTGCAATTACCTTTACACTTTACAATTACACTACCTGCAGTAGATTACGAATATGGAAAAATTAAACTAGGCCACATTTGTTCATTTTAAATGTTATCTCTGTTTGTCATATGGTTTCTGAGCTTTAAAATTGAAAGTAATAAATGAAACACTTAACAGGTTACAAGTCCATATACGAGTAATGCCTAGTTCACACTGCGACCACTTGGCACTCGCTCAGTCTTTAGTGTGAACTGCTGAAAGACACTCGCAGACCTGTCACCGAGTGCTCGCCGACTAATCGCAGACGCCTCGCAAACATCTAGGCCAATCGTCGACTGCGAGTCAGCAGCAGCATCTAGCTACAGCCAATGGGATCACGTAGGGATCACGCTGTCGTATGTGTCGTACGTTTTCATTGATAAAATATTTACATCCAACTTTCTCTGCAGAACAGACAGTCCCTGCTGGCCCCGTGTCTTTATCCATTCTCGTAACTTTTTCTTGTTTCTTGCAGATCAGCTCAGTAACAACTCGTATCGCTGGTTTGTTGACGTCTGTTTTGGAAATAGTGTGTTCTACGTGGTAACACTAGCTCTCACATGCGTTTAGGTTTCGTGTGTTCTCGTGACAAAAATGTTTTTTTGAACCGAAGCCAGATGAGTCAGCGACTCTCCAGAGTGAAAGTCATGTAATTCAGGACCCCATGTTGCTGATCAGTCGTGTAGTGTGAACGACACAAAAACCTGACCACTCACAGTCGTGTAGTGTGAACCAGGCATAATGTGTACAAGACAAAGACCGCTGCAATAAGGAATCTCAGAAACTGAATTTTGACTTTGCAATACAATTACCATCATAGCATCTAATCAATTACTGTCAGACTGTATATCAGAAAAAAGACACCCCACAACGCTATGTGGAATCATTCCATCATCGCTTCTTGCGTAGGCAGCATCTACTGACACAGTCTAGAGGTCTTCATCAATGACAGAAGCTCAAGTAACTTGATGGAATATGTGCAAGCTCAGTCAATGGACAGAAACCAAACGTTCAACCAAAAATAACAAATAAAAAACATATCCTATCACTTAGTTGACCATTCAAGCACAAAAACAGGCCTGAGTACCTAGAAGACTCCTTAAGCTGAGGAATGGGGGTCTGTGTAAGTGTTTTCTTATACTACAATAGCGAGAATAGCTAGAGAACAAAATTACAGCAGGACAAAATCAAATTTTGCAATTAAACTGCTAAACATTATAGTGACGAGCCTTGCAATATATTAAAACATCCTAAATTTAGTCTGCATTATTTAGACCACATCTGTTTACCTTGTTTAAATCATGTACATCTCTTGATTAATCAAAATCAATGTTAATGTTTAACAAACTATATACTGCACAGCTTGACCTCCATTTATTTAATACAGTAGCGAGAATAGCTACAGATTAAGATTACAGCAGGACAAAATTTAATTTTGCAATTAAACTGCTAAATATTACACACTGGCACGCCTTGCAATATATTAAAACAGGGGTCACTAATAGGCGGACTGCGGTCCTGATCCGGACCCAGACGTTGTCCAATGTGGACCCAAACCGATAAACTATTGAGAATGATTTAATTTTGACTGTGTTTATTTTAAGCGGCGGAGCTTTTCTAGTCTTTACGGTATACGGGCTTTACGGTGCAGTGAACTCAGAGACCAAACGCGTGCGCTGTAAGATCACCAAAGGCTCCTCAGCCAATCAGATCTGTGCACACTAGGGCGCACGGCGCGCACACACACAAGCGAGGTACGAAACGAGGAGCAGCAGCCAGAGACTAAAGCGAGTCAGAAAGAATAACAAGAAGACACGTTTTATTTACTTTCTCTATAATTTTTTTTTTTAAAGCATTTTGATTTTTTTTTTAAACGGAGCCCTTGTTTTTATTAAAGTGAGTAAAAAACATTTGTTAGGAGTTTATTTTTGTTCAGTTCAGCATTTAAACAGTAAATATACTGAAATATACTGAACGGTATGTGTGATGTGTTGGTGTTTCAGTAGCTGATGGTATGAGATGCTGATACTAGGCTACTTCAGTAAACAGGATACACCACTGAATCAGAACACACGTTAGAAATGATGATGGTCCGGACCAGCCTGAGGAGATCTCCTCTAACTGGACCTTACTGAACTCTAACTAAATACCCCTGTATTCAAACATCCTAAGATGATATGGCTCAAATTTAGTACACCTCTTGAGTAAGAAAAACTCGTCTGGAAAAACTCATCTGGAATACCAAACATTGTTTTGTGATTCATTAAAGAATTAATTTGCATATTGCAGCCTTTTGTGATATGAGTATAGCAAAAACTAATACCACACTCATGTTTAACAAACGATATACTGCACAGCAACAAAACATCTAAAACAACTACTGACTACATGGTGAGTAGGGGTGGGCGATATGGCACAACCCTAGTGGTGAGTTTTTGTTTATTTATCTGAAAAGATGGAGCTTTTGTCCTAATGCTGTATCAACCACTTGCACACAGATCATAAATCAGCATTCAAACTTTTTCTTAAGCTTTCACATGACCTTATTCCTCTTCTCACTCTCTACTACACACTGTTAAATAGCAAACCCCATGAATGTCCAGGGCTTTGAGAATGTGAGGACTTCATCGGGGTTGAGCTTGAGTTGACAGCACTACTTCCACCACATACGACCCAGCCATGCCTTTCTCAAACATGTGTTTACAGTCCTAATCTGTCTGCATTTCTGGGGTACAACCCCCCCCCCCCAGCTTAACCCACCAAGCACTTCCTGGTCCACCAACAAACAGGACATCTTCTCCAGGTCCTCTGAGGCTGTCGGCAGAGGAGAGTCCTGAGTGTCAGCATCTTTCTGACGTTTCACGAAAAATGCTTACACACATAAAGCTGTGACAAACTGTGCAGCTACGACCCCTGAGCTACGCTCCATGTTCGGCGAAGCACTAAAGTCACACAGCCTTGTCAGGTGACAAACAAACAAACAAACAAACAAACATCTAGCCATTTTGTCCAGTTCTACCATTTTGTTAATGCCTGCCGTGCCAAAGCAGAGACGATATCTCTCCTCAATAATCCCTCGGCATGTGACTGAGCATTTCCTGTTGAGATTGTAGGCCGGTAATGCTTATCTGCCTGGGATGTGTCTTTGTGTACCGCTTTGCGGCTCCTTTTGTTTATGTCTGTGATGCACTTAACGTCAAATTTTCCTGGTGGGTAAACGGAGGAGGGACGACGCTGAGCGAATGCCTTGTGCAATTTTATCTGTTTCTCGCGAGCGATAAATGACCAATGTGGAGATTGCCAGCACACAGAGAACAATAAAACTTAATAAACAGCTGGACAGAAAGTGGACGGACCCACGATGGGAGTTGGACTTACTAACTGCCAACAAATGAGGAGCACTGCTGGGGTTGAAGTGGTACCAGGGCTTATTAGGTTGCATATTATTGAGATATCAGCCCACTTACCTTTATGCCAGTCCATCTTTAACCTTACTTTCTTCATAGTTCATACTATCAATGCGGGTTAAAGACAGGAAGGAACACACATATATATATATATATATATATATATATATATATATATATATATATATATATATATATATATATATATATATATATATATATATATATATATATATATATATATCGTCGCTGTCCAATGAAAAACAAGTATCTAAAATTGCAACTTTACAGGAAAGACCAAAAACATATTTTACTTTAATGTAAGTCAATGGAACCAGCTACCTCACCTCAGACTAGCTGCCTAACCTTCACTACAGACTCTATTGAATTTAACCTGGACTCCAACTTGTTTCCACTAACCTTCTACCTTCAATAACAGTCATCATCACTCTCACTGTTCTTCATCTGTATTACAATTCATGTCAGTTATATCATATTATGATTATATAAGCACACCTGATCAGCTGAACAGAAGTATATGTTGGTACATAGGGGTGGGCGATATGGCCCTACAATAATATCACGATATTTTATGGTATTTTTGTGATAATGATACTCTTGGCGATAAGACAAAACATTGAAAATTAAATTTTATTATTGCATACGATATGATATGGCACACCCCTAAATGAGATATTAAAAAATACAAGAATTTTCATCAGATTGTGACAGAAGTCAATGATCCAGAATGTCACGATACTAAAAAATGCACTCCAAATATCTCCATATATCCAGGACTGAAGTAAAGTGAATGATACTGAACAGATAAAATCTGTCTCTAGTAGATATATAATGTGAAATGAGAAAAGTGTGAATTTTTCTTTTAATAAAAACAGTAAAAGTAGTACCTGATGTGATAATTAGTGATGGGTGATATGGCACGATATTTCAGGGTATGATATCGTGCACCATATTAAAAAATGTTGGCAATATAATTGTGTATGATACGATATGGCACACCCCTAGTGGTACAGTCATTATATCAGTACTGTTTGAGTAGTCTGATCAGAGGAGGATGGGTCCCCCTTGTGAGTCTTGGTTCCTCACTCTGGGGCTTTCTATGTTTTTTCTATGATTTCTATGATTTCTAAGTTTTTATTTTCCTCTTAGGCTTATTTATGCTCTATTGAACTTTTCTTATCACTAAATTCCTGTAAAGCTGCTTTGTGATGACATCAGATGTTAAAAGTGCTATACAAATAAATTTAATTTGAACCAGAATTTTTCCCAAGCTATTTTGGAATCCAGTCATCATGAAATTTTCACACAATGTAAACAACTATTGGTGTGTTTAAATGATATAGTAAACTCAAAATCAAAAAAAATAGAGACATGTTTTTCATTGGACAGCAACAACATGCATATATATATATATATATATATATATATATATATATATATGAAAAAATTTTACATACCTGGTCTTTCTCTGGTTTGTCCGATATGTCATTCATGCTGCTTGACGTCAAGTTTTTGTGCGCAGTGGTGGGGCTACCTGAGGAAATTGAGACACCTCAATATTGTTAAACTAGCAATCTAACCTCTGTGAAAGTAATGAAAGAGCGCTCAGCATAAAAATAGAGACAGTGGCTCATTCAACTCTGCATGCATAGTTTAAAAGAAGTCCAGAAAGCACAAGTTAACAGTAAAGAGAGGGCACACCTTGTCCGTCACCGCTTGATTATTTAAAAAAATTTTGAACTTTACAGACAGACTCTAAGAGTCAACTTAACTCATTTAATTTCAAGTGTGCATTTAACCTAGCATCATAGATTTTTTTACTGGACAAGAAACACAACTTTTCACTTTACTGGAAAGCCAGTGCGGCTGTCAATGTGGAATCTACTGAAGATTAAACATTGAGCTATCTGAACCTAAGACAATGAGGGAATAAGACCAAAGCAGAGTATCTGAGATGGCACTGTGGTAACATTTAAGAACATTGCTGACTATTAAACATAGAAATGACAGAAATGGCATGGGTGTCAGTTTGATGCAGACCAAAAAAAGTGTTTAAAAATATACAGGGAGAACAAAAAGGCACTTATTATGTTCAATATTGTAGAATGGGTTTACGGGGCCTACAATAAAGTACATCTCGCTACTTCAATTTCTATAGCAGCGATAAAAACTTATCAGAATCTTTCTTGTGATAAGCCGAAGGTGAGCGATCAAAAAGGCTGCGGTTTTAAATCCTACTAGGGTGAAGATCACCACAAGGGTAGAACTGTGGTACTATCTGAAATTATATAACAACGACTAGAGGTTCATTCTAACTAACAAGCTAACAAGACGAACGCTGACTGTCTACGCACGAAAAGCACGGACACACGTCAGCAGACGAGCCACATGTGGTATTCACGACGGACGAGTCGTGAATGCACGCACAGGCGATGTTTGATTCTAGTCGGGGCTGAAGTCACTTACTAAGCCATCCCATGCTCGGACTTCCAGGGGCTTGCAGCTCCTCCTCAGAGGCGTGAGCTGTTAAGCAAGGCACTGAGTTTTCGAGCGGACTACGAGCTTTTAGCGGCAGAAGAGGGGCAGAAAGAGGAAGGGAGGAAAAAAAGAGAGAGGAATAAGCAAAGCGTGTAAGGGAAGCGAAGAAAAGTGGCATGAAAAGTCAAAGCAGTGGTGTTAGAGTACAGTTTAGTGAAGGAACAAATAAAAATCTTATAAAATGCTGGAGGAGGTAGTTTGTTTAACAGGCCAATCGGAAGCTCATTTGAGATCCTGCAAAACAACTGAGCAGCTATGGAGACTCACAACAGCTGGTACACGCGATTTACCATGTCGGGCAAAACGTTAGCGGTAACCATCTAACAAGCTCAACACCATAATACTGCCTACTGAATACATGAACAGTAACTTTCACTAAGAGGATCCTTCGTAAACAAGACCCGCCTTCCTTACTGAAAGCGTTAGAGGTTCAATTAAGCCATATAAGTTAATAACTATAACATGCAACCTCATAAAGATTTGCTTCACACTGCACTAAAGAAAATGTTTATCAAGGGTGTGTACTGCTGTTGTGATGTTGGCGCTGCTTGCAGATTTGGTATCTGCACCGATACTGTGACTTATCAGTCGAATTCGACCTGAACCGCGACCTTCGGTGAAGATATTAGTGCTATTAGTCAATAGCTAATACATTTTTTTAGATTGGTCTGTACACAACAATCTCCTTCCTCAACAGCATCATGAAACATCACACTGTATGCAACATTTAAAAAAAGCATAAATTCACATACACAGATATTTCATTTAACACACAATCAATGAACAGGACAAACACAATTAATGAACAGGACAAACTATGTCTAAGGTTAGTCAGTAGTACATCTGAAGTATCATCCAGTTTTAGGATGATACTCAAAATATACAGTTATATTAGTTCAATGTGTTATAGATCACATGATTTAGCTCTAAGCTGACCAATCTGACCTTCATTTATGGTGACAGGTGATAGAAAACTACAGCAGTGTACTGTATTATAGGGCTGGGCAATATGGTGTATATATATATATATATATATATATATATATATATATATATATATATATATATATATATATATAGTTGTCCAATGAAAAACAATTACCTCCAAAATTGCAACTTTACAGGAGAGACCAAAAACATACATTATGTTCAATGTAAGTCAATGGAACCAGAATGTTTTCCAAGCTGTTTTGTAGCACTTCTATTGGTCCATTCATCATGGAATTGTCACACAGTGTAAACAGCCATTAGCATGTTCAAATGATGTAGAAAACTCAAAATCAACATAAATGGAGAAACATGTATATATATATATATATATATATATATATATATATATATATATATATATATATATATATATATATATATATATACACACACAATCACTGTGAAGACAGCAAAATTAGCTCAGCTTAACTGGATATAATGTAGCCCTACTTTAAATAATAAACATCCTGATATGTCACGTATCGTGAAAAGCACTGTAACATTATAGATTTGCCATATAGCCCAGCTCTATTGTGTGCTAATTACACTTAGTTGTGTCACAGCAGACTTACTACTGTTATTGTTATTAGACTTTGAAAAACAGAATTAACATGGAATGATTAATACAACAAAAATAGTAGCCACAGGACTGTGCAAAAGTTAGAGACCACTCTTCATTTATTCCTATAAAGTCAAAAAGGCCATTAAGTAGAAATTCGTTTTCAGTGTCAGACAAAAAGCAGAAAACAGAGAATATATTGTTTGTTTTTTCTTCTCCAGTTTGTTTGTTTTATTTATCACAGCGTCCATGCTTTTTTAAAATCTGCATGGATTCTTACCACCAGTCTGTAGAGTTGGTTGCATTTTCTGCTTTTCACAGTCCAAGTAATCTCAAACATGTTCAGTGATGTTGTGGTATGGGCTCTGGGGTTGACGGTTCCAGGGTTGTCACAATTATGGCATAAACATCTACTCACAATTGCTTGGGATGAGTGTGCTGAGTATATAAACTGAATTAAATAGAGTATCACTAAGACAATGCTGACCTGTTTAGAGGGCAGTGCTAAGTAATGTTGGTTTAGCTGCGTAGCGACAATAGTGTAGTGTATCACTTTCACTATACAGCCAGTATTAGCTATTAATCAAACATAGCCAGCGAGCAAGACAGCCAATCACAATTGGGCCATTTCTGACAATTAGTTGTTGTTATTTCAAATGACGACTGTCGAACAGAACTTTTGTGTGTTTTCTCTACTCAGTAACAGTTTCTTGACAGCTAGACTTCCTTTCAGACCCACGGCATCGGGCACCTTCTCCTCTTCATGTGTGTAAAAATAGACACCTTGTACTTTATAGCTATATTGACTTGACAAATATATGAAGGGTGGTCTCTCACCTTTGATCAGAACTGTGTTTTAGGTACTTGTGAACCAATTTTTCTATGAATATTAAGATTTTATATCCCTGCGAATGTGGCATGTTCAGTTATGCTGCTGTTTAAGTCCAATATGTTGGTTTCTATAAGCTTATTTAAGAATTTTTGGAACTGTAAAGCTAAAAAAAGTCTCTCAGATGATGCAAAAACATCAAGAGGGCAAAGGAGGGAAGAAAAAACTGCACCAAACTGGCACCTGTATTACCATTGTCCGTGCTGGAAAACAGCCTACTTGCACTGGAGACCGTTTTGCCAATGTCAGCCAGGGAACGCAGATTGGATTTTTTGGTCTGATGACGATGCTTCCTCAGCAAGGTGTACATGACCTTGTCCTTCAGGTCAGCCTTCAGTTGACCATTCTCTATCTGACTGTCCGTGATCATCTCTGAAAAGCAAGGAAAAAAAGAAAGAGGGGAATGTTTGGCCTTATTAAGTTTTACTCGTAATCACTTCAAAAAGAGCTCAATTTCGTTGTCATTTCTCTCAAATTTTCAATATATTTTTTTCTAAATTCAGTGAATCAAAACAATGAACACTATAAGCACTGAGCTATAAATCAACCACTTTGAGAAGACCTAAAACTGACAGTTTTCCTGGCACATCATATTCTATTTTAAACCATCAAATACAGAGTGCTAGCGAATTTCTGGCTTGTACATGTCTGGCAGTTCTTGCTATTTCTATTTATATAAAGAAGGTCAGGGGCCTGAGCACGAGCCCGGGACCCTCAGGCCTTGTTTTCTGAATGGTCTAGTGCTCAATAGCTAAACCCTAAAAATACTTCCAGTCCAAAAGTAGCATTCAAATACTGCAAATTAGAACCAGGACTCTAAACTCACACTGATATCAAACAGGAGACTCTAAATTACAAAGTTCACTCTCACGTCCATAACCCATACTTTCATATGCTTTGTTCCTGATCCAGTCTAGAACTCTTTCACCCCCATGACAGGCATTTAAACCTCATTTGCAGTTGCTTTTATCATTTCCAGAAACGTGCATCCATTATTTTTACAGGTTTCTAACAAGTTAACGCGTATGAGATTCTGTCAGGACTCATACGTAAACACATACCATTACATCAGTGGTGGTTTAATAGCGGGCTCTGAAACATCAAGCCTGACCCTCTACTTACTGTGGCTCCAGTCAACATAAAGTAAATAAATGTACAAGGGGAGAAAAAAAAAGAAAGCTCTTTTCTTGCCCCTGAATAGATGCACCCACCCGTAAAACTGGGTTTGCAGTTGCAGTGGGAGCCGAAAGCTGAGTGTATTAAATAGATCTATAAATACGACCTGACATGGCAGCGGTTGGAAAGCAACTAAAAAGACAGGCTTTAACCACGAAGAAGAATTAAGATTTAAGTCTCACACATACAGCAAAGCTGTCTTTGCTTATCTGGAAGGAGAATTCTGTGATTACTGAGCCATAATAGGGGTATAAAGTGCTGTAATATGAGCCTAAATGATATGTCTGACATTTTTGAACCACTATGGGTGGAAATGTAGATGTATATATACAGTACAGTGTTTCTGTGCAGCAAAGAACTGGCTATGTATTTGGTTGGTAAAAATATAATTAGCCTCATAACCAAATAACAATAACACTATACATAGTGATAAACAGGACAGCACTATTTTTTCCAGACAGGAAGCTTTTATTTACTATAAAACACTTATTATTTAAATATTAAACAGTATTAATAGAGTAAGTAGTGCCTTTACATACATCAGTGTGTTTATTTAACCCTTTCCAAGCTTCTCCTTGTAGAAACAACCCAGTATTATTATCAGTTCTCATCTAATACCTGCTTTGACTGCTCAGTACTTCATTAAGCTAAATCAAGATTGCTGCTGAAGGAACTGAATACATTCATACAATGTCTGGGGCGTCCAGGAGAAATCTGGAACCTAACTTTGTTCTTCAAACTGGATCAAGATATGATCTACTTCTCTCACAATAAGATATTCATGTTACTCTGTATTGTATGTATGATTTTTTACATCTGTTCTAATCTATATACTTATGGCTAAGATAAAGGCTTTTAAACAGTTGGCTTAGGTGCCTTAGGACATTTGCACAGTAGTGTTATGTGATGTAGTATGCCTGTGTTCCAAACCTCTCTTTGGGGCAGCCCAGTATTTATAGTCATTATTCAATACTTAGTTTGTTTAATCAGTTCTTTTTGAAGTTATGTATGCAATGCAATGGCTGGGGGCACTGAGGAGAAATCTGGAACTAAACTTTCTTCTTCAAACTAGTTCAGAGGATATCTATTTTTTTAAAACAACAAATCCTGTTACTTGTTACTGCAATCAAGTTTATTTGCATTCATTCCAATCATATGTGGTATTTTGGGCTTTATATCATATTACTGCTGTATATTAATTAAACTGAGGCTTTAGGAACCAAAACGCCACCATATGTAGTTATACTGATCCAATAATTTCTTGGTTTACAGAACTGACATTCTGAACATTCAGATCTTGACCTGCTGGTGTCAAAAGCTTATGCTCACCCACAACCTGGGGCAGAGTGGTAGCCTCCATGTCCAACATGATGGTGCCTTTCTCTATACAGGTCCTGAGTTCAAAGAGACTGTGCAAAGACAGCGTGGCCACGTGAGGTTTGCTCCATCGCTCTCCACCCTTTTCCACCTTTTCTTCAAACTTGATCCACCTGGCAAAGATGCAAGATCATTGGTATTGAATGTGTGGTACAGAAAAGGTGGTACAGAAGTTCCTGCTGTGTTTCAGATTGAGTGGAGGGAAGTTACAAGTTGTCTTATATCAACAAGTTCTTGTTTTATATGGAATAAAAGGTGCAAACACCACTTTACATGACTTGTGGTTTAAGCGGCTTTTGGTGGATAAACTAAATTGTAGGTGTCTTAGTAGTGTTTTCAAGTTAAGTACCAGCCACAGACCTGGCAAGTCAGTATAGAAAACAGTACTTAAACAAAACCACTGGCTGCATACTTGGCTGGCTATTACTAGCTACCTACATGCAGTCAACTGGGATTCCTGCTGGAACGTTTCCAGAGAAACTAATAAATAAAGCCCTGACGTCGCTAAAACTGTCCCCATCACAGTAACATCCATTCCCACTAATCTGTCAAGAGCCTCAAATTTTGGCATGTGTTCACAGCTGCTGAGTAAGCACTGTCTAGAGTGCTTCAGAACATAACATGCTGCTGCCGGCTCCCCTCCGTGAAAGATTAAACCCACTTAGATGAATGGAGTATGAAAGGTGAAGGCCCATAATTGAGAGGGCGTCACTATAATTGACGTGTGCTGGGAGACTCATCTTTTGACCAAACTGCTGTCTGTTTGAACAAGCAGCCGATCTTTATGGGCCATAATGTTTTAAAGCTGTGATTTTACAATCTGGACTCTTTACACAAGCATCACTACTAATACATGTACTGTATTAACTTTACCCAATGTGTTATAATCTCATCAAATCAAGCCCACGTTAGACGGTATTGACTGTGTCAGTTTACAGGTATTGACTAATGCGTTCAACATGCAGTGGATTCCGATCAAATGACAAAAGTCTTTCTTTAAAAACCTCCATAATGTTCTGGTCAGCATGCACGGTATGGCTTAGCATATTGGCACAAAGCTGTCGCTGGCACCGTGCCACAGGCTCCGGATGTTTTATTCATGAGTTGATCCGAGCTTGAAAAGTGCTGCTCTACACAGTACATCCATCAAGTCATGCTTTTTTCATGAGTAATTAATCTGCTCTTAATAGAAAAAAATGAATTTTTAACACTATTTTCTTTTATAAAGCAAGGCAAGTGAACATTTTGTTTATATATATATATATATATATATATATATATATATATATATATATATATATATATATATATATATATTTTTTTTTTTTTTTTTTTTAAACACATTTGTACTTGAAATTAAATTAGATTTGGAAATCAATGGCATTAAAATCTGATTGCAAACTCACAGAACTAAAAAAGACCTGATAAAGAGCTCCTACATTCTTGTATTTAACTTTTGCCACTACTGCCTACAAATTTTTCTGCATCAAAACAATCATATAATCTTTTTACATCATCGTTTTTCCAAACTCTTATTTGTTAAACAGGTTCTTATTGTTACTGCTCCTTTAAGACAGATATAAGTTAGTTAACTCTGTTATAACTGGCTGCCTTGTTTAAAAAACAGTCCACGCTGAAACATTGTTTATAACTTCAGCATGAATAAGTGGGTCTAAACTACTGTAGGCTGAATAATCACACTGGTTTTTGTGACATCATAAAAACTACTAATTTAAAACAGACTGTTCATGTGGACTGTATAGATTGGGCAGTCAACAGAATATTGGGAAACTTCTGAATCTGTTTTTCTTCTACATCCCTTTAAAGCATTAGAAATGCAAATTAATGCTAACTCTACAAGCCCTGTACAGAATTAGGGCTGTGTTTTGGCAAGAAAGTAATGGTGCAATATGTATCACCATACAGGGGCTACGATTCGATATACCACAATACATTGACATGCTATAATCAAGACAATATATTTATATAGTTTTGCTAATGCTAATGCATTAGTAGTCCGCCTTTATCCTACTTGCTTACATTGGAGTGGAACAGTCTAATGGTGAAAAACACTGCTATCTAGAGGTTGGGGGTTTAAACACAAGGCAAAATGGACCACTTCCTTCCTTTCTTCCACAAGTCTTTGACTGTAAACTGATTAACAATCTATACGGTATAAAATACTTCAATATTTAATATTTACGTTATTTTCTTACACCCCTACGCCACTATCTAAAGCTGACCTCATCATCCTTTTCCAACTTTTCTCTGAGCAGTCAATCAGAAAAGCCAGGCCTTGGACAAAGATGTTCTTACCTGGCCGTCTCCTTCCACTCCATTTCCTGGCCGTCCACAGACAGCAGTTCGTCCAACTCTGTGAAGAGCTGTGGAGGTGCTGGTCCATCATCTTCTTCACCCAGGATGAAACGGATGCGCTCGGCTGCTGGAGAAACTGCAAGAGGGAAAATACTGCGAGTCAGAGGCTGAGGTACACGACTGTGGACTTGTGGCTTGCCCTCCTCTCCTAAGCCATTGGGTTTGATTTCCGGTTTTATCACAGGAGCCGGCTCAGGTGGAGGAGGGATCTTCACTTCATACAACTCCTGCTCTGTGTCTGCGTCCTTCTTGTTCTCCTTTTTCTCTTCCTCATTGGCCTCATTCTTCTCCACGTTGTTGTTGTCCGACATGCTCTCGGGATCGATCTCTGACACATCCATCCTGAAAGTCTCCAAGAAAGAGTTTTACTTCTCAGAGAGCTGGTTGCTGAGGATGGGTTAAGAGAGGGATGGAGGTCAGTTTCACAAGCCCCCCCTGCAGCCAAGCAGCACTCAGACCTTCATTAGTGCGGCTGTCCACTGTCCCCCAGTGTAAAGCAATGACACCCAGGTAGCTAAAAAAAGGGGTCCCCCAGTCCCCTGACAGCAACAGCCCGCCCCTCGGCCGCTCCACCAGTAGCCCCCTCGCCATTGGCCCTCAAGCTCTGGCACTCTGCCCTTAGTCCCTCATTAACAATTAGGAAATGTTTCACAAACTGTTCATTCTTCACAAGAGGGCTTTGCTTTCCTTCTCCCTTGTCTTCTAATTTGAATATTTGTCAGGCATCAGCGCTCGCAGAAGAAAAGGCCTGCCAACATTCAATACAAACAAAATATAAAATATGGCCGCAAGTAGCAATTTCAAGGGGGTTCTCAAGTGAGAGCTACTGACCTCTTGATTGCAACAGATATACTCAAATTAGACTTTTAGAGAAAATTCAAAATTCATAAATGGAAAACGACGGAACGGCACAGTTTCAAGAGAATTCTAAGCTTTGAGAATGTCTTTAGTAAGGAACAGAGGTATTTACTTCCAAAACAATTCCACAATTTTGTCCTCATCCAACTTCCAGAGGACTTACACCAGGTAATCAAAGTCTTGCAGCCCTTGATTACCTGACTCGCATGGACTGGAAAAAAATATCCAATTACTGTTCTTATTACCAGAGAACCAAAAAAGCCAAAGGCTTACACAGCAGAGCATAAGAAAAAAACTATAAGAGTGGCAGAAAACAAAGAAGGAAATAAGAGGGAAATAACAAACAACATTAACCCTCAGAGTAAACATTAGCTGACTTGTAAACACAAGTCATCGCTTGGAGATTGAAAGAGAAAACAACAATGGAATGGTTTGATTTGGGCTTTTTCCTTTAATTGTTTTCACTTTGTTTGAATAATTTCACTATAATAAAAAGTCACACCAACACTGGCATGCATGGACATCACTAAACTAATGTTCAACTGGGTCAGTTATATACTTCAGTCATGATCTAGATGCGTCTCTTAAAAAAAGAACAAAGCTGAATTTAATTGCAATCGATTGCATGAGGTATCACTCCTACCATCCTCCAGCTCAGCGGTCACAATTGCATGGTGAGTCACTTTTCAACTATGCTGGGATATTTTCTGGCACATGTGACACACCATAAATGCATACATTACTTTGCAAAAGTCTGAGGCACCTAAGATAATAGTTTAAAAGCCTTTATCTGATCAATAAGTGATTTTTCACCAGTAAAAACACCAGATCTGATTAGAACAGATGTAAATAACCATACATACAATACAAAGTAACATGAATATCTTATTGTGAGAGAAGTAGATCAGATCTTGAGATCCAGTTTGAAGAACAAAGTGTAGTTCCAGATTTCTCCTGGACGCCCCAGACATTGTATGAATGTATTCAGTTCCTTCAGCAGCAAATCTTGATTTAGCTTAATGAAGTACTGAGCAGTCAAAGCAGGTCTTAGATGAGAACTGTAAATAATACTGGGTTGTTAAGGAAAAGCTTGGAAAGGGTTAAATAAACACAATGATGCATGTAAAAGCACTACTTACTGTATTAGTACTGTTTAAATATTTAAATGATAAAGTGTTACTGAGTAAATAAAAGCTTCCTGTCTGGAAATAATAGCTTTTTAAATATAATAATGTTCTCAAGTGCCTCGAACTTTTGCACAGCACTGTATATTCTGTGTTTCTTATATTAAGTGTTTCTATACAGCTCACACACAGCAGTTCAATGATCACAGAAGCTGAGTAGGTGGTACAGCCTTCTCACAGCAGCACTTATTGAGGTTGCTTAGTTGCCCCCACTCACTGTGACCCTGAGCTGCATACAGACCACACTGCTACGGATGCCATGCGCCAAGGCTTGGAAAGCCCGCTCCGCATCCAGTTGCTAAGCGAGGCTTCGATTGGAGAGACGGGCTGAAGGAGGGAGCGAAAGGGAGACGAGGGGGCGTTCAATATGGGCGACTGAGCAGGGAGAGCAAGCACGAAAGGGAGAGATGGAAATGAAAATCACATCGTTCAAACGGGTTTCAAAGCTGTGGGCTCGGTCGCCAAGAGCCACAGGCCTGCACAAAGGGGACTTTGTCTCTGGGACAGGGGGCTCATGGGAAAAGCAAGGGGGGAGAATGCCCAGTGCCCGAACGAAAAGGGGCTTAGTGGAGCTGCCACTCCAAGCTGGAGAGTCTCATTTTGACTAACACTGCCACACAACATCGCCCATACAGTACACACCAGTAGGTGCATCTGCATTCTTCAGTGAGCAGAGCTGCAACAGTAAACGAGGGCTACTGTAAGTGCAGACTGCTGCTGCACTGGAGAGGTGAGAAAGTTCCCACAGCTTTGCTTTACTGGAATGCGTCCCAGCCGGCAACAACTGGTTGAAAAGACGTGGACAGGCCGGCTTTGCCAGGCATCCTAACAACGTTGAGTTTAGGTTGCAAAGTTAAAGGTGAAAAGAAGTCTTTTTCAGGTCAACGAATTCTATTCCAACTAAATTCATTAGAGATAGAAGGATCGATCGGCTATGTATCGGTATCGGCCGATTTTTTATCAAAATATGTGATCTGTGATCGGGCCGATCGATGGCGTTAAACAAATGAGCCTAATTTCTGCATTTCCAGCTAGCGTTTCATCCAGGAAGAGGAGACCTTCTTGAAACCTCCTCCAGCCAGCTCCCTGCAATTCCTATCGGAACCACTAGGTGGAAATACATAACGTTTCATTTTCCACAGACTGACTAAAGCAGCGGCCTCGTGAGAACAGTTTAAGCATTCGCCGCATGTGCGAAAAGAAAACATTATCCGTCTGGCAGTTTGTTATCATTTCTAGTAGAAATACTTTTCAGATGTTGCTCTTCCGGAGCTTATCAAGCGGTTTACTCCCACATAGACCAACTTCTAATTTAGTTAAAAATATTCTACTGTTTAATATGAGCTTGTTAAAACGGTAATAAACCAGTTTAGACCATGTTTCATGACTTGCTTGCGCTAATAACTACATGTAACCCTGCCGTGGCATATAGCCCCACCCTCTATCAGTATCGGCTATCGGCCGATCGCGATGAAAGGTGATCAGCGATCGGAATCGGCCTCAAAAACGCTGATCAGTCCATCTCTAAAATTCATCATGTTACATACATAATTACTGTCAATAAAATACAATGATAAGAAAGTACTCGTTTAAGGAGGCCGGGCACAGCAGATACCATGTTCTGTGGCCTCGCTGTCCCACTTTGTCAGCAGCTACAATGACAAAGAAAAACATCTTAATCAATCTTTGTTTAATCCTGATTAGAGAATACCACTACGGCAAACATGAACAACATCTCACTGGGCTATGATACGGAGCCGGCAGGTAATTTTCCTACTTGCAGTGCAGAAAAATAGAAAGTCCAGCCTTTCAAGTTGGAACTTGGAGCTTCAGTTCCTCTATGACTTTACTCAAAACCCTACAATATATATATATATATATATATATATATATATATATATATATATATATATATATATATATATATATATACATACGTTTGTCAACATCATCAATTAAAAATGGTCAAAGAGACTTATTTTGGACTTGGCTGTATTTGGGTTGTATGTGGTCCAGCTTATACCACATTTGGACCAAGTTGGACGGACCAAACACAGCTCAAATTTTAATTTCCACTTTTGAGCTAAACAGCCGCCATGACAGGCTGACCATATGAAGTATGGAGGATGCATCTACCTCACACTGGTGGCCATAAAATTGTTGTGAATGGTGGAAAGCAAACAATGTCAAAATAGTTTGCTAATGCCAACAGAGTTTCCCATTAAGTGATTGTGTAGCGATGATGAAATCAAAACACCATTAATATTTGACTGGATTCCAGATAACAATAGTGGAAGCTTTGGTTGGGGGGTCAGATGTGATGTGGCATGATTAGTCCATGAAATCAGTGTAGAATCTTCATCCTAATGTGTTTGCTGCACAGAGCAAACATCAAACCATGCCCTTTAATATCCTTATCATGTCTTCTGCATGATAAACCAGTGTATGAGGTATGAGTGTATGTGTTGGACTGGTAAATGCAATTTGATGAAAATATTTGTTCTATTTCCTTCTCTGCATGGTGCGCTCGTTTCATCTGCCACACCTGAAGCAGTGCACTACATAATCTCACCTTGTTCAGGTCTTCACAGACAGGTAGTAGTTGTGTGGTAGTAAACAACAGGGTTGATGTATATGAGGTTATTCACACATCTACCCTTGAACTACCCTTTGCCCTTTAGACTGTCGATAGATGTTGATAGACTAGATATATTTAAACTTTTTTTGTGCATGATTTGAGTTACTGGGTAGTCTCTGTTGTCCTTTCTGGGTGGGAATTAAGCAGATTAGTAATGCACTAAAATGAAAATTGTTGGCTGAAACGTCAAGACGTCCAACCTTCAACACATTCTTTGCACAAAACCAGTTGGAAATTTAAAACAATATATAGATTTTGCTGTTTCCTTTACGTATTTAAAAAAACACACTAAACATAAAACCTACAAGGTCATAAAGATAAAAATGAGTTACTATTACTACTATTTAGGCTACAGAATGGTTCAACATTTACTTGTAGTTACTAACTCAAAGCAATTAATAATATTCTAATATATTTTGTTGCATGTTGGCCCTGATACACGTGGTTTTTATCATCGTTTTAAAAGCTGAAGCTACAGATAGCGTTGGATGTGCTAGCTTCTGTTGTTTTTTTGTATTCTGCATATTAAGTTGGATGTTATGGTTTTTAAGTGGTGTCAAACCTGTAGTGGACAAGTTGTTGAGTGCTGTACCGTGTCACTTGTTTAATGTCCCATAGAAACCAAAAATAGTTCCATGCAGTCAACCTCTGTTCACTGTTTCCATGCACCGTTAGACACTTTGTTGGAGTCCTATTAATTTTTTTGTTTTTTTGTGTCAAACATTGACATTTTTTCCACATTGTGCAGAAAATCTGAAGTGGGTGGCTGACGTTTCAGTGCATTACTAAGAAAGAACCTGGAGCATTAAAGCACCTTATTCATGGGAGTAACAGCTATGAAGAAAATGCGCAAGAACCAATAGTCTTTCAGCACCTGGTCAATCTTCCCTGGAACATGTAGACTTCACCTTGTTCTTACTTCTCAGAAACATTATAGGAGGAACAATCCATGGGCCTGCTATCAATTCGAAAGCATGTCCATGTTGAGTGATAGAAGAGCAAACCTTCTGCACTACTTAAGCACTGTACATCTCCCTGTTGGAAGCAAATAGGACAAGGACACTGGCTTTGTATCTCCTCCTGGCAACAAACACTGGCTGGAAGCACCAGATTAGCCACATATCAAGACACAAAGAAGACTTGAAACTCACTTCCGATTGTAGGGAGTAGAGCGGGAGTAAATTTAAGAAAAACATTGGTAGGCAAGTAAAAGTGCAAATGTAATAACGTTCTGAGTACTGAATACTGTTCAGGTTGATCAAGTCAACTCTTCTCAAGTCAGTTATTTTCATCTACATATTAACTGTGAACTGGTCAATCACAGAATCTTCTTGATGCAAGTATTCTATATAGGCCACATCAAATATAAACTCCCAGTCAAATTATATCCTGTGATATAGCTGCCACTAAATATCAGCCAGTTCAATGTCATCACAAAGCAAGAACTGCTTTAACACATCTGCTTATGCTAATATCTGATATGCACCAGCGATGTAAACCCAGTATTATCAACTAGTCAGTTAGTTCTAGGTAAAGACTAAACATGGAGAAGCAGCGTTGAGCTACTTATGCTCTCAAATGGAACCAGTTGACATTACAAGAGCGTTACAAGAAGCTACACACGTTTAAATCCAGGCTGAAAACATTTCTGTAATTGAGCTGCTTAGTTTAAAACACTGTTAACTCTACAACTCTTTTACCCTGAAACGGCACTTAAATAATTTAATGCATTTTAAACATTGACGCCCAAAGAAAGGCACGTATCGCCATTTTTGTTGATTTTCTTTTTTCTACATCGCTTGAACACAACCCGTTATATTGTGTGAAAGTTTTATGATGAATGGACCAATAGAAATGCTTCAAAATAGCTTGGTTCCACTGACTTACACTAAAAGTGAAGAATGTTTTTGGACTCTACTGCACACATGTTGTTTTAGTGTATCTCAATCATGTTTTATTTCTATTCTTCTACATGTTTTTC
The DNA here is from genome assembly GCA_021613375.1 of Megaleporinus macrocephalus. Lineage (NCBI taxonomy): Eukaryota > Metazoa > Chordata > Actinopteri > Characiformes > Anostomidae > Megaleporinus > Megaleporinus macrocephalus. The sequence continues at coordinate 6,230,611 of CM038725.1, read as the reverse complement.
ATTTTCAATTTGCATTATCTTTGTGTTTTTCCTTTTGTAAAGCACCTTAAATGACCACAGTGTAAGAAAGATGCTATATAAATAAACGTGCCTCATGTGGAAATCATCATCATCATAAAAAAGGCAATTTCAATATCACAGATTTTTCAGTTCTGCCACTAAGAATATGCCCAGAAGGCCGTTCTGCTGCTATTTTGGATCTGTTTTGTGAAAACAGGAAAAAGAAGCGGACTGAAATGCGTCGAGGTGTCACATGCCTGTGATCAGTGGCTTTTGTCTTTTGTTTGCTGCACAATGACGCTTCATTCAGATCGGTGATTGTCCTTTCAGCTCATGCCCACCCCAACCGCTATTTTCTCCCTAACACTGACCAATACTAAAAAACTGCACAACATAAAACCATCAAACATTTTACTCCCGGGGTGACGCTGAGCTCGACTTCCTGTACTGCATTCACAAAACACAGCTTATTTATTATATCCCAAATAAAAACCAGTAACACTTTAGACGGCTACCTATGTATAGAATACATAGCACTTGGATAAACAGTGAACAAAATATCTATCAAGCAATGCTTGTGCCAGTTAATAATAATAACAAGATGCCATAAAATGATGCTTAATGATGTAAAATTCACTGTAGTCTAGCCTACAATTCATTTTTTCTGTCACCTTAATTTAATTTTGTCTGTCACCTTAGTTCAGTTGCCATTGTATTTGAGGGTTACCTACATAGCACACTAAACACATATAAACACTGAACAAGGCAGTAATACAATATTAATGAACAGATTACGCCATTAAACATTGTAACATTGCAAATTACACAGCATTGACCACAGCACCATTAAACCTATGACATATGTTTATAGTAGAGATGGAAAGATCGATCGGCTATGTATCGGTATCGGACGATTTTTATTCAAAATATGCGATCGGTGATTCTCCAATTTAGAGCCGATCCCGAGAGCCGATCAATGGCGTTAAACAAATGAGCCTAATTTCTATATTTACAGCTAGCGTTTCATCCAGGAGGAGAAGAACCCCCTCCCTGCAATTCCTATCTGTACCGCTAGGTGGAAATACACACCCTTTAATTTTCGAGAGAGCAGCGACGTCGGGCGGTGTTTACCGTACGTGACAGACTCATCCAGGACGTTTTTAAAATGTGTAAAATCAGTGTGTCTCGTTAAGAAACCAAGACAAAGATATTTAACTCAACTAATCTGATACAGCACTGCACACAGCTGAATACAGTGAGTATCAGCAAACAGCAGAGCTAGCACACGCAGCCCAGAGAACCATACAGACCAGATCTGACCGGTACAAACAGAACAGCAGCAACAATTCAAGATCTACATTTAATGATTACAGATTTAGTTTAAAATAACAGAGTCTGCGTTTCATGACTACAGTTTTTACTGCATTTATTTATTTAGCTTTTTTAGTTTTAAATTAAGGGTCTAAATGTAATGACTGCAGTATTGGAGATATTTGTCTGATTTACTTTCTTTATTTACTGTTAATTTTGTTTAAAATATTATGCTGTTTCACATGAGCTTGTTAAAAATGGTAATAAACCAGTTTAGACTGGCATTATTCCAAAATTAAATTAAGGTGACAGAAAAAATTAATTGTAGGCTAGACTACAGTGAATTTTACATCATTAAGCATCATTTTATGGCATCTTGTTATTATTAATAACTGGCACAAGCATTGCTTGATAGATATTTTGTTCACTGTTTATCCAAGTGCTATGTATTCTATACATAGGTAGCCGTCTAAAGTGTTACTGGTTTTTATTTGGGATATAATAAATAAGCTGTGTTTTGTGAATGCAGTTTCATGACTTGCTTGCGCTAATACCTACATGTAGCCCTGGCCTGGCATATAGCCCCGCCCCCTATTGGTGTCGGCTATCGTCTGATCGTGCTGTAAGGTGATCAGAATCAGCCTCAAAAACGCTGATCGGTCAATCTCTAAGTAATACGTAAGTATAAGGAGTACAATGATCTTTATTCACATTTCATTCAACTACACTGCACCAGATCCAATTAATCAGAGCTAATTATGCTGCCTTTATAATGTAACTCGAACACACGATATAAAGAAAACATTACTTCACATAACATGATGTCCTTTGCTACAATAACAATAAATAACCTCATGCTACACTGGCACTGTATGATAGAAAAGTGTACACCAATCTACTGAACGTCTGCTCAACTGACAAACACTGTTTCGCACAGACTGATTTAGAGAGGACCCCCGACCACGACTGCAGCACTGGTTTGACCTGCACTCGTCTGTTTTTTCTCATCCCTATTTTTTCTGTCCCATTTATTTTTGAGTGCCACAAAACATCATAGATTTGTTAAACCTACAGCCACCAAACTGCATATACTCACTCAGGGCAGGTCCCCAAACACACTGATCCACACTCCTCTACTTGTTGTTTATTCATCCCTCCCGTCAGTTATAAACAGGCAATTTTCATTCTTCTATATCATTTGAACACAACAGCTGCCCCTTATATCCTGTGACAGTTTAGTTTCATGATGATGGACCAATAGAAATGCTCCAAATCACTTGATATGAAACCTTTTTACATTACCTTACATTTAAACTAAGGAACGTTTTTGTCCACTCCTGTAAAGTTACATATACACGTTCTTCTTTGGACAGCAATGACATGCACAAACCGTGGATGGATATTCAAACTGCATACTGATTAGATACAAGCTCATTTACCAAAGGCCAAGCTGGGAAACAGAAGAACCACAATGCCTTAGCTAACATCTGACATTTGGACAAGGAATTCCATAATGGTAGCCCTAAGAAACCAACAAAAGGTTTTAAAACATGGGATCTACCCAGATCTCCTTATTTCTTTCAACCACACTCTGAACAAGAAGTGGAAACAACAATAAATCACATTCGATAGCTTGTTCTCAAAACTGACCACCATCAGTTACATGTTAACTTTACAGCTAGAACACCCAAACATGTATATGTGACTTTACAGGAGAAGACAAAAATGTTCTTTACTTTCAATGTAAGTTAATGTAAGGTTTTATATCAAGTGATTTTGGAGCGTTTCTATTGGCCCATTTATTATGAAACTATTAGGAGGACATGGAAAAATATATGTTTTTTTTGGACAGCAACAATAAATAAAGAAAATAAAACTCATAAACTTGAACAAACATTGCCAGTGTGACATACAAGAGTATAACTATACTCATGAACACTGTGTCTATGATCTGTTCTGTTCATGTGGGTGGACATGTGCTGGTTGTGCCGGCTATAAGCACCTCTAATCCCAACCACACTCATGGAAAACAGCATGGGCACACACAAGACACTGCTCATGCTCCAATGCGTATGTCCCTCCTGGTAGACACTTGCAACATTTACACTGCTTAATATAATATTACTACTATATCGACTGTGCAGACAATCAATCTCTGGCATAATCCACCAAAACAAGGTTGTATAATACTCAGTCAACACATGATACCCAACCTCAGAATATCTTATTTCTTTTTGGAGGACTAACAATGGGGGAGATCGGATAATGCTAATGCAACAATAGCACGCAGCCATACCAATAACACCAACGTCCCTGTCCAGATTAAAGATTAATCAATGACCCACGGATATCCCACAGTTTTCCCATTCTGAACCAACAGAAGGTGTAAAAGTACCCAGTATACGAACTAACTACAGACTTTCTCAGAACATGTCATTATAGCTAGCCATTTCACATTTAGGGGCAAGCTTTAGGGTGAGGAAGAAGGTTAGATTAACTAATTATAACCTGCAGTGGGGGGAGACTAACTGCCTTAGAGAGGATTAACATGGGCTGGTTTACTTGCCTTATGGCTAAAGAGATGGTCTGTGGGACATCCTGCTCAGCGCAGGGCTGACTGGCTCCCACTGGCACACTTTCAATACCGTGCCAAGCTAATAGATGAGAAAGGGGCAGGACAGGACATCCTCTCATTGAAAAAAACTTTGCCATACAATAAACAACAATCAGCTACGAATTATATATATATATAATGATCAGGTCCCCCCACAGGACCACCACGAAGCAGATATTATTTGGGTGGTGGGTTGTTCTCAGCACTGACAGTGTGGTGGTGGTTTGTTAGTATTTGTTGTGCTGATACGAGTGGATCAGACAGAACAGTGCTGCTGGAGTTTTTACATAACAGTGTTGAACTACTATATAAAGAAATAAAGAAATTGTTTAATACTATGGCTGATATATATATATACACACACACACACACACACACACACGCATATATACCCATGTGCACTATAATGAAGTTTAGTATAAAGATCTGAAATTTGGTAGTATGATTGGATCTGGTTAATCTTTATTTACTTACAAACTGGACAGCTTAATCTGTACTGAACTTTGTACTCTGATTATTGAAAGGTATTTGTTAATGGTTAATTTTATTAACAGTAACATTCACAGTTGCTTATAGCTAGCCCATCTACCTTTTTTAGGACTCCACCGATATCAAATTCTGGGCCTAGTCCAATATCCTACATTTACAAAACAGTATTGAAGACAGTATTTTATATATATATATATATATATATATATATATATATATATATATATATATATATATATATATAAAGTAAGGAAGTTTTTATTTACTAAGCAGAACACTGTATTATTTAAACAGTATTAATAGAGTAAATAGTGCCTTTACATACATCAGTGTGTTTATTTAACCCTTTCCAAGCTTCTCCTTGTGGAAACAACCCAGTATTATTATCAGTTCTCATCTAATACCTGCTTTGACTGCTCAGTACTTCATTAAGCTAAATCAAGATTTGCTGCTGAAGGAACTGAATACACTCATACAATGTCTGGGGCGTCCAGGAGAAATCTGGAACTACACTTTGTTCTTCAAACTGGATCAAGATCTGATCTACTTCTCTCACAATAACATATTCATGTTACTTTGTATTGTACGTATGATTATTTACATCTGTTCTAATCAGATCTGCTGTTCTTACTGGTGAACAAACACTTATTGATCAGATAAAGGCTTTTAAACTTTCAGCTTAGGTGTCTCAGACTTTTGCACAGTAGTGTATGGGCATTTTAGCATAGTAGCCAAGAGTCACCTAAAGATTCTGATGTTGTGGAACATAAATGACGATTCGAATAATTATCTGCTGACACGGGTACGATTCCCACCTTCATTGTACTTTAATCTTTATTTATTTATCAAGCACTTTGCATGAGCTTTTCCAATCTTTTGTGTGAATTGCTTGCAAACCACAAACAATGGCATTTGAGAGATACTGTACCTATAATAACAACAAGTAAATTATTTAATATATTAAGAAAAGAAAGCAGCAAAGCAGTGCCCGGTTGGTCTGGTTTAAGCACAACCAGAAAATGTTTATGGATTGTTTATTCTGCTGCAGTTACTTTCTTCAAATACTCTTATTTTGAATTATTATTCAAAATAATAAAAAATATTATTATTATTACACACTACTACTATTATAGCTACAAAACTAATACACCAACATTACTTAGCGTCGTCATTACTCATTACATATCGTCTCAGTGACACATTTTACTGCTTTCTTTTGTTTCAGTCTATATACTCAGCGCAATCAGCTTAACACTCTGTTGTATAACAGAGTTGTATGTTGTATGTTATATTGTTATACTTTGTATATTTTGTATATATTTTTTATTTCTTTTATTTGTTATCTTTATCTATTGGTGAATGGAGGAGCAGTAAAGTAAGAATTTCATTGTACAGTGTAACTGCCTGTTCTGCTGTACACATGACAATAAAACTCTTGAATCTTGAATCTATAAATCTAACAAATGCGAACAACGATCATTTCGAGATCTAGGTGGATTAGGTGACTGTGAATTGTTGTGACAGCCCTATTCCAGTTCATCTGTGCTTTGTCCTGCTTCTACTTAACATTTTAAGTTAATCTCCCTTTGCTGGTAACATAGTTCCAAGTTCAAGTCAATTCAAGTTTATTTGTGTGGCGCTTTTTACAACGATGTTGCCTCAAAGCAGCTTTACAGAGTTTTGAAAACAGACAGTCACAACATATATATCCCCCAGTGAGCAAGCCAGAGGCAACAGTGGTAAGAAAACCTCCTTGAGACTGGAGGAAGAAACCTTGGGAGGAAGTTTAATAAACTAAATATCAAAGAAAATAGTCTCTGTTTAAAATCTGGATGGCAAAGCTTTAGAACTTGCACAGGTAGAGGCAGTCTCTGACTGAGTCTTTATGTAAAGTGGGTGTGGGTGTTGGTGTGGGCGTCCCATCCAATCTCAATGCTGGTGTATCTGGATGGCACAATTCACTCTGTTCACCAGTCACCATTGTGCTACAGAAGCCATATGGGTTTAGAGTATACAGAAATCTGCTGGAATTAACACACATATAAATGTTATAATGTGATTTTTTTAAAGTATCAGCACATCAGTGGTAAAAACCAACCACTACAGCTCTCCAGTATGTACAGTATGCACACTTAGCTGTATTCGCTGTATTACATATTCATTGCTCTATATATTTTTATGTTTATTTATGCTCAATGTTGTTTGCACCAGTTCCAGCCACATTCTGACGCTGACAGTGACAGTTACTGCTTTTACACATTTTGTACTTACTGGCTTTGCACATTGTCGCTGATGAATGGACCAATAGAAATGCTCCAAAATAGCTTGGAAAAAAAAAATCAGGTTCCATTGACTTCCATTCAAAGTGAAGACAGTTTTGGGCCTTTCCTGTAAAGTTGCTATTTTGGAGATACCAGTTTCTCATTGGACAGCAACAACATATTGTCTCATCTTTTGTATTTGCACTATTGCTTATTTATTTATTTTTAACTTTAACTTTAACCAAGTACTGCACTGGAGAAGTAGCCTGACAGTGTTTTGCCATACTGTGCAGCCTTGTATTGGTATAATGACAATAAAGTTGAACTGAACTCTACATTGAACTAATCACAGCAGCCCTACAGTCTTTGCTGCTGGTTAGAAATATTTCAATCCCTTAATCTGACAAAGAAAACAAACAGTGCTTGCACTGGGATGAATGCCTTCCTTATCTTATCTGTAACCATTATGTTTGAGATGGGAACAATGTGTATGTGTTAGCATATTGCCTTGAACAGTTTTTATCATATCGTTCGGTCCTCTGGCACTGGCGCAATATGAACACGACACTTCAAACTGCTGAACTTTTACACTGTGACTGCTCCTTCCTTTAGCATTCCTCCAGCACGCATGCGAAAGTCAATGAAGTTCTCGGATGAAATAATCTGCTGGAGTATAGTCTGATCCCATTGAAAGTAAACGTGTAGCTCTGCTCCCAGACCAGCAACAGGGCTTTTTCCAACATCATTACCAGCCTCCCATGAAACCTGTCCAAGTTCCAGGATGTAAATGAATCCTCCATAGTGCCCCTACAGAGGCACAAAGGCAGGCCTTTGTTGGAGGGAAAGGAGGAGAAAGAAGACAAGAGCTTTTCTTCATGTTCGCAGAAGCAACCAACCAACGAGGGGGGCATGAGGGTTGCCAGAAACATCAGAAACGAGCCTGAACAATAGCAAACGTGTAGGTTGAACTGCCTGGGCTGTAGTGGAAATGTCCCAAAATATCCACAGCTTACCGAATGAAGTAAATATTTAGCTATTTTTAGTTTTAAAAGTTACAAAAGGTGTATTTTTTACCATGAGTCTATGCAAAACAATGCAGAAGGCTTACAACAAAACAGAGAGTCTTCAAAAATTACTTACACTATCACCTTAATTCAACAAGCCTTATAGTAGCATTTAGCAAGAATGCAACGACCACAGAACGAGCTCAAAAATCATATCATGTAACCATTTAGCATTACCAGTAGGGGTGGGCGATATGGCCCTACAATAATATCACGATATTTGATGGTATTTTTGCGATAACGATACTCTTGGCGATATGACAAAACATTGAATTAAGAAAAATATTTCAAAAATACACTACTGCAACAATATGAACATTAAATTTTATTATTGTATACGATATGATATGGCACACGAGATATTAAAAAAATTAAGAATTTTCATCAGATTGTAACAAAAGTCAATGATCCAGAATGTCACAATACTAAATAATGCACTCCAAATATCTCCATATATCCAGGACTGAAGTTTAATGAATGATACTGGAGATAAAATCTGTCTCTAGTAGATATATGATGGGAAATGAGAAAAGTGTGAATTTTTCTTTTGCAAAAACAGTAAAAAAGAGGAACCCTGATGTGATAATTAGGGATGGGTGGTATGGCACGATATTTCAGGGTATAATATCGTTCACGATATTCAAAAATGTTAATGATATTATTGCGTACGACACGATATGACGCACCCCTAATTACTAGGCTGCATTAATGTTCACTCCTACTTGCCTGCCAAGCTATTTAAGAGAAATGTCCTACAGCATTCTTTAGAAACATTACAAGAGGGACATTAGATCTGAAATGAGGTGATTTGCTGGAATGACTGCGGGAGACAAAACCAACGAAAAGCTGCTTTTTCCATTTTAAGCAGATTTACTACTTCATTTGTGGTAGCTTATAATAGAGAATGATTGATAACGGTAAACAAGCATCCGGATCAAAGATAACAATCAGGAAGCAATCCATCTAAAGACAAAGGGTCAATGTCCCCTCCGTATACAAGCTTTAGACCACAGAGATCCAGTGGCGAAAAGCCAGCACATTGTTGCTCTTAAGCTTGCTGTAATCTTCTACCACACAATATCAATTTCCTACAGAAAATCACTCGCTTGTAAAAAATAGATGTGGGAACGATAAACAACACAATGTACAGTACAGGACAAAAAAAATAATCAGAGACCAAGCTACATTCTTTTAATTTACAGTTAAAACAGCCATTGCTGGTCTTACTTTCTTTGTATCTTTTAATAATTTACTGATCTCCAATGACATAACCCCCTGTTTTGTTATTTGTTTTCAGGATTATCTAATATCTAATCACACCAGATGGATTTCCTTAGAACTGAAAAACCTGTACCTGATGGTAACACACACACGTGGGCCTAAAAACTTCTATTTCTCTACTTCTGAGAAGATTTACATCAACGTGACTTCCACATTAGATATTCAGTGTATTTAATATCTTGCATTAGCTTCATATCGGTCCTGTTTTAATTCAATATGGACGCTATAAGGGTGAATGGTTAGCAGAACAGTGGGGATAAGGTAAACTATGAGCCTCCTGCAGAGTGTAACTGCACTTACAGCCTGAGGGAACTTTCCATTAACAGCTGTGCACAGTGAGGGGACAGTGAAAGGGTGCCTGGAATACCCTACAATGTTATCAAAAGCTGCATCCAGTCTTGTTCTTTTGTCGACGAACGGGCTGGTTATATGACTTTCAGATGCATGACTGACACTTCTTTTGTTTCCCTCTGCCTCTTTCGTATTCATTCTCTTCCTCTCTCATTCACTATCCCACTCTATCCCTTGCCCCCCCCCTGCAGCCATCATTAAGGACCATTTAAAGCCTCGGTGTCCAAATCGGCAGAAACACCTCCTAAGTGATCCCCCTCGGGTCAAATCTCCCTCGCCATTAGATATCTTAGCTGCACATACACGCGTCCTTCGCTCTATGACTCACATCAGGCAATCATGGCCTATTTCGAGTGGCTATTACTTACACAGAGGGGCCTTCGCTCCTGTCTGTCCAAACACACTCGTCCACTGGCTGGGCAGCTCTAGATATCGGCTCTGACGAAGTTGAGTCAGCACTGACTTTGGCCTGTGGCTGTACGTGTGTTTGCGTGTGAGACCGGTTCTCTGAAGGAGAACCAGGCGCTAATGTGAGTTGACGTTTATTTGGCAGTCACTTACTGAGTGGTTTGAGGATGCTGTTGCTGGCCTCCTCAGTGTTTTCGGCGTCCGACCTGTCTGAGGCATTCTCCATCACTTTCTCCTTCCTGTCCTTGTGGCTGGCACGTCGGCGGTGGCGCCTTCGGCGGCGATAGCTCTTGGGAACGTGCACGCCGATGTAGATGGTGTGGTGGCCTGGAAGCACGAAGACAGTGATTATGAGTCGGGTTAGACAATTAGAGGCAACACAGAATCAAACTTTTACATCAAACCAGTGGAAAAAGATGCAACGCCATTATTCTGTGTGGTATAGATAGATCAGTTTGCTTTGTCTACCAATGTATCTGAAAGGATAATGAAACATTGATACATAGAAAAGAGTACTAGGATCAACTTTCTTGTCAATGCGATCAAGAAAACCAAAAACTGGTCTTTTATCAGCATACATTACGAAGGCTGACACATTTGACCCACAGAATTTCAGCGTTCAAGACCAGCCAAGGCACCTGGCCTATTGGGACGTTCTTAAAACTACAGCAAGTCATTTCCACAGCAGCTAATTCCGAGAAAGGAAATGCTCTACAAGACATTGAGGTCAGGATCTGGGTGTCAATTGTTTCCTTGTGGTCCACTTTGAGAGACATTTGGTGTTCCAACCAAAGTAAGGATGTAAATAAATGCCAACCACTTCCTTAGTACAATTTATACAGGAAATGGCCTCAGCGTTCAAGAAGGCAGCCCAAAAAACTGTCCGGTCCTCAGATGAAGGGTTTGGAAGTTGACTGCTAAACCAAATATTTTGTCTGATAAAAATCAGCAGGTAGCACTGAACTTTCCATGTTTAGGTCCATCTCGTGGAGCTGCACTCCGTCCCCTCAGAATCAGATGTCCGCCTGTTTGCAAGCCCTTCAAAACACCCCTTGGCACGCTCGGTGCATGTGGTCAAAACAAGACAATGCCATAACTTTTTGACCTGGGAGAAAATTAATTTCGTTGGGAAAGCTAAACCAGACAGACTCAGCCAAAAAGATTGGATTATAAAATGAAACACACTCCCTTTCTGGCTTTTAAATGGTACACAGCAGATTATTAGGTCTTGTCACAGAAGTAACAAACAATATAGACGGAAAAGACACACAGAAGCAAATGCCAGGCTCTGTGATGGCAAACATCTCCCTGCTGCTAAGCCCTGATGATATGACTGCTGATATAGCATCTTCTGTTACAGCTGAAGGATACTATATCAGTCCCTCCTTTGGGAGTTCCTGGATATTCTTACAGGACAGAATGGTTCTCTTTGTGGTATAGCTCCTAGTCATGCATGTTCATAATCTGCCTCTAAGCTTTTCCAGCCCCGTGGTGTCATTAACCAATGGAAGCCCACCCATAATCAGATACATCAGACAACAGCTAATATTGTGCTACCATCACTGTCCAAAGAAAAACAAGTATCTTTAAAATAGTAACTTTACAGAAGCGGACAAGGAGTCTTTAGTTTTAATGTAAGTCAATGTAACCAGAATTTACTCCAAGCTATTTTGGAGCATTTCTATTGGTCCATTCATCATGAACTTTTCAAAGAATATCAACGGCAGCTGCTGCATTCAAATGCCTGAATGACCAACTTATGTTATTTCAAGTGGCTGCTGTCCATACTAAAAGTAACTGCAAAAACCAAAGAGGACTACTAGCAAGGTGAGCAGAAGATGCATTGCATATCTGTGTTTTATCTAGGAAACCATTAAAAACCATTGTTAATAAAAGAGACTACTTTGGAAGTAAACTTTGTTCTTCAAACTGGAGCTCAAGGTATCTACTTGTTTCACAATTGTATTGTATGTATGATTATTTACATCTGTTCTAATCATATCTGGTGTTCTTACTGGTGAAAATACACTTATTGATAAGATAAAGGCTTTTAAATAATCAGCTTAGGTGCCTCAGATGGAAACACTGTATATGACGTCCTACCAAAAGTCCCATGTTTATGGCACACGTTACTGTTGTTTAAATCTTTCAATGCTCTTGTTAGGATTTCATTCTTCCCTCTCATCAACACTCATGGTCAGCTTCAGAGTACCCAGGACCAGTCCACTCTCTAAACTACAGCCAAGATTACACCTTTTAAAAGCCTATTGCAATGCAAATCGGCGAGGTTCTACAAAAAGACCATTAGAGCTCTCAAAAGCTGCCCAATTCCTCAAAGCTATGGACATACTGTTCACAATCTCATCACTGAAACCAGGTGAAGACATCAACCGAAATTCATTTAGTGAACCTTATTTAAACTAAACCTAATTTAGTGTTGGCAAAAAACTCCAGCATATTCCATTTGAACTTATATTTCTGTCTATGTTTAGATCACAGCACACACTAAAACCGAAAAAGCCATGCCGTAGAATGTGACAAGCGTTCGCCAACGGTCTGGGAAAGAAATTGAAACCTGAAAAATGAAACAGAGCCAGGCATGGGCATGATCACCATTCTGTAAAATAATGGAATGGAAAATGAAAAGGCATCAGAGAGTGAGAAACAAAAATAAATAAATAAATGCAAAATAAATAAGAAAAAGAAGGCAAGCAAGAAAGAAAGGACGGCAGGGGGGAATAAATAACAGTGATGGAGAGAGAGAGTGAAGTAAGGAAAAGGGAGTAGATCCTAAAAAAAAGCAACAGAAGGAAAAGGAGAGGTGAGGAGGGTGGAACTGCACATTGCCTGCCCAGCTTTGTACCGAGCTTCCTGTCCTTTTTGGAGGGACCGTTTCTATAAGGCCATAGAAAGCGGCCTGAATTAGAGTGGCACACTGTTTGTCACTGGATAAAGTTCTCTGAGTCTGGCTGAGCCCTGTGGGCTGCCGGAGCTGAGTACCTCCAGTTTCCCCAGTAACTCGTCGGCCGGGACAGCGCGTTCCAGAGGACAGTCGGACAACACAGCCACATGCACTCCCAGCATGCTAATAAAGCCACGAAGTTAAGAGCCAACGCTTATCACTGTTTATAAATGTTTTTTTTTATATTCAACATTCTTAAAGAGAAACTTCTTCACCACCCACTGGCAGCCATCACTATTTGCTAAAACTAAAGAGGCAATTTAAACCAATTCAAAGTCAAATAATAACAAAGTTTATTTGTCCCATATATAGTCATACACCGTACAGCTAGCATTGAAATTCTTTGACAACTGATTGCTCACATGAAACATTTAGATAATACAGAGTATCTGAAATACTAAGGAATGCGTATGAGAGCAAAATGAAATAAACATATTATATAATATAAAAGAAGATCTTGACTACTTATCAGATCTAGCTTTTAGTGTTAGATGCAACACCATCCTTACTATAGCTCAAGTGATATAGTCATAGAACATAGCAATCTCGGTGGTACCTTGTTGGCTGAGACCTTATTGGCATTGACAATGACATGACTTAAGGGGTAAGTGGAATAGGAAGTGTCCACCACAGGGGATTTAGACATACAACCTGGGAACACTCAAGCTTCACCCTGGCAAAAGGATGTGGAGGGATTGTGTGAGAGTTCAGGCAGAGGTGAAAGGAAATACTGCAATCATTAAAAACTGCAGTGATCATGAGAAAGTTCTTAATTGTATTGTAATCCTAAAGACCTAAACATACTGTCACACTGTCCTCTCTGGTGCCAAGACCACTTAGTATGTACTGACACTCGTACCTAATCAGGATGTATGTAGGGAGCTAAAAGGAAACTTGCTGAAGGAAACCCATGTAAAAGGCTAATCCACTCTGAGAAACAATTAAACCGTCATGTCTAACCACAAGCTGGGCCTCAAAAGAGAATTCCCGGTCGTTCATACCCAAATTTTGATGCAATTGCGTTTAGATGAAGTTCATTAATTATGGATCTAGACAAGATAGCACAGGGATGGGCTACAAAAGTCCCCAAAATCATGTAACCCATATACGACACACGTACAAACACTTGAAAAATGGCCAAGTTTGTTGGCCAAGTAGATCAGGAGACGATTAGCAGAGTAAACACAGTGTCATGTGACCCTGCACTACATTTTCATCACATCACCCCAACCAGAAAATGGGCCAATGATCAATCATGGGCTGAATTTCTCATGCTAACATTAGTGTTAGACTAGAAAGTGTAACATAGGATGGATACACAATAGCTGTGTCAATTACCGTTAGACGAGAATCACAAACTGAGAAGAAAGTTGGCGATCTTACCTTCCACTTCCTCTTCATCGCACACATGCTTGAGAAATGACGCCCCTCTGTCCAACACCGCCTCATCCTCCATCCTGTAATAGTAGAAGAGGAAGAAAGACTGCTCACATTTCTCCTCCAGAGACAGCGTCGAGCCGTAGCGCCTCGGCTCGTTCACCTGCAGTATGTTACTGCTAGGGCTAGCCATGGTCCCAGGTTAGCAGGGGACGCTAACAAGGGGGGAGATTCTAGTTCTGGATCCAGCCCTGGAGCGGTGGTCAGCCAGTAGGGGTTAACGGCACACGTTACCGTCCCTGACGAAGCTACTGCCCTTGAGGGGGGACACAAGGAGCTGGCAGGTAGACGCTGGGTAATCCAGCCGGGATGGGAGGCGAGGAGGGTGGGTGGGGGTGCAGGCTCTGCTAGACGCTAATTGACTTTGATGGGCCAGGATCTGACGACTGGGCCACGCACAGATCCCAGATCAGCTTAAGAGAGTGACGGCGGCCGGCGCAACAGGTTCCACATGGCTGGAATACGCACTAGGCATGCGCTTCACACCCACAGACTGTATATGAGAAACTTCCTCCGGCTGGCCTCAATAAGCACACACACATAGCAAACTAACAGGCAGGTGGGGCATCACGTGGCTACCGTGCAATCATCTGCCCTTCAAGGATTAGGTGAGCTCCTCTTGGGGGTACAATGTAGGAGCTCATAATATGACCAAAATAAACTCATTTCCTGTATTAGGGCAGCTTATAATGAGACTATGAGAAGTATAGGAGACATGGCAGTAAGTCTTTCCCATAAAGGAGAAGGAGGCTAAACAAAATAAAACAGACTCTGATTTTTTAATATAAAAAATAAATCAATATATGGACAATATATGAAAATATAACATATCAACCTTTACGTCTGAGTGTACTGCACTGGCTGAGACTCACTGGAACAGATCTGATTCCAAAACACACTCAGTTATCATTCTAGCTCTTTCCTTGTGATGAGAAAGAGAAGAGAAAATGACTGCAATTGATGAGTTACAATTCCTAAACCAGTGATTAAAGACCAAGTTTGGTGCCAGTGGACTCATATGTTAGCTGACTAGCTAAGGTTAGCGCCCACTTACTAAAGCAAACCGGCCCTTTGTGGATACCCTTAATGAAGACTGTGGTTTTTGTAGTGTTTTTGTGCCTGCTATGAAGCCACATGTTTCTCATTTGTCAGGCTTGTTGGTCAAACAAGGGCTGTTGAAGATAGCTAGCTATGTAGATAAGGTGGAGCTAATGCCAACTAGCTAGCTGAGGCAGAGATAGATGGCTAAAGTTAGCTATTTTTTACTATTTACATATCTTTAGATAGCATCAAAGCAAGAAACACCCTATAAAACCCATGACCAATATCAAGGAGACCGGCTTTTGCCAGTGGGTGCTATCGCTAGCTAGTCCACTGGCATTATTCCTTCAACTAACTCATCACAAGGAACGTTCTAGAAAGATAACCGAGCAGTTTTTAGGAACTCACGAGCTGCAGCTGCTGAAAAGACAGAACCTCAGCGGCTCAGTAGAGCCACAAACGTGTTAAGAAAAGAAGCTGAAAGAGTTTAGAACCTTGTAAACACACAATGGCGTCTGAATAAACAAGGAAGAGATTGTGAAAAAGGTTTACAAGTTCTGTGATTGTTGTTTGATTTGGGGGTCTGTGGCACGTTTGGCCCCGGAATTGGCTACTCACGCCAGACTCAACAATCGGACCTGGCATATAACATTCACTTGAGCCGTTGTTTTCCATGAGAAAAGTGTTTTTTATCCTTTCAGGACACTGGAAGCTTTGCATGCCTCTGTAATTTAATATCTGATGATCAGCTTCAAACAAATAAAGAGCACTAATCTGGGCAAGACGATCAGATGTCTTTTGGCTAGCTTAAGCTAAAAGGGATACTTTTACGTTGTGCAAGGTACAGAAAAACAACAACAACATCTCCTTAAAGACTTTTTTCTGGCTCGCAGTTGGTTCAGCTGAACACATAGCCATCAGCTTCTGACAAAAGGCTCTCCTGGGGACCTGCTCTAACATCTATTTAAAGTTAACAGTGCAATTTGCATGTAAATGTTTTGGCACTAACCCTAAGTTGGGTGCAAAGTAGTTGCATGACAGGAGGGGGTAAAGCCTTTCCCCCTCAAAAGACATAGCACAAAGGTTATAGCTTCTTAGCAAGGTGTGACACACCGTATGACCCCGCACCCCCCTCACACTTCTTAGATCTAGCTTTCTCAGGTGTAAGATACAAGAAGTCCAAAGACCAACCAGCATGGGCCTGGAAGGTGCGGAGAGCAGAGATGAGTTTGCTACACTTCTAACTGTGCTCTGCGTCATACTTTTGTGTGATGAACGTACGTATGAGCGGGTGCGATTACTGTCGGTTTCATTGATCAGTTCAGAGAAACAGATAAAATGTGTCCTGTTTTAATATTTATATGACAGTAACAGCTTCCATGGAAAGCTAATGTTTTACCAACACCTCTAAAACCAAACCCCTCAAGACACCAAAGCCTACTTTCTCCATCCACTGCTCTATGCCAGCGGCATTGCATGTTTTCAAAAGCATAAATAAAAAGTAAATACACTGTCGTCAACAGGAAGGATGGAGCTGATTTGCCTGATAGCAGTGCACGGCCCACTGAGACATGCAGTGTCATAACATTATCTCAAGCAATCAGGCAAACTAAAAAAATGCCAAGTCCTACTCCCAATTACAGCAAAGCAAATACGGTCAGAGTGACCACATAACCTGCATTCTGCCCTCATCATAAGCAAATCTGGAGTGGAGTTTGATATTCAAGCTGTAATACATTATAGTATTAAGTAAACATGAAATGATGCTGGTATTTGCTGAACATGGCTGAAGATATACGGTCACCAAGAAGATGTAATTGCAAGTATTTTGAAGAAATATACAACTCCCTCTTTGCATAAAGGTCTAACAAAAAGCTGGAGCGGCGCTTGCACGTATGTGGTTACATAATAACTACAAGTGAAAGCAGGCGTGGGCAATATGACATTTCACTGTCATTGTGATAATACGTCCTTCTGTGTCGTGCGTGAATATCATCAGTATTTGAAGAACACTGAACAGCTCTTCATTACGATAAGAGCACAAATACGCCATAAATGAAATGTTAAAAGAGGCACTATTAAAGGTATTTTCTAGTTATTTTTTTAAGTGGCTCTACTGAGAGTATCTTGTATCTTATTAAACCAAAGAAAAAAACCGAAACAAAACGAAACATTGGCTATGTGTACATGCAGCTTGATAATCCGTTAATAATCCGACTAATAGCTTGATCGGAATAGATCGCGTCCATGTATACGCCTCAATCCGAATAGACTAGTCTGATTGAGGTCATTTTAATTTCTATCCGACTGAACGAGGTGGGTTATCCCGTATATCAGTACAGTCCAGTTAGAGGAGATCTTCTCAGGCCAAGGTCTGGACCGTCATCATTTCTAACGTGTGTTCTGATTCAGTGGTGTATCCTGTTTACTGAAGTAGTCTAGTATCAGCATCTTATACCATCAGCTACTGAAACACCAACACATCACACATACCGTTCAGTATATTTCAGTATATTTACTGTTTAAATACTGAACTGAATGAATTATTTATAAACTAATAATAAATATTTTTACTCACTTCAATAAAAACAAGAGCTACTTTAAAAAAACAGAACGCTTTTGAAAAAAAGAGAATCTTAAAGTGTTTATTTATAGAAACAGTAAATAAAGCAGCACTCGTTAACATCTGGACCTGTTGGTTTGGAGCCACCTGTGAAGAATAAACATCTATGTCTCTCCATTCCTGCCTCAAACAGTCGTTTTTTGTCGTCAACTTTTCTATTTTTAGAGCACCTTATTCTTTCTTTCTCTGACTCGCTTTATTCTCTGAGTCGCTTTACCGTAAAGACATGAAAAGTTCCACTGTTTAAAATAAACACTGTCAGAATAAAAACCTTTTCAGTAGTTTATCGTTTTGGGTCCACACTGGACAACAACTGGGTCCGGACCCGGACTGCCGCCCACCTACTAGTGACCTCTGCTGTAAATAATCAGTTTAATAGAAGAATAATAGCCGTGTAAACGCCTGTATCCAATTACATTCCCAATCGGAAAGTTAAAATACACTCTGCACATGCGCGGTTGTGTCACAGAGGAAGTTATAACATGGCGGGAGAGGAGACTGGTCTTTAGAAGAGACAAAGTTTGTGCTTCAAACCTTAAAAGATTTAGAGATAGTTAGCAGGATGGATGGCCATAATGCTCACAATAATAAGCTGTTCAAACGAGTATATGAGCAAATGAATGACGGTGGGTTCACAAGAATTATAGAGCAAATTAAAAACATATGGGCATTTCTCAAACCGGCGTATTACAGAGCTAAAAACCAGAATGATAAAAGTGGCTCCACCCACTTTCCTGTTTTATGAAATTATGGATCAACCCCATTGCTAACACGGATCTCTCGCCCTCTCGTCCCGTCTTTAATGAGTATATGTAAAGTATGTTATCCTGACTCTGCCATAATAAATTTTAAAGCTCGCCAACTGAAAACGTTTGATGCTTGTTGTCACGGTAACGCTTACACCAAGTTGTACTCCATGCATTTGCGTAATTTTGGATCCGATTGTTGGTGGTGTGCAGGTTTGAACTGAGATTCATCAGATTATTGAGTAGAGCGAGCATACAAACACCTCAGTCCTAATCTACAATCAGAATGAACTTAATCGGACTGGAGAAAATCTCTGCATGTAAACGTAGCCATTGTGGAGCATATCATGAACATGTAATCCAGTATTGGGATACTATATCTATGCCATATCGCTCACTCTTAAGTAAAGATCCAGTCTGTTAGGCATGATTTAATTAAACGAATGTCTTATTATTAATTGCTTTCATCATAAGTATATCTGTATGTCCAGGGCATTTTCTCTTGATGCCTCTTTTCTATGCTTGAGATGGAGCAGAACAAGGAGAGCGAGAGACAGAGCAAGAGAGAGAAAGCACAAGTAATAGAACTGAAAGTAGAGGCTGCGAGTGACTCCATCCTGAGTCAGCAGTACACTCAGGTGTGAGCGGCTATTAATATCGGACCATCTATTTATGTTCAAGCAGCAAAACCTGCCAAATGACCACGTTCCTGGGAGGGCCTGCGACCGCAATCAGGCTTTAGGCAACGCTTCATAAACATGTGCTTTTTGTTAAAGACCCCCGCGTCTATTTAAAGAGGACGAAGACATGCTGGGGGGGTGACCGTTTACACAGTCTGGCTCTTTGGGTACAAGTGCAGGAATTCAGGGATTTCAGTGAAACAAGCAGAGGTTTGTTCTACCCCTATCTAGTGCTCAGGCTCCCCAAAACTCCATTGCCACCTATGGAACGAACCCAGACACAACAAGCATTCAGGAGGACTCAAAGAAGTTCTGAACTCTAAAGCTGCATCTGGGCAGCCTTTATGCAACACACAGTACGAAAGTACTAAATAGGTGACACTATGTATATCGTCACTGTCCAAAGAAAAACATGTATTTCCATTTTTATCAATTTTTAAAATACTTTAATACTTATTAACTCACATTTATATGGAGTGAAAATATTATGAGGAATGGACCAATAGAAATGCTCCAAAATAGCTTGGACAAAATTCCGGTTCTATTGACTTGCATTAAAGGTAAAGACTGTACTCTCCTGTAAAGCTGACACTTTGGAAATACTTGTCTTTCCTTGGACAGCGACAACGTATATATATATTCTATCTTTAAACTTAGCATACTCAATTCACAAGTCGTTCATTAATGGAATCCACCAAGCTAAAACTGCTGGCCACTGCAGACACGAGTAGGAGTGGCTTTTTAAAAGCTAATTCATGTGAATTATTTAGAGTTTAGGGTATTTTCAGGTCACTGGCTGAAATCATAGGTGTATTAGCCGCGTAAGAGTGTGAAGTAGGGCTGCATAACTCTGGGACACTAAAACCTTTTTAGTTCTACGAGCTATATTGCGATATTGAAAAGGAATGATGGCTTAAATAGCTCTATGTGAAGGAATGAACCATTCTAAAATGAAGCGAATGAATTAGTAGTGTGCATTTGCACAGAAATTAAACATAATACTGAAAAATAAAACTTTAAACACTTTCTTGGAGTGTGAATCATCCTGTCTTGAACTTTAATGCTATACAGCTGGTTTCAAGGCACTCCACATTAAAGCAGGTAAGCGTGCTGTGACTGCTCCTCTCCATGCATCCCAGACCTCCTTAAATCAGAGTAAACCCTATCAGGTGGTCTACTCTTGTAGATTAGTGATGGAAAATGAGAACAGTGGGAGTTTTCCTTTTAAATCAAGCTGTTAAAAGGTTGTAGCATGACGTGTTTAATTTAATTGCTCTACGCTGCGTTCAGGTGCTCATTGGGAAAGTCGTATATACCAGATGGTTAACTAATAAATAAGACTTCACTGTGTTCGTGTGCTTGTTTGTAGATAAAACCCACCACACAGACATGGAGGATAAATGTCCTGCTTTCTCTTAGCAGTGTTAAAATACACACAGAGCTAAATTTAAGTGCCTGAGATTTTACATTTAACTGACTGGAAGGTTTGTGTGTATATATATATATAAAATATATATAAAATATATATTTCTTTAGACAGTGATTTTATATATATATATATATATATATATATATATATATATATATATATATATATATATATATATATATAAATATAATCACTGTCTAAAGAAAAACAAGCATATTTTAAAAAATGGCAATTTTACAGGAGAGCCCAAAAATCTTTCCTTTTAATGTAAGTCAATGGAACCAAACCAGAGTGTTTTTCCAAGCTATTCTGGAGCATTTTTATTGGTCCATTCATCATAAATTGTCAGACATGTAATATATATATATATATACTCTTACAACCCTATGGCTAAGAGCTGACTCTGTGATCATAATGAATCCACAGATCATTCATTAACAGGGTCCACTACACTTAAACTGATTGGCATTGCAACTAAATGCTAATTCACGTGCATTATTCAGAGTTTATCCTTTTTAGAGGTCACTGGCTGAAATCATCAGGTGTATTAGCTGCATAAGGGTGTAAACTAGGGCCGGACAACGCTGGGACACTGAAACTTTTTGGTTTTTTTACCTACGACTTTTTTTATATTGCGATATGAAAAAACGTGAAAACAATGAATCATTCCAAAATTGTTGGGATTATTTTTTTAAGGAAGTGCATTCATACAGAAAATAAATATAAAAGTACAAATAACAAAAATAATAAAAAAGTCAAACTCTGAAGACTCCATCTTTTCCTGACCTTTAATATTGGACACTGAACCCCTTTTTCCTAATATATACATATTGCGATATGAAATTGAAAATTTGAAATTGACTTGAATAAACCATTTACATGTGTGAATCGGTCAATATTTCCCAGTTTCCCACTTGCATGTCCTGTGATTATTGCGATGACGATGCTGGAGTGCTGTATCGTGCAACCCTAGTGTGAGCACAGCGTTGCAGCCAGCAGCAGCTTCACCACCTTAGATGTCTTACACTCATTTTTTAAAATCCCAATATCACATGAGACTTTTGAAGAGTTTTTTTGGACCAGTATAAGCAGAAAGCACTATTTTGCCTTACAACAGCAATAAAGTAGAGGCATTCACATGTTATAAATCATACTTCAAATATACCATTATTAGTGTATTATGAGACAAAGATAGAGTGATATAAGATGTTATAATGTACAAGTCATATAAGAATGATATCATGCACACAATATAAGCTTTAAACAGAGATGGGTAGTTTTTAGGGGGACAGCTCAGATGCCAGATTTGTGTTTAACTGCTTTTTTAGGTTTATTTTGGTCCAGTATATGCAGAAATCCATTGATTCAAATACACTGAAATGTGTTTTAGACCTACATCATAAAACAATGTTCTCAGGCTGCACCTTAATAAGCATTCCATGAGAAAGCTGTTAAAGCTGGACTTAACCATTTGATTACGCTGGAAATTTAAAAAATTGGTGGGGTGCCCCTTCAACAGTTTCAGTCCACAGGTACGTTCATTTTTATTTAAGATTACTTATTTTTTCTGTATAATATTATTATCAAATATATGTTATGAATATATTGGAAGTACTCATGTTATAAATCATATCTCAGAGATGCCATTATTAATGTATTATGAAGCAAAGAGAGACTGAATTGATATGATTGAAGGTGAACATGTTTTTGGGTAAAGGTCAGACGCCAGATTTGTGTTTAACTGCTTTTTTAGGTTTATTTTGGTCCAGTATATGCAAAAAGTCATTGATTTAAATAGGGTTTAGACCTACATCATAAAACAATGTTCTCAGGCTGCACCTTAATAAGAATTCCATGAGAAAGCTGTTAAAGCTGGAGTTAACCATTTGATTATGCTGGGAATTTAAAAAATCGATGAGTTATTTTTGCTGTATAATATTATGATTAAATATATGTTATGAAGTACTCATAAGACAGAGTGAATTGATATGTAAACTACACATACCTGATATAAGAATGATATCATGCACACATTGTAAGCTTTAAACAGAGATGGGTTGTTTACCTGCTTATTTAGGTTTATTTCAGTACAGTATACACAGAAAAGACTATTTTCATTGACAGAAATGTGTTTTAGACCATACATCATAAAACAATGTTCTCAGGCTGCACCTTAATAACCATTCCATAAGGAAGCTATCAAAGGGTGGACTTAACCATTCGATTAAGCTGTGAATTTTAAAAATCGGTGGGGTGCCCCTTCAGCAGTTTCTTTCTAGCGGTCTGAAAAAAGTGGGAGATGTAAAATGTGTATTGTTGATCCCAAACGATCCTGTATTAGTATCCAGCCATGCCAGCGAGTGTGTAGTAAACAGAGTAAAGAGGAAAAACACACTTTCTCCACTGAAGCTACAGCCACTTACTTGTTCTTGGCGCCGCTCATTTCTGATCCGGACTCCAGCAAATCTGAAGGAGCTGCTCCAAACCCGGTCCGCTCACCTCCGAACACAAACCAGCACAACTTACTCACACTTCTTCATCTCCATACGTTCGTTTAAACTACCAAAATCACTTTAAAGAAGAAAATAAGTTGTAATATACGAAACGCTAACTCTCGTATAGAAAGTGAGGCGGGAAACTGATGAGCGCGAGGAGTAAAGAGAGAAGAAGAGCCGCAATACCTTGTCGTGTGTTTTTCTATCGCTCGTCCTTTTAGTTCGACATGTGGTTTAAAAAACGCGCTGTCCTGAAGGAGAAGAGCAAAAACAGCTCGAAGCCTCAACAACGTGTTCGTGTCATATTTTAACAGCCTCCGTCCGCCAACGTCAGAAGTGGGAGGTCGACAAAGAGCTGGAGGTAGCCAGGAGTTTACCTGAGGGGGCAACGACACCGAGCCCTGAACAACGAGACGGGACGGTCTGAGAGAAGGGAAAAGTGAACTAACGTGTGAGGAGGTTAATAAAATACCAACTCTGAGTGACCCGTGTCCCCTCAAACGTGTTTTTACTAATCTCTTCCTTCTAAGTTAACCGCCATCTCTGACAGACTCTGAGGTGAGCTGTATTTTGTGTCGTTACCACGATATTTAGGGATGAATGAATCATTCTAGCGAGTCGGCTCTTCCTAACCAATTGAGTCGGTTCACCAGCCCAAATGAACAGCTTTGAAACACAGTTTTAGAGACAGAGCTGGAGGATTATAATACAATTACTATATATTTTTCCACAATTTGATCTTATAAAAGTACACAAATTTCAAACTGTAACGCGCTCTTTCCAATAAATCGATAGAGTCGGTTCACTACCCCAACCGAACAGCTTTGGGCCACAGTTTTAGATACAGAGCTGGAGGATTATAATAAAATGATATTACATTTACCCTCAACTTGATTTTATAAAACTACACAAATTATAAACTGAAACGCGATGAAAACAACGCACGGAATGTGTCAAACTGGATGTTCGATTCGGTGAAGTTGGGAATCGGGACACTGAATCATGCAACATCGCCTTCACCGATTCAATTTTAGACGTGAAAAACAGCGACCCCTAGTGACAGTGTAATAGATATAGCAGGGCAGACGCATGTGTAAAGGGGAATTACACCCAAAATTTCCCCACAATAATTTACTGGTTAGGATAGAATAAATTCATTAGAGTGATTAACGTGAAATAATACACTGAGGCAAAGAGAATTGAGAGGTATTGGGGTACGTGTGATATGAGAATGATATAATAATAATAATAATAATAATAATAATAATAATAATAATAATAATAGAGATGGGTAGTAGGTTAACTAGTAGTTACCTGTCCAGGTTACATGTACTTGAGGGCAATTTGGATGGATTTTGAAGTATTACACCCCTCAGCCATAACATTAAAACCATCCCATTGTATCTACACTCAAGCCAGAGACAAACTGCAGTTCTGCAGACTGCAGTTTATCTGATTCTTTGTATACTTTATAACCCTGTTCTTCAATGATCAGGACCCCCACAGGACCACCACAGAGCTTGTATGATTTGGGTGGTGGGTCATTCTCATCACTGCAGTGACACTGATGTGCTGGTGTGAGTGAATCAGACACAGCAGTGCTGCTGGAGTGTTTAAACACTGTGTCCACTCACTGTCCACTCTATTAGACAACACTACCTTGCTGATGTAAAGTCAGAGACAGTAGCTCATCTGATGCTGCACAGTTTGTGTTCCTCTTATTCTTCATCAGTGGACACAGGACGCTGCCCACAGGACACTGCTGTCTGGATGTTGTTGGTTGGTAGTGACACTGAGGTGTTTAAACACTCCAGCAGCAGCACTGCTGTGTCTGATCCACTCACACCAGCACAACACACACCAACACACCACCATTGCTTCAGTGTCACTGCAGTGCTGAGAATGATCCACCTTCCTAATAGTACCTGCTCTATGGTGGTCCTGTGGGGGTCCTGATCATTGAGGAACAGGGTTATAAAGTATACAGAGAATCAAATCAACTACAGTCTGTAGGTGTAGCTCCTATATGGTAAATGGAGCTGATAAACTAGTTTTAATGTAATGGCTGATTGGTGTATATTCATAATACTTTAATATTGTACTTGTATGTATATCTACTGTACATCTACAGTATTCTTATGTTGAGTTGGTGACAATATTTGTGTGTATTTTGATCATACGTCTGACCTTAGACTTTTATCTTTTTTTAGATGAAGTGTGCTTAAAAGAGAAGAATAGTACCTTCAAAAGTTCTTCCACAGGTTTCAGTACTGCTACTCACACTAGGCCTCATTCACTAATATCTAAAGTTTTTTTCTTAAACATGTTTTGAGACACGTTCTAAGAAAAAGTCTGTCAGTTTCATGACAAGTTCTTAAACCCTTTGTGCTCCTGAGTCTGTGTAGATCCAGTTCTTGTATAAGAACATGTTCTACACTTATATCCACAGAAATATTGACTGCATAAGTGGGTTTTGAGAAGAAATGTTTGCTTAAGCGTGGTTGATTAGGGTGGCACAGTAGTGCAGTGGCTAATGCTGCAGCAAGAAGGGCCTAGGTTCAATTCCCCAGCCGGGCAACCAAGGCTCTTTGTGTGTGGAGTACGCATGTTCTCCCCATTTCCTCCTCCAGATTAAACACATGCAGTCAGGCTAACTGGAGGTGCTAAATTGCCCCATAGGTGTATCTGTGTCTGTCCTCCGATGGACTGCCAGCCTGTTCAGGGTGTTCTCCTGTGTTTCTCATGGTGTTTGGTTGATGAATGAGGCCCTCTGTGTTTGCATTTCGCCAAATTAACAATACTGTAGCGTCCTGCTGCTGTGGGAGGCGTGGCCATGCAGAGCGGCCACGTGCAGAGGCTCTCGGGAGTGGTGTTACTGTCTACCATGAAGTACAAATATATTTGCGACCTGCTGCTTCCCCGGAGTGGTGGTTCGTTCCTGTTGCTGTTCTAATAAAAGATCGTTTGCTCACATGCGGAATGTTAGCCTCGTCTTGTTCTACATGGATGCCACAAAACTTGAGTGTGGGTTTAGGTTACTCTGTCCGCTTCTGTCTATGAATAAAACAACAACCACTTATTTAGGCTATCTCTATATTATTAACAGTAATTCAGTCAGGTCAAAAGACTTGTACTAGTAAGCAGGAGCTAAATGAAACAGAATATACAGGACTTTTAATAAGTGTTCACTCGTACCCTTTAGCCCAGAATACCTCCCAATATGTCAGAACTGCTAAGAGCTGCTGTGCCAGATCGAATGACAACAGCTTGAACAGCTGGAGTCCATATATGCAATGGTGTGAGACTAGTCACCACTTGTGACTTCTAATTTAAGACGATGTTCTTCATTACAAATTATATTATTAGCATAATGATTTGAGTAGATGTTATAGAATTTATTATGTCCTCTTTTTTGCATAACCTGCCATGAACTTGAGCGTTAGTGAAAGAGATTATATATACACACACACCCCCACATCTACAGGTAATTTAGAGTGACCGATCAACCTAACATGCATGTTAGTACACTACCAGTCCAACGTTTTAGATACACTACCAGTCCAACGTTTTAGATACACTACCAGTCCAACGTTTTAGATACACTACCAGTCCAACGTTTTAGTACACTACCAGTCCAACGTTTTAGATACACTACCAGTCCAACGTTTTAGTACACTACCAGTCCAACGTTTTAGATACACTACCAGTCAAACGTTTTAGATACACTACCAGTCAAACGTTTTAGTACACTACCAGTCAAACGTTTTAGATACACTACCACTCAAATGTTTTAGTACACTACCAGCCAAACGTTTTAGATACACTACCAGCCAAACGTTTTAGATACACTACCAGCCAAACGTTTTAGATACACTACCAGTCAAACGTTTTAGTACACTACCAGCCAAACGTTTTAGATACACTACCAGTCAAACGTTTTAGATACACTACCAGTCAAACGTTTTAGTACACTACCAGTCAAACGTTTTAGTACACTACCAGTCAAACGTTTTAGATACACTACCAGCCAAACGTTTTAGATACACTACCAGTCAAACGTTTTAGATACACTACCAGTCAAACGTTTTAGTACACTACCAGTCAAACGTTTTAGATACACTACCACTCAAATGTTTTAGTACACTACCAGCCAAACGTTTTAGATACACTACCAGCCAAACGTTTTAGATACACTACCAGCCAAACGTTTTAGATACACTACCAGTCAAACGTTTTAGTACACTACCAGCCAAACGTTTTAGATACACTACCAGTCAAACGTTTTAGTACACTACCAGTCAAACGTTTTAGTACACTACCAGACAAACGTTTTAGTACACTACCAGTCAAACGTTTTAGTACACTACCAGACAAACGTTTTAGATACACTACCAGTCCAACGTTTTAGTACACTACCAGTCAAACGTTTTAGTACACTACCAGTCAAACGTTTTAGTACACTACCAGTCAAACGTTTTAGATACACTACCAGTCAAACGTTTTAGTACACTACCAGTCAAACGTTTTAGATACACTACCAGACAAACGTTTTAGATACACTACCAGTCAAACGTTTTAGATACACTACCAGTCAAACGTTTTAGTACACTACCAGTCAAACGTTTTAGATACACTACCAGTCAAACGTTTTAGTACACTACCAGTCAAACGTTTTAGATACACTACCAGTCAAACGTTTTAGTACACTACCAGTCCAACGTTTTAGTACACTACCAGTCAAACGTTTTAGATACACTACCAGTCAAACGTTTTAGATACACTACCAGTCAAACGTTTTAGTACACTACCAGTCAAACGTTTTAGATACACTACCAGACAAACGTTTTAGATACACTACCAGTCAAACGTTTTAGATACACTACCAGTCAAACGTTTTAGTACACTACCAGTCAAACGTTTTAGATACACTACCAGTCAAACGTTTTAGATACACTACCAGCCAAACGTTTTAGATACACTACCAGCCAAACGTTTTAGTACACTACCAGTCAAACGTTTTAGTACACTACCAGTCAAACGTTTTAGATACACTACCAGTCAAACGTTTTAGTACACTACCAGTCAAACGTTTTAGATACACTACCAGTCAAACGTTTTAGATACACTACCAGTCAAACGTTTTAGTACACTACCAGTCAAACGTTTTAGATACACTACCAGTCAAACGTTTTAGTACACTACCAGTCAAACGTTTTAGATACACTACCAGTCAAACGTTTTAGATACACTACCAGTCAAACGTTTTAGTACACTACCAGTCAAACGTTTTTGATACACTACCAGTCAAAACGTTTTAGTACACTACCAGTCAAACGTTTTAGTACACTACCAGTCAAACGTTTTAGATACACTACCAGTCAAACGTTTTAGATACACTACCAGTCAAACGTTTTAGTACACTACCAGTCAAACGTTTTAGATACACTACCAGTCAAACGTTTTAGTACACTACCAGTCAAACATTTTAGATACACTACCAGTCAAACGTTTTAGATACACTACCAGTCAAACGTTTTTGATACACTACCAGTCAAACGTTTTAGATACACTACCAGTCAAACGTTTTAGATACACTACCAGTCAAACGTTTTAGTACACTACCAGACAAACGTTTTAGATACACTACCAGTCAAACCTTTTAGTACACTACCAGACAAACGTTTTAGATACGCTACCAGCCAAACGTTTTTGATACACTACCAGTCAAACGTTTTTGATACACTACCAGTCAAACGTTTTAGATACACTACCAGTCAAACGTTTTAGTACACTACCAGCCAAACGTTTTAGATACACTACCAGCCAAACGTTTTAGTACACTACCAGTCAAACGTTTTAGATACACTACCAGTCAAACGTTTTAGTACACTACCAGTCAAACGTTTTAGATACACTACCAGTCAAACGTTTTAGTACACTACCAGTCAAACGTTTTAGGTACACTACCAGTCAAACGTTTTAGATACACTACCAGTCAAACGTTTTAGTACACTACCAGTCAAACGTTTTAGATACACTACCAGACAAACGTTTTAGATACACTACCAGTCAAACGTTTTAGATACACTACCAGTCAAACGTTTTAGTACACTACCAGTCAAACGTTTTAGATACACTACCAGTCAAACGTTTTAGATACACTACCAGCCAAACGTTTTAGATACACTACCAGCCAAACGTTTTAGTACACTACCAGCCAAACGTTTTAGTACACTACCAGTCAAACGTTTTAGATACACTACCAGTCAAACGTTTTAGTACACTACCAGTCAAACGTTTTAGATACACTACCAGTCAAACGTTTTAGATACACTACCAGTCAAACGTTTTAGTACACTACCAGTCAAACGTTTTAGATACACTACCAGTCAAACGTTTTAGTACACTACCAGTCAAACGTTTTAGATACACTACCAGTCAAACGTTTTAGATACACTATCAGTCAAACGTTTTACATACACTACCAGTCAAACGTTTTAGATACACTACCAGTCAAACGTTTTAGTACACTACCAGTCAAACGTTTTTGATACACTACCAGTCAAACGTTTTAGTACACTACCAGTCAAACGTTTTAGTACACTACCAGTCAAACGTTTTAGATACACTACCAGTCAAACGTTTTAGATACACTACCAGTCAAACGTTTTAGTACACTACCAGTCAAACGTTTTAGATACACTACCAGTCAAACGTTTTAGTACACTACCAGTCAAACATTTTAGATACACTACCAGTCAAACGTTTTAGATACACTACCAGTCAAACGTTTTTGATACACTACCAGTCAAACGTTTTAGATACACTACCAGTCAAACGTTTTAGATACACTACCAGTCAAACGTTTTAGTACACTACCAGACAAACGTTTTAGATACACTACCAGTCAAACCTTTTAGTACACTACCAGACAAACGTTTTAGATACGCTACCAGCCAAACGTTTTTGATACACTACCAGTCAAACGTTTTTGATACACTACCAGTCAAACGTTTTAGATACACTACCAGTCAAACGTTTTAGTACACTACCAGCCAAACGTTTTAGATACACTACCAGCCAAACGTTTTAGTACACTACCAGTCAAACGTTTTAGATACACTACCAGTCAAACGTTTTAGTACACTACCAGTCAAACGTTTTAGTACACTACCAGTCAAACGTTTTAGATACACTACCAGCCAAACGTTTTAGTACACTACCAGTCAAACGTTTTAGTACACTACCAGTCAAACGTTTTAGTACACTACCAGTCAAACGTTTTAGTACACTACCAGACAAACGTTTTATAGTACACTACCAGTCAAACGTTTTAGTAACACTACCAGTCAAACGTTTTAGTACACTACCAGTCAAACGTTTTAGTACACTACCAGTCAAACGTTTTATAGTACACTACCAGTCAAACGTTTTAGTACACTACCAGTCAAACGTTTTAGTACACTACCAGTCAAACGTTTTAGTACACTACCAGTCAAACGTTTTATAGTACACTACCAGTCAAACGTTTTAGTACACTACCAGTCAAACGTTTTATAGTACACTACCAGTCAAACGTTTTAGTACACTACCAGTCAAACGTTTTAGTACACTACCAGTCAAACGTTTTTGATACACTACCAGTCAAACGTTTTAGATACACTACCAGTCAAACGTTTTAGATACACTACCAGTCAAACGTTTTAGTACACTACCAGACAAACGTTTTAGATACACTACCAGTCAAACCTTTTAGTACACTACCAGACAAACGTTTTAGATACGCTACCAGCCAAACGTTTTTGATACGCTACCAGTCAAACGTTTTTGATACACTACCAGTCAAACGTTTTAGATACACTACCAGTCAAACGTTTTAGTACACTACCAGCCAAACGTTTTAGATACACTACCAGCCAAACGTTTTAGTACACTACCAGTCAAACGTTTTAGATACACTACCAGTCAAACGTTTTAGTACACTACCAGTCAAACGTTTTAGATACACTACCAGTCAAACGTTTTAGTACACTACCAGTCAAACGTTTTAGGTACACTACCAGTCAAACGTTTTAGATACACTACCAGTCAAACGTTTTAGATACACTACCAGTCAAACGTTTTAGTACACTACCAGTCAAACGTTTTAGATACACTACCAGACAAACGTTTTAGATACACTACCAGTCAAACGTTTTAGATACACTACCAGTCAAACGTTTTAGTACACTACCAGTCAAACGTTTTAGATACACTACCAGTCAAACGTTTTAGATACACTACCAGCCAAACGTTTTAGATACACTACCAGCCAAACGTTTTAGTACACTACCAGTCAAACGTTTTAGTACACTACCAGTCAAACGTTTTAGATACACTACCAGTCAAACGTTTTAGTACACTACCAGTCAAACGTTTTAGATACACTACCAGTCAAACGTTTTAGATACACTACCAGTCAAACGTTTTAGTACACTACCAGTCAAACGTTTTAGATACACTACCAGTCAAACGTTTTAGTACACTACCAGTCAAACGTTTTAGATACACTACCAGTCAAACGTTTTAGATACACTACCAGTCAAACGTTTTAGTACACTACCAGTCAAACGTTTTTGATACACTACCAGTCAAACGTTTTAGTACACTACCAGTCAAACGTTTTAGTACACTACCAGTCAAACGTTTTAGATACACTACCAGTCAAACGTTTTAGATACACTACCAGTCAAACGTTTTAGTACACTACCAGTCAAACGTTTTAGATACACTACCAGTCAAACGTTTTAGTACACTACCAGTCAAACATTTTAGATACACTACCAGTCAAACGTTTTAGATACACTACCAGTCAAACGTTTTTGATACACTACCAGTCAAACGTTTTAGATACACTACCAGTCAAACGTTTTAGATACACTACCAGTCAAACGTTTTAGTACACTACCAGACAAACGTTTTAGATACACTACCAGTCAAACCTTTTAGTACACTACCAGACAAACGTTTTAGATACGCTACCAGCCAAACGTTTTTGATACGCTACCAGTCAAACGTTTTTGATACACTACCAGTCAAACGTTTTAGATACACTACCAGTCAAACGTTTTAGTACACTACCAGCCAAACGTTTTAGATACACTACCAGCCAAACGTTTTAGTACACTACCAGTCAAACGTTTTAGATACAATACCAGTCAAACGTTTTAGTACACTACCAGTCAAACGTTTTAGTACACTACCAGTCAAACGTTTTAGATACACTACCAGCCAAACGTTTTAGTACACTACCAGTCAAACGTTTTAGTACACTACCAGTCAAACGTTTTAGTACACTACCAGTCAAACGTTTTAGTACACTACCAGACAAACGTTTTATAGTACACTACCAGTCAAACGTTTTAGTAACACTACCAGTCAAACGTTTTAGTACACTACCAGTCAAACGTTTTAGTACACTACCAGTCAAACGTTTTATAGTACACTACCAGTCAAACGTTTTAGTACACTACCAGTCAAACGTTTTAGTACACTACCAGTCAAACGTTTTAGTACACTACCAGTCAAACGTTTTATAGTACACTACCAGTCAAACGTTTTAGTACACTACCAGTCAAACGTTTTATAGTACACTACCAGTCAAACGTTTTAGTACACTACCAGTCAAACGTTTTAGTACACTACCAGTCAAACGTTTTATAGTACACTACCAGTCAAACGTTTTAGTACACTACCAGTCAAATGTTTTAGTACACTACCAGTCAAACGTTTTAGATACACTACCAGTCAAACGTTTTAGATACACTACCAGTCAAATGTTTGAGATACACTACCAGTCAAACGTTTTAGATACACTACCAGTCAAACGTTTTAGTACACTACCAGTCAAACGTTTTTGATACACTACCAGTCAAACGTTTTAGTACACTACCAGTCAAACGTTTTAGTACACTACCAGTCAAACGTTTTAGATACACTACCAGTCAAACGTTTTAGATACACTACCAGTCAAACGTTTTAGTACACTACCAGTCAAACGTTTTAGATACACTACCAGTCAAACGTTTTAGTACACTACCAGTCAAACGTTTTAGATACACTACCAGTCAAACGTTTTAGATACACTACCAGTCAAACGTTTTTGATACACTACCAGTCAAACGTTTTAGATACACTACCAGTCAAACGTTTTAGATATACTACCAGTCAAACGTTTTAGTACACTACCAGACAAACGTTTTAGATACACTACCAGTCAAACCTTTTAGTACACTACCAGACAAACGTTTTAGATACGCTACCAGCCAAACGTTTTTGATACGCTACCAGTCAAACGTTTTTGATACGCTACCAGTCAAACGTTTTTAGATACACTACCAGTCAAACGTTTTAGTACACTACCAGCCAAACGTTTTAGATACACTACCAGTCAAACGTTTTAGTACACTACCAGTCAAACGTTTTAGATACAATACCAGTCAAACGTTTTAGTACACTACCAGTCAAACGTTTTAGTACACTACCAGTCAAACGTTTTAGATACACTACCAGCCAAACGTTTTAGTACACTACCAGTCAAACGTTTTAGTACACTACCAGTCAAACGTTTTAGTACACTACCAGTCAAACGTTTTAGTACACTACCAGACAAACGTTTTATAGTACACTACCAGTCAAACGTTTTAGTAACACTACCAGTCAAACGTTTTAGTACACTACCAGTCAAACGTTTTAGTACACTAAGAGTCAAACGTTTATAGTACACTACGAGTCAAACGTTTTAGTACACTACCAGTCAAACATTTTAGTACACTACGAGTCAAACGTTTTAGTACACTACCAGTCAAACGTTTTATAGTACACTACCAGTCAAACGTTTTAGTACACTACCAGTCAAACGTTTTATAGTACACTACCAGTCAAACGTTTTAGTACACTACCAGTCAAACGTTTTAGTACACTACCAGTCAAACGTTTTATAGTACACTACCAGTCAAACGTTTTAGTACACTACCAGTCAAATGTTTTAGTACACTACCAGCCAAACCTTTTATAGTACACTACCAGTCAAACGTTTTAGTACACTACCAGTCAAACGTTTTAGTACACTACCAGTCAAACGTTTTATAGTACACTACCAGTCAAACGTTTTAGTACACTACCAGTCAAATGTTTTAGTACACTACCAGTCAAACGTTTTAGATACACTACCAGTCAAACGTTTTAGATACACTACCAGTCAAACGTTTTAGATACACTACCAGTCAAATGTTTGAGATACACTACCAGTCAAACGTTTTAGATACACTACCAGTCAAATGTTTTAGTACACTACCAGCCAAACCTTTTATAGTACACTACCAGTCAAACGTTTTAGATACACTACCAGTCAAATGTTTTAGTACACTACCAGTCAAACCTTTTAGATACACTACCAGTCAAACGTTTTAGATACACTACCAGTCAAACGTTTTAGATACACTACCAGTCAAACGTTTTAGATACACTACCAGACAAACGTTTTAGATACACTACCAGCCAAACGTTTTAGATACACTACCAGACAAACGTTTTAGATACACTACCAGTCAAACGTTTTAGATACACTACCAGTTAAACGTTTTAGATACACTACCAGTCAAACGTTTTAGATACAGTACCAGTCAAATGTTTGAGATACACTACCAGTCAAACGTTTTAGTACACTACCAGTATATAACCTATTATCTACCTATATTAGCTGTTATCCTGTTTTTTCAGCTGCTTGACATGTCATTTATAGGTTTCATGATAAATGGACCAATAGAAATTGGTTGCACCATTAAGTTGCATGGAAAATAAAATAATTACACATATTTCTTTAAAGTTGCTAAAGATCCTTAAACTTTTGTTGTTTATTTGCAGGTTAATTGAAAAAAATGTCTCAAACTTTTGGAACCCACTGTACAAAACAAAGAGAAAGTGGACATGAATACACATGCTGTGCCCTTGCGTGTGTGTCTCTTGTTCTAAGCAGGTTCCACGTCCTAATCTAGTACATGGCAAGGTCTAATTCACAGAGGGAGAGTGAGCTGGGCTCTGAAGGTCAACCGCTCGTTAGGCCTGCACTCCCCCCGTGGGAACACACACCATATGTGCAGCAAGGATGGACCATGTCTCACAACATCAGCTGTTCCCAAACACATGTCCATAACAACCACGAAGAGAAAGATGCAACAATCATGATCACCTTTTTATGAGCGGTGTTTGAGTTTTGATGAGTGATATAACAGATCAAACTCATTTCACTGCTGCTGTAATGTACTGTGTTTTTTTTCTTCTCCTCCCTTCGTCCTGCTCGGGCTTATCTGTGTGAAGGAAAGTAATCAAATGAAGCGCAACATTTTGTCTGGACGTGTTATCAAGCCCACACCGCGTACCAGATCTTCATCTTCGCATTTGACAGACGCAGAGAGCAAAGAGAGAACAAACTTTAAAAACAAATCATTAGGAGATGAATGCTGGGATGACCATCAAACGTCACTGCAATTAATTAAGCCTCTGAGCTGATCTTACCGAGCGCCGCAGGGATTCTGGGATTTGCAGTCTTAGACTTTCAGAGCTCAAGAGACCGAGTTGTTAAACCATCATTATATATATATATATATATATATATATATATATATATATATATCACCGTGCAAATCTGAGGCACCTAAGTTGATTGTTTAAAAGCCTTGATCTGAGCAATAAGTGTATTATCACCAGTAAGAACAGCAGATCTGATTAGAACAGATGTAAATAATCATACATACAATACAAAGTAATATGAATATCTTATTGTGAGAGAAGTAGATCAGATCTTGATCCAGTTTGAAGAAGTGTAGTTCCAGATTCTCCTGACGCCCCAGACATTGTATGAATGTGTTCAGTTCCTTCAGCAGCAAATCTTGATTTAGCTTAATGAAGTACTGAGCAGTCAAAGCAGGTATTAGATGAGAACTGTAAATAATACTGGGTTGTTTCCACAAAGAGAAGCTTGGAAAGAGTTAAATAAACATACTGACGTATGTAAAAGCACTACTTAATCTATTAATACTGATTGAACATTTAAGTAATAAAGTGTTTGCTGAGTAAATAAACGCTTCCAGTCTGTAAAAAATAGCTTTTTAAATATAATAATGTTCTCAAGTGACTAAAACTTTTACTCAGTACTGTATGTGATATTGGTCGGGGTGAAAAATGCGCAGATGTGGGCTATTTACACCCATATGATGTCGAAATAGCGCAAATTAAATGAACCTTAGTGTTAATAAGCTCTTCCATCACACTGTTTGGATAGCTATGCTGGTTATCTGGAGCTGCTAGTATCCACTGTTACCTATACTAGCTACTCGCTTTCATCTGGACATCAAACACAAAGTAGATGAAAGGTGTCTCTGGGAAACTTTCAGTTTAAGATGATCTGCTTCAACCAGCACACAGTGATCCACTCACACAGCATGGCTGCTACTTACAGTCACTGTTGGAGGCTGTGGTGCTAATAAAGGTGGAGCTGCTCGTCTCTTCAGTCTCTTCAGTGTTGAACGCTGAGCTGAAGCTGAAGCTGCTCCGAGTGTTGGAGAAACTGTCCGGAGTGAGATGTTCAGACTGCAGAGTTAAAGTGGTTCAGGATTCTGTTAAAGATATGGAGCTGAAGTTGTTTTGCTAATTTTCTGTTCCACCTTAAATGGAGCTGCAGTTCCATTCTGGCGTTTGTACGAGCCGCAGTATTTAAGGTGGAACTTTAGATGAAGAATCTGGCGAATAGGAACTTCAGGCTGGTTTAAAGATGAACATCAACCATGTAGCTCTGACAGTTGGGTTCACTGGGAAAAACGAAAAGTGGCGACGTTCCCTTTACATCCTGGGACGCTGGATTTCTCCAACACCAGTTTGGCTGTATGTAAATGTTGGGGGTGTAAATATTAATGAGTCTGTTACGTAACAGTTTAGGATTCTGAGCTTTGTTTTATTGTCTTCCTCTTCTGTAAGAACTGAACTCTACTCATTCAACTAGGACAATGTAAATTCAGTTCAATTCTCGTATAAGGAACTGAATATTCATACAATGTCTGGGGCGTCCAGGAGAAATCTGGAACCTAACTTTGTTCTTCAAACTGGATCAAGATCTGATCTACTTCTCTCACAATAACATATTCATGTTACTTTGTATTGTATGTATGATTATTTACATCTGTTCTAATTAGATCTGCTGTTCTTACTGATGAACAAACACTTATTGATCAAATTTATATTTAAAGAACAGAGTTTGAGGTTCACGGTATGTACAGTTCTATGTACTGAACTCTCCTCATTCAACTACAACAATGTGAATACAGTTCAATTCTATGGTACCTTAAATTTAACTTAGAAAATCAACAAGTCATGTCAATTAGCCAGAGTCTAGGGTTAGGGCAATTACAATACTGTTACAAATCATAGAATCCTTTTAATATAAACAACATTATATTTATTAATTACATATTTATTGTTATGTAACACAACAAAACAACACTATCATATTCATGATTTTTCGACAGTACTGTTATTGTAACTTTGTAAAACCTATTTGGAGGATGTGCTCTGGATTTTTCCTTGTGTGGTTTAAAGGAGGAAAGTCTGGCAAACATTAATCTCTCATATGTCTTTTAGTCACGGTGGCTTAAGCAAGGCAGAGTTTTCAGGTATTGCTCAAATTAAGCAGGTCAGGGGGTCAGTTAGGCTCACTCTTCTGCTGAATAATCACACCGTGTTCACTGTGGCAACTGAAACCATACCGAAAGTCGTCCATATAAACTGAGCTACACTATATGGCCAAAGGTATGTGGACACTGAGCATCACTCATACTGTATAGAAGAGCTCTTTCCATGGCCATTCATATGGAGATGACCCCCATTTGCAGATCAACTACTTATTTAATAAGGTTTTAACAAAATTCTGGAGTGTGTCCGTGCAAATGGGTGTCCATTTAGCAGGGTTGGGGTCAGGGTTCCGTGCAGACCTCTGGAGTTCCTCTGCTCCTAACTTGTGAAACCTTAGTTTAACAGTGCCGGCTTCGTGCGAAGAGGCACAGTCACGCTGGAACAGGATAGAGACTTCCCCAAACTGTTGCCTAATCTAATCTAAGTAGCATGAAAAACAGCCCAAGCATTATTCCAGCTCCACCATACATTAATGTTGGAACTGATGGATGGTGTTTCCTGGCATTCACTGTTTCCTGACTGCCACAGAGTGAAGAGTAATTCATCCTTCCAGAGAACACATGCCTACTGATCCAAAGCCCAGTGGAGGCACCCTACACCCCTCCAGCCGACGCTTGGCATTGTGCATAGTGATCTTAGGCATATATGCAGCTTCTCAGACATGGAAACCTATTTCTTGATGCTCCTGGCACACAGTTCCTGTTCTGATGTTGCTTCCAGAGGCAGCTTAGAACTCTGTATTGAATATAGCGATAGTGAGTTTGTGTGATCTACCAGCTGTTGTAAGTGCTAATACTTCACAGTATTAGCACTTACAGTGTACTGGGGCAGCTCTAGCAGGAATTTCACTAAATCTTATGTCATCGCATGACGTTTAAAGTCACATGACTCTTTGGTTCGACCCACATTACCGTCTACAGAGACTGTATGGCCTTTGTATTTGATATTTATACACCTGTTAGCAATGGGAGTGGCTAAACTACCTGAACTCAATATGTAGGAGGGGTATCCAGGGGAAGAGCAAGAGTGAGTGCAACTAGCAAAGCTGCAACTAGCAAAGCTGTCCTGGTGAATGCTTGCTTACTTCTAATTAAAGCCTGAATGCAGTTGCACTACTGATGCATCTAATATGTACTGAATTAACAAGTACTGAGAAATTAGATACCCATGTAAATGAGTCTATAGCATGTTTAACGCCTACTGCTACTGTGAATATATGCAGTTCTCTGTTATTGCCCTGCAAGGCACAGAGTACAGCTAGAACGTTGTTGTGTGACTTAAAGAAGCAAAAAGGCTTAAAGATCAAAGCTTATTGCAGAATTTGAACTAGAATTGTGTCCATTACATTGTGCTGATGGGACTAATAAAAAGCTCAAAGAAGACCTGAGAAAAGCCGTTGGAAAAAGATTTAGTTTAATTAATATTTGCACTTGTAATAGCTGATTGTCCTCGTTGTTAATAAAAAAAAATAATATATGAATTTCTATATATATTCCTATATTCCTGTTAACTACATAGACTGTTCTAGAACACTATATAGGGGAGCAGTGAGGGAGACAGTAGAAGGAATTCGGACAACAATCTTTCCAAAGAGACTGCTATGCATTGTGGGGCGTCAACCTGTAAGTAGTGTACATCGGTGGGTGATATGAGAAGGTGGTCTGAGGTTAATAACACAGTGGGTGGGTGATATGAGAAGGTGGTCTGAGGTTAATAACACAGTGGGTGGGTGATATGAGAAGGTGGTCTGAGGTTAATAACACAGTGGGTGGGTGATATGAGAAGGTGGTCTGAGGTTAATAACACAGTGGGTGGATGATATGAGAAGGTGGTCTGAGGTTAAAAACACAGTGGGTGGGTGATATGAGAAGGTGGTCTGAGGTTAATAGCACAGTGGGTGGGTGATATGAGAAGGTGGTCTGAGGTTAATAACACAGTGGGTGGATAATATGAGAAGGTGGTCTGAGGTTAATAACACAGTGGGTGGGTGATATGAGAAGGTGGTCTGAGGTTACTTATGGAGACATGTTTAATTACTCTGTACTCTCGGAAGGTGTAGACGGTTCAGTAATGAAAAACTATAAAAGTACTGAAGCGTATCAGTACCTGCAC
Source organism: Megaleporinus macrocephalus (assembly GCA_021613375.1). Classification (NCBI taxonomy): domain Eukaryota; kingdom Metazoa; phylum Chordata; class Actinopteri; order Characiformes; family Anostomidae; genus Megaleporinus; species Megaleporinus macrocephalus. The sequence continues at coordinate 6,190,583 of CM038725.1, read as the reverse complement.
AGTGGGAAGGTGGGCGTGTCCTCCTACACACAGACGGTGAGTTTATATTTCTGAAAGCCGGTTAAACCCAAGTCCAGCCAGCTGCCCGAGCCACTCTGCGTGGGTGTTAGTTACAGTCCAGATAGCCTAGCGCGGTGGACACTGATCAGAAAACAGTTACTGAACTGATAGACTCACCAGCACCGACACGTCTGCTTCCTCGGAGCTTCATAAGCGAGACATTTCTCTGGATAAGGAAGCTCTGGTGCTGGTTCTCCTCCACAGAATGGTAAGAACAGACATACAGAGGTTTGGGTGGAGGTTTTAAATTTAGAGCTTCAGTCAGAGACGCAGGTCCTCTTCTTTAGAGGCGGCTTAACAACACTCTGATCTTTATGTGCTGTGTTTGTGACTCTGTTGTTCAAGACAAGTTTTCCTCTTCTTCCAATTATTGTGACACAAAGTAAACAAAGATGCCCCCCCCAGTGTTGTCATGGAAAATAGCATGAATAGGAAATCTAATTGTTCACTGAGAATTCGGACAACACTACCAAATGGCCAACACCCTGAATAGAACACTAAACAGTCAATTCAGTGCCATTTCAAACACACCCACAGTCTTTACTTTTAATGCAAGTCAATGGAACCAGAATGATTACCAAGCTATTTTGGGGCATTTCTATTGGCCCAGAAATGAAGAGCTGTGTTTCATTATGTAGAGACCCTAATTAATTAAACACAGTGCTGTATAGTATGCAAACAAAAGCTGAATGAAATGACTTTATTTATTTTATTTTAAAGTCAGTGTCATCATATTGTGATTACGTATCATATAAATGTATGGTGATATGGCATTCCAGCCATATTGTCCAGCCCTAATTGTTTAGAGAAAGCTTTTATGTTTAAATCTGTTTTAAAACCAGCATTAAAAGACATATGATGGCACAAATACACCACTTTCAACCTCTTCTCTATAAAATGCTAAATTCTTTCCCCACATAAGCTTAAAACAACATGCATTATGTATTTCTGCCCGTTGTTGAGCAGAACATTGTATCTACAGGTGCACTACTGTTTAAAACAGCAACGTCATTCCTACAGCCACTGTTGCTGTGAGGGTCTCTATCCTTCTACGAGGACTTCAGTCTGGAATAGCTCCTTTAGGGGGATACTAGGGCTTTTATTGCTTCTTTTTTTGACTGTTTGGTGCTCAGACTTGGACTATGGAGTTTCTATGCTGGCCCTTTTGATCTTCGGCTGCCTTTCATGTGGGAATCCGCTTTCTTTTGAAGTGGAGGACCTACTAGGCTGGCTGTGCTTAATGGAAACACCTATCTTCTCCCTCTCTCTCCCTCCCCCTCTCAGGAGGCACCTTCGCTTTGAGGTGTAGTTCTTATGTCACCCCAACCGCTATCTAATTCTGCTTTCAAGGATGACTTAGCGTGGTGGGCAATTGATCTGAGGAGAACATGGAGACCTTTGGAATTAGAAATTGTCTGTATAAGTATGCTATCAGTGCTATTAACCCAAGACCCAAAGGATTATTAATGACCTGCAGTTGTTAAGAATGGCTCTAATAATTAACTTTCCCTGAAACTCTCACCAATGTACAGTTGTATGTAGAGGTTTGGCACTTTCTGCCAATGTTAACACACTATTTCTATTTAGTGGCGCATTCCAATGCAATCAGTTCAGCAACTAAAAGGTCTTTTTGTATTAAAACGTGTTCTCTATAAAGGCTGTGTTCACTTACTGCTCAGACAGCCAACAAAACATCCTTTGAGCAGGTTTTTATTTGACTACATATCTGTTTAGTGCGTGTCCAGGTCCAACAGTAACCTGTACAATCTCACTATGGGCTAGTCACTCAGGTGGGATGGTCACAAAGTTAAATATTGGACTGGGTTAGGGGACAGCAGGACACAAACTCACATTTTTGCTTTATAATTCAAAATATTTGGGCAAGTTTAATACACTTTACACAAGAAATCATCACGTCTCTGCTATACAAAACACATGATTGGTGGGTTATTGGTAAAATCTAAAGTTCAATACAGCCAAATGACTTTTCCAACCCAAACACAAACATATAAGCTTTGAAATGAATACTGCTATTGGCAGATATTTACTTAAATATTAAAATTATTTAGATTTGACTGATATATCAAGCTAATATTTGATGATGTATAAATCATAGCAGAAAGCTACTGTAGTAAAGTACCTACAATTTTATTAATTTACCCCATTCCATATAAAGAAATTTAATATTTCTCCACAACGCTCATCCAGGTATTGTTGCTAACAAAAGTTGGCACATCCCTGGTTACATGACATCCTCTACAGCAGGGGTATTTAGTTAGAGTTCAGTAAGGTCCAGTTAGAGGAGATCTCCTCAGGCCAAGGTCCGAACCGTCATCATCTCTATCGTGTGTTCTGATTCAGTGGTGTATCCTGTTTACTGAAGTAGTCTAGTATCAGCATCTTATACTATCAGCTACTGAAACACCAACACACCACACATACCGTTCAATATATTTCAGTATATTTGCTGTTTAAATGCTAAACTGAATTAATTATTGATGAAGCTCCAAATATTTTTTTTCCTTACTTCAAGTAAAAACAAGGGCTACATTTAGAAAAAAACCCAGAATGCTTTTGCACAAAAAGTTCATCTTAAAGTGTTTATTTATAGAGAAAGTTAATAAAACGTGTGTCTTCTTGTAAACTCAGCTTCACAGATTAACATGTTGGTTGTACAGAGCGGTGTTCTCCAAAACTAGACGAGCAGGTCCATTCCAGAACCGTTCCTGTTACACACTCAGTTCTCGCTGTTGACTTTTCTGTTTTTAGAGCTCCTTATTCTTTCTGACTCGCTTTAGTCTCCGTCTGCTGCTCCTCGCTTCGTACCTCGCCTTTGTGCACACGCCACACGCCCCCATGTGTACAGATCGGATTGGCTGAGGAGCCTTTGTGATCTTACAGCGCACGTGATTGGTCTTTGAGTTTTACTGGACCGTAAAGCCCGTATACCGTAAAGACAAGAAAAGCTCCGCCTCTTAAAATAAACACTGTCAACGTTAAATCATTCTCAGTAGTTTATCGGTTTGGGTCCGCATTGGACAACGTCTGGGTCCGGACCGCCTATTAGTGACCCCTGCTCAGATACATATTAAAGCCTTTTTCCAATCCAGCAAATACAGAACATTCATATTTACATTCGTCTCATGTAGAGGATGTGCTAAAGTCCCAGGAAACACAGTCAAATATTAAAAATGCTTGAGCATTATATTTGACCTCCATGGCTTAAAACCACCAATCAGACCCATCTGAGAACTGTGTGGGCATAGCTGTGACCACCCTGCTTCCAAGACTCCTAGCTTGCTCCACCGCATACAGAACTTACATCATTACCCAGTTTGTATAAATGGACAAACAAACGAATGGTCAGATGATGCGGCACATGAAAGAATGGATATACAGACATTAATAAAGCAACAAGTGAATAAAGGAATGAATAAATGACCAATTCTGGGTTAGCCTTAATGCACTAGGTTTCTTTTTCTATTTGTGTGTTTGGGGACCGAGACACGAGTCTCATGATTGGTTGGAAATTGCTTATAGAAGTGTTACCCAGAATTAGAACCACTCAGTTGACATGGATAGAAGAGAAATATTGTGAAATGCTGGAGATATTTTTTAGACTTTGGGAAGAAATTCACAAGACACACTAATTAGATTAGCCTAATTAGAAAACACACAGGGGGTTAGCTCACCTTAACGTGCTAACTAAAGGGAGATAGCTCACCATAATACATTAGCTAATAGGGAATTAGCTCGCTGTAATGTGTGAGCTAAAGTGGCTAACTCGCTGTAACACATTAACTAGGCTATGTTCACCGGATATCTGTGAGGGTAGAAGGCAGCAAGGCTAGGCTGCAGATATTTGCTTGGTAGGTGCTCCAAACAGCAATCAGGACATCTGAGCTCCAACGTTTGGCAACAAGACACCAAACCAGCTGGTCTAAAGTAGTGTTAAGTAGAAAGCCAGCTAGTCAAACCACACTGAGGAAAGCTACTGGTCTTCTTGGGGAACAGGACAAGAACAGATGGACCTGGGAACTGCCACAATTTACTAGGGGAAGCAGCGTGAACTTTTTAAAACAGTTTTTACGCTTTTCTGTGGTTTAATTTTTGGGTGGGACAAATCTACCTGTTTCTGAAATTGGGTAGGACACGTTCCCCCCAATCCCCCCCCCGGTTCCTACGCCAATGGATGTAGTCCCAACTGCTTCAGTAAAACTAATGTCTATGTTATGTTCATAGATGTTTCGAATTTTGCACCACTCTAACATACCTGGCTCTACAACATCTTGCGATCATAAAACCTCATGCAACTCAATGTACCCCTTAAACCTCACCCAACTCAATGTACCCCTCAAACCTCAACCAACTCAATGTACCCCTTAAACCTCATCCAACTCAATGTACCCCTCAAACCTCATTCAACTCAATGTACCCCTCAAACCTCATCCAACTCAATGTAGCCCTCAAACCTCATCCAACTCAATGTACCCCTCAAACCTCATCCAACTCAAATGTATGCCTGAAACCTCAACAAACTCAATGTGCCCCTCAAACCTCATCCAACTCAATGTACTGCTCAAATCTCATCCAACTCAATGTACTCATTAAATCTCATCCAACTCAATGTACTGCTCAAATCTCATCCAACTCAATGTACTCATTAAATCTCATCCAACTCAATGTACCCATTAAATCTCATCCAACTCAATGTACTGCTCAAATCTCATCCAACTCAATGTACCCATTAAATCTCATCCAACTCAATGTACCCATTAAATCTCATCCAACTCAATGTACTGCTCAAATCTCATCCAACTCAATGTACTCATTAAATCTCATCCAACTCAATGTACTGCTCAAATCTCATCCAACTCAATGTACTCATTAAATCTCATCCAACTCAATGTACCCCTTAAACCTCATCCAACTCAATGTACTCATTAAATCTCATCCAACTCAATGTACTGCTCAAATCTCATCCAACTCAATGTACTGCTCAAATCTCATCCAACTCAATGTACCCATTAAATCTCATCCAACTCAATGTACTGCTCAAATCTCATCCAACTCAATGTACCCCTCAAAGCTCATGCAACTCAATGTACCCATTAAATCTCATCCAACTCAATGTACCCATTAAATCTCATCCAACTCAATGTATGCCTGAAACCTCATCCAACTTAATGTACCCCTCAAAGCTAATGCAACTCAATGTACTGCTCAAACCTCATCCAACTCAATGTACTGCTCAAATCTCATCCAACTCAATGTATGCCTGAAACCTCATCCAACTCAATGTATGCCTGAAATCTCATCCAACTCAATGCACACTTCAATGTATTTTTTCTCAATAGTTTACTTTTTATGCCAAACATTTTAAAGGTCACTCCTTCAGTAACTGGGACAAGTCTCTCTCACCACTGATATGTGACATTGAAATACTGTAACTGATAAATGCGTCAGCAAAGCACTGACCCCATTTAACAGATCTGAGCTGCTGGGCTGAACTCAGTGCGACAGTGAGGACATCACTTTCTGTCCACATTCTTTATAAGCCAGTGCCTTCTGAAACAAAGAGATATGCATGTTACTGTAGTAGGCCACAGTGGGCTACAGGGGAGAACTGGGCCACTGAACAGTCATGAGATGCTGAAAACGTCTTCCAGAGGACGAGACAACGGCGGGTCTTGTCCTCAATGAAAAAAAGGAAAAATAAAATTACAAAGGGAAATTTCTCTTGGCTCCATTAAAATGGATGTCTATGCCAATAGAGAAAGATAAACACTTGCCTGTCGACCCACTGACTATGACCAGGGCTGCCAATCTCAGTAAGTGTGCATACAGGATTAATTTGATTATAATATGATATGAACATATGGACAAAAGTATTGGGACATCTCCTAATCATTGAATTCAGAAGTTTCATTCAGTGCCATATTCCACAGGTGTATATAATCAAGCAGCTAGCCATGCAGCCTGGCTTTACACACATTAGTAAAAGAATGGGTCGTTCGTAAAACAAAATACTAATATTTTTAAAGTCAAATAAATAAAGTATATAACATCAACAAGACATTTTGAGCCCTACAGCTGCTCAGACTATAAGCATCAGGGTGAAATCATCAATTAGTGGTAAGAAGATATACCTGTATAAACTCTGGGAGTAAACATGCTTTACGGCCAACCAAAATTCAGGGTAATACAAAACTGCGTTTAAAATGAAATGCATAACGAAGCAAAACCAGATTTCTGTGCGACACAGCAAGGTAACTTGAGTCAATATTCCACTGATGACGCACGGATGGGGTCGGTTTCTGTGAAAAAGTCTGGGAGTGCTGCATCGTGGGCTACCAAATGTCATCCCTCTTCTCCCAAGGTTGACCTGTGCAAGGTTGACAGATTTCCACATTGCCAGATTAGCAAATCATGACATGCAGCAATGGGTGATCAACCATTACCTAGAAGGTCACAGGTATCCCACACCAGGGGCTGTGAGTCATCTCCACAGTTCCTGTTAGGCTGGAGTTTGGGAGCAGCTTGATTTAGCACTTTTTTAGTCTACAAGAAGTTAAAATGTTACAGTGACTCTGTTTGCAAGGACTTACTTGGTGCTGCAGATTGATAGTTGGAAACTAATAGAGTTGATTAGAGTTACATTCACTAGATTGTGATTGATAGTTGGAAACTAATAGAGTTGATTAGAGTTACATTCACTAGACTGTGATTGATAGTTGGAAACTAACAGAGTTGATTAGAGTTACATTCACTAGACTGTGATTGATAGTTGGAAACTAATAGAGTTGAGCAGAGTTACATTCACTAGACTGTGATTGATAGTTAGAAACTAATAGAGTTGAGCAGAGTTACATTCACTAGACTGTGATTGATAGTTGGAAACTAATAGAGTTGATTAGAGTTACATTCACTAGACTGTGATTGATAGTTGGAAACTAATAGAGTTGATTAGAGTTACATTCACTAGACTGTGATAGTTGGAAACTAATAGAGTTGAGCAGAGTTACATTCCCTAGACTGTGATAGTTAGAAACTAATAGAGTTGAGCAGAGTTACATTCACTAGACTGTGATTGATAGTTGGAAACTAATAGAGTTGAGCAGAGTTACATTCACTAGACTGTGATTGATAGTTGGAAACTAATAGAGTTGAGCAGAGTTACATTCACTAGACTGTGATTGATAGTTGGAAACTAATAGAGTTGAGCAGAGTTACATTCACTAGACTGTGATTAATAGTTGGAAACTAATAGAGTTTATTAGAGTTACATTCACTAGACTGTGATTGATAGTTGGAAACTAATAGAGTTGATTAGAGTTACATTCACTAGACTGTGATTGATAGTTGGAAACTAACAGAGTTGATTAGAGTTACATTCACTAGACTGTGATTGATAGTTGGAAACTAATAGAGTTTATTAGAGTTACATTCACTAGACTGTGATTGATAGTTGGAAACTAATAGAGTTGATTAGAGTTACATTCACTAGACTGTGATTGATAGTTGGAAACTAACAGAGTTGAGCAGAGTAACATTCACTAGACTGTGATTGATAGTTGGAAACTAATAGAGTTGATTAGAGTTACATTCACTAGACTGTAATTGATAGTTGGAAACTAATAGAGTTGATTAGAGTTACATTCACTAGACTGTGATTGATAGTTGGAAACTAACAGAGTTTATTAGAGTTACATTCACTAGATTGTGATTGATAGTTGGAAACTAATAGAGTTGATTAGAGTTACATTCACTAGACTGTGATTGATAGTTGGAAACTAATAGAGTTGATTAGAGTTACATTCACTAGACTGTGATTGATAGTTGGAAACTAACAGAGTTGAGCAGAGTAACATTCACTAGACTGTGATTGATAGTTGGAAACTAACAGAGTTGAGCAGAGTTACATTCACTAGACTGTGATTGATAGTTGGAAACTAACAGAGTTGAGCAGAGTTACATTCACTAGACTGTGATTGATAGTTGGAAACTAATAGAGTTGAGCAGAGTTACATTCCCTAGACTGTGATTGATAGTTGGAAACTAATAGAGTTGAGCAGAGTTACATTCACTAGACTGTGATTGATAGTTGGAAACTAATAGAGTTTATTAGAGTTACATTCACTAGACTGTGATTGATAGTTGGAAACTAACAGAGTTGAGCAGAGTTACATTCACTAGACTGTGATTGATAGTTAGAAACTAATAGAGTTGAGCAGAGTTACATTCACTAGACTGTGATTGATAGTTGGAAACTAACAGAGTTGATTAGAGTTACATTCACTAGACTGTGATTGATAGTTGGAAACTAATAGAGTTTATTAGAGTTACATTCACTGGACTGTGATTGATAGTTGGAAACTAATAGAGTTTATTAGAGTTACATTCACTGGACTGTGATTGATAGTTGGAAACTAACAGAGTTGAGCAGGTACACCTCCTTGTATCTACACTCTCTCTGCATACGTTGCTAACCCACTTTAACCCTGTTCTTTATTGGTCAGGACTACCACAAAGCAGTGCTGCTGGAGTGTTTAAACACTGTGTCTACTCACCGTGCACTCTATTAGACACCCCTACTATGCTGGTCCACCTTGTATATATAAAATCAGAGACTTAGCTATTTTTTTTTTTTTAGAGCAATTTCTGTTGGTCATCAACTAGTCCTTCGTCAGTGGTTGTGCTGCTGTGAGTGGACACTGGTTGGTGATCCACTCACACCAGCAGAACAGACACTAACACACCACCATCATGTCAGTGTCACTGCAGTGCTGAGAATGACCCACCACCCAAATAATACCTGCTCTGTGGTGGTCCTGACCATAGAATACCAGAGTAACAAAGTATACAGAGAATCAGATGAACAACAGTCTGTAAGTGTAGCTCCTATATGGTCAGTGGAGCTGATAACATGGACAGTGAGTGTAGATACAAGAGGTTGTATCTCCTGAGTTTACATTGATATCACACTGAGGCTTATATGTAATTTCTGAGACTGAAATATTAACACAAGGGCCGTTTTTAGTAGATCTGTACACGGAAAGGACTTCGAAGCAAGCCTTAAAACCCACAATGCACCAGAAACAACGCCAAACTCTTCAACACTCAATATTTTACATTTCCTGTTGGCCAGTAGCTTCAATCTGTGTTGAATCTCCTTCCAAGCCACCTGTTTACCGACTGCTATTTCAGTCTCCACTGCTTCTCACTGTGGGTCTGCAATGAGACATAGTAATAACATTCCATGGCCGGCAATATTTGAAACAAAGGCACCGGAAAGAACAGTTAAGGGTCCCTAAACCGTTCCCCGTCATCTTTAAAGCCCTCCGACACATTGTGTGCCACCGGCACATTCCAGAGTTCCGTCTGAAGCACAAGGGCAGAGCAGGGCAGGGCAGGGCAGAGCAGGGCAGGGCAGGGCAGAGCAGGGCAGGGCAGGACGTTCTGTAGGAGAACAGGCAGGGCAGGAGACCGCAGCACAGGCCAAAACCAACCACTGCCCAGGCTGCCTCCCACACTTTAATGGGAGGTGGTTCTTTGTGAGCGTGAAGGACTTACTACCTACAAGGCTGCTTCCAAATTCAAACCACAGCCAGACCTCCTTTACAATGCTGTTTTCTACAAGATCTAGAGGGGGATAGATGGGGTCTCCCCCCACCATATTAAGGGCCACTCCAGTATTTTATTAGAGCCCCACCCCAGACAAACGTGAAGATCTTTCTAAAAGTTATATCAACTATAAAGCTACACAGCCAGCTCAGGGTGACCAGATGACCCGTTTTCCAGGGACAGTCCCTGTTTTTGTCCCTGTAGTGTTACAGTTTACCTGTACACAGGTAGGTGAAGGTAGTGTTACAGTTTACCTGTACACAGGTAGGTGAAGGTAGTGTTACAGTTTACCTGTACACAGGTAGGTGAAGGTAGTGTTACAGATTACCTGTACACAGGTAGGTGAAGGTAGTGTTACAGATTACCTGTACACAGGTAGGTGAAGGTAGTGTTACAGTTTACCTGTACACAGGTAGGTGAAGGTAGTGTTACAGATTACCTGTACACAGGTAGGTGAAGGTAGTGTTACAGTTTACCTGTACACAGGTAGGTGAAGGTAGTGTTACAGTTTACCTGTACACAGGTAGGTGAAGGTAGTGTTACAGTTTACCTGTACACAGGTAGGTGAAGGTAGTGTTACAGATTACCTGTACACAGGTAGGTGAAGGTAGTGTTACAGTTGACCTGTACACAGGTAGGTGAAGGTAGTGTTACAGTTTACCTGTACACAGGTAGGTGAAGGTAGTGTTACAGTTTACCTGTACACAGGTAGGTGAAGGTAGTGTTACAGATTACCTGTACACAGGTAGGTGAAGGTAGTGTTACAGTTGACCTGTACACAGGTAGGTGAAGGTAGTGTTACAGTTGACCTGTACACAGGTAGGTGAAGGTAGTGTTAGGAGTCCTATCCAAGGACTATTATTGGTGTAGTGGTTACCCAGGTGGGGAATTACACCCTAGTCTACAGCAGTGTAACACTGCACTATACCCACCATGCAAGTATTTTATGCTCAGGCTTCTTAAAAAACACTCTCTGTGTCTCTAGCCAATTAGCTTACAGAGGCCAAGGGGGTGTTCGGCGTACATGAGAAATACACTCCTCACTGTCCTCTCCGTACTTCTGAGTAATAAACTGGAGTTGGCAAAGACATTAAAAAAGAATGATTGAAACAGAACCCAGATTTGGTCCGGAGTAGTTCTTCCTGAGGTTCCTGACCGGCTCATTTCTGTGGATTACTATTTTGGTATTCTGCAGCTCATAACAAGCCTCAGCTGTGTTGAGATAAAGGAAAAAACCAACACACAGACCAGACGGGAGCCCTCAAGGACTGCATTGTTTCTAAACGCCTAGTTCTTCGTTGTGCAGCATGTGGGCCACTAGCAGCCCCCAGATGACAAGACGGCATGCCATGAATGAAATTCCCAGCATACTTGCAGGCAGGAATAGACACTGGGAGTTTCTCAGTACTGAGGATGTGAAGAACAGTCTGGACAAATTAACTTATAAGAACACAAGAATGAAGAACACACATACAGGAGTCTGAGCTGTGCCGTGTACTTGCTGTTACACAACAGCCTCTCAGAGTCCATCTAATTTCAGCAGCATCAGGAGACCGTTTAGTAGCCGATCAACCTAGAGAATTAAATAGGGGATCTAATTTTGCTTTTGTGAACTAACAGCGGGTAAGTGTTATTAAAACCAGGATTCATTTAAGTATGAATGCAGTGTACAGGGCTGCAGCTGTTATTGCAACACCAGGATCAGGAGAGAGACATTATTAGATATTATTTGTAGCAAATAAGCAAAGACTCAACAGTAATGTTCATTTCTCACTTTGTTATTTTCTAAAATAGCTTTTAGTGCCCAGTTTACTCCAAAACCAGAACTTTGAATGCAGTTTTGAACAGTGAATGCTGGGTATTTCTGTTTATTTTCATTGGCAACTCACCAGCTGATGCATCCTCGGTTTTTGGGGTGGAGCAAGAACAACATCCAGGTACCTTCACTGTTCTTGGTTTAAAAAAAAATCCAAGTTACACCACCGTGCTGACCACTACACCACCGTACTAACCACTACACCACCGTACTAACTACTACACCACCATACTAACCACTACACCACCATACTAACCACTACACCACCATACTAACCACTACACCACCGTACTAACCACTACACCACCATACTAACCACTACACCACCATACTAACCACTACACCACCATACTAACCACTACACCACCATACTAACCACTACACCACCTTACTAACCACTACACCAACATACTAACCACTACACCACCGTACTAACCACTACACCACCGTACTGACCACTACACCACCATACTAACTACTACACCACCATACTAACCACTACACCACCATACTAACCACTACACCACCGTACTAACCACTACACCACCATACTAACCACTACACCACCGTACTAACCACTACACCACCATACTAACCACTACACCACCGTACTAACCACTACACCACCATACTAACCACTACACCACCTTACTAACCACTACACCACCATACTAACCACTACACCACCATACTAACCACTACACCACCATACTAACCACTACACCACCGTACTAACCACTACACCACCGTACTAACCACTACACCACCGTACTAACCACTACACCAACATACTAACCACTACACCACCGTACTAACCACTACACCACCGTACTGACCACTACACCACCATACTAACCACTACACCACCGTACTAACCACTACACCACCATACTAACCACTACACCACCGTACTAACCACTACACCACCATACTAACCACTACACCACCGTACTAACCACTACACCACCATACTAACCACTACACCACCGTACTAACCACTACACCACCTTACTAACCACTACACCACCTTACTAACCACTACACCACCGTACTAACCACTACACCACCATACTAACCACTACACCACCGTACAAACCACTACACCACCGTACTGACCACTACACCACCGTACTAACCACTACACCACCTTACTAACCACTACACCACCGTACTAACCACTACACTACCATACTAACCACTACACCACCGTACTAACCACTACACCACCGTACTAACCACTACACCACCGTACTAACCACTACGCCACCGTACTAACCACTATGCCACCGTACTAACCACTACGCCACCTTACTAACCACTACGCCACCGTACTAACCACTACACCACCTTACTAACCACTACACCACCTTACTAACCACTACACCACCTTACTAACCACTACACCACCGTACTGACCACTACACCACCGTACTAACCACTACACCACCGTACTAACCACTACACCACCATACTAACCACTACACCACCGTACTAACCACTACACCACCGTACTGACCACTACACCACCGTACTGACCACTACACCACCATAATAACCACTACACCACCATACTAACCACTACACCACCATACTAACCACTACACCACCGTACTAACCACTACACCACCGTACTAACCACTACACCACCGTACTAACCACTACACCACCATACTGACCACTACACCACCATACTGACCACTACACCACCGTACTGACCACTACACCACCATACTAACCACTACAACACCTTACTAACCACTACAACACCTTACTAACCACTACACCACCGTACTAACCACTACACCACCGTACTAACCACTACACCACCGTACTGACCACTACACCACCGTACTGACCACTACACCACCGTACTAACCACTACACCACCGTACTAACCACTACACCACCGTACTAACCACTACACCACCACACTAACCACTACACCACCATACTGACCACTACACCACCGTACTAACCACTACACCACCATACTAACTACTACAACAACACCATACTACCAACTACACCACCATACTAACCACTACACCACCATACTAACCACTACACCACCGTACTAACCACTACACCACCGTACTAACCTCTACACCACCGTACTGACCACTACACCACCATACTAACCACTACACCGCCGTACTAACCACTACACCGCCGTACTAACTACTACAACAACACCATACTACCAACTACACCAACACCATACTACCAACTACACCACCATACTAACCACTACACCACCGTACTAACCACTACACCACCGTACTAACCACTACACCACCGTACTAACCACTACACCACCATACTGACCACTACACCACCGTACTAACCACTACACCACCATACTAACCACTTCACCACCTTACTAACCACTACACCACCATACTAAACACTACACCACCGTACTAACCACTACACCACCATACTAACCACTACACCACCGTTCTAACCACTACGCCACCGTACTAACCACTACACCACCATACTAACCACTACACCACCATATTAACCACTACATCACCGTACTAACCACTACACCACCGCACTAACCACTACACCACCATATTAACCACTACATCACCGTACTAACCTCTACACCACCGTACTAACCACTATTCTAACCACTACACCACCATACTAACCTCTACATCACCGTACTGACCACTACACCACCGTACTAACCACTATTCTAACCACTACACTACCGTACTAACCACTATTCTAACCACTACACCACCGTACTAACCACTACACCACCATACAAACTACTATACCACCGTACTGACCACTACACCACCGTACTAACCACTACACCACCGTACTAACCACTACATCACTGTACTAACCACTACACCACCGTACTAACCACTACACCACCGTACTAACCACTACACCACCGTGCTACCAAATTTATCAATTAATTCTTCCTTCATTTCTTACTTTCAATATGCATTGTGAATTAGTTTAGCATTTGTTTTACTAATTTGTGTCACTAATTCCTTTTATATCAGGTTCTTATTATTTATGTTTTTATAATTTTTTTATAATATGTTTTAGTTTATGGTCTATAATTAAATGCTACACTTGTACAATCTGTTTGAAGAGATAACACATATAATCAAGGGTGCTCACTGCCCCCTACTGTGAGTGTTTACTAGTGTGTGAATGTGCCTTACTGCCCCTAGTATGTTTGTTCACTAGTGTTTGTATCTGGGTTTCACTGGTTTCAAATGGTTCTAAATATCGGTATTTACATTTTAATTACATTTAGAAACTTCCTGTGCAGTGGTGGCGAAAAGGCACCAGAGGTCTCCATGTCTACACCAACATTATATTTACGATCCAAAACAAGGACTGAGAAAGTAGAATAGTATACATTCAGGTTCTGGGCACAAACCCAGCTATTCTTAACTCCAGTTGGATTGGAGTGGCTCTTGGTTTAGTGCAGAACACAGTTCTAGTCTAGATTGTTTTATTCACTTACTTGAATATTAATAAAAAGTAGAAGTTCAGAGAGGTGTACATTTATAGCTCTACACACCTGAAAATCAACCCATCAGCTGAGAAATACTCATCTATGCAGCGGAGGGACGCTGCAGGAGGAGAACTGAGAAGCACTGATTTAAGGTGAACTGATGCCCCCTGTGGACTGAACAAAACCACTGCCCCATATCTCAACAAACCAGAGTCAGCATACTGTCACTGTACACAAGGGCGTAGGAGTGGGTTTCACACTGGGTGGGAGACATTTGCTAATATAAATCAAAGCCCACCCTATCCCCTAAAATATTACCTATAAGCTGATTTTACTGTAGGTAAGGTAGTAAATCACTGTATGTTTAGTGACGTAGAACAACATTTGTGGAATTACAGTAAATTACTAATTAATAAACAAAATATAACATTATCTGTACGTGTGGTTATTATTAGATAAATCCAATTAAAGATTACTTTATAAACTAAACTAGATACTCCACATTACATGGTACTGCTGTCAGAAAACTTACATGCAATGTCTGGATTATATACATATATAACTAAATGTATTCTCTTTGGAGCATAATGCTGAAATTAAATGATAATAAATGTATATTAAGGTTTTCTGACTAGACTAGACTAACATTAATGTTAGACAGTAAGGCTGTGTCCCAAACAGCACCCTCTGGAACATTACACACTACACTACTGACAGCACTTCTAATGAAGTTCTTTTATTCATTTTATTCAATTGTATTTATTATATTTTATTTTATATGTGTGTAGTGTAGTGTAGTAGCTGTCTGCAGTTTGGGGCGTGGTCAGAGAGTAATGTAACTTTACGTTTCAGAGTGTTTTCTGACTAAAGTTAATATAAACGTTAGCTAACCCAAACCCTCCTAGTCTGTTACCATAGCAACACATTATACTAAAGCTGGTTTATTACAGTATATATGGTCATCATTGCTGTCCATTGCTCTCATCACTGATGTCTTGTTTAAAGCTGGTGTGAGCTACCCGGCGCTCCAGCGAGGCGAGAGCTCGGGTCAGTGAAGCTGCTGACTGCAGGATTTTTCTAAACAGGCATCTCAACACAAACCTTAACAAATGAAAGACCCAGACCACCTAACAACCAGAGCCCGTTGCTAACAACAAACACAGCGTGTGAATTGTGAAGGCTGCCAAAACATACTTTTAAAATAAAAATAATAATAATTTATTTTTTATGTTTCTGCTTTTCTGTGGTTTAATTACTGGGTGGGACAAATCTACCTGTCCCCACCTCTTTTCTTTATAAAGAGCAGCTGTCGTGATTACATGATATAGACATTCTTAGGACAGTGGCTAATTTTATGTATTGCTTTTTATTACTTTCTGAAAGGTTAAATAAACACAGAGTTGCCGTAGCAGTACATGCAGTACAGGTTTAAAGATATACAGCGTCCAGCATCTGGGAAATAGAGCATACCCCCATAATGTGGTGGACTCCTACATACAACTAGACAATATAAACCATAAACAACAGTTCACAGTGACCAGTGGACTGGATTTACTAAAGCATTTTAAGAAGTAAAACCTTCTTAACTGTGTTTTTAATGATGAATTCCAGGCTTAAGAAAATAAAACCTATACAACATAATAATCATGATTTTATTTTACTGTAGGGTTTGGTTTGCTTAATAGGCTGCATGACACCTACATAAGCTGATTGTGACAAGTGACATGTAGCCTAATGAACGGTGACCTACGGTAAAAAGTACTGTTTTTAGTCTTATAACTCTTTGTTTAGACTGAAGGAGTTGACCAGGTAAACTAAAAACTTTGAACTATAGCTTAAA
This sequence comes from Megaleporinus macrocephalus, assembly GCA_021613375.1. Classification (NCBI taxonomy): domain Eukaryota; kingdom Metazoa; phylum Chordata; class Actinopteri; order Characiformes; family Anostomidae; genus Megaleporinus; species Megaleporinus macrocephalus. The sequence goes on along the minus strand of CM038725.1, from coordinate 6,173,753 downwards.
GCTTAATTCCTCTGTTTAGTTAAAGGTTCTGTAGAATTCAGTTGTTGAGGTGTAAACAAAGTAATTCAGAGTTTGATGGGAAGCAGCGCAGTGTAGAAATACACTGTGGCTGGGGATTACCACTGCTCAGGGCAAGTGCTTACTGCCCCCTAGTGTGTGTGTGTGTGTGTGTGTGTGTGTGTGAGGATGTTTTACTGCACGGATGGGGACTGGCTGAGTGGCTGAGGGCAATCACTATTTGCAAGCTGTACATGAACAACGAAACAGGTCCACACCAGATAGAGAATCGATAATGTTAGCAAGTCCAGATGTGTAGTTATTTGGGAGTTTGTGTGGATCCAGACTGCCAACAAGGCATCATTATATAGTAGTTTGTCATTCCTGTGGAGCTTCAGTGTGTTTGATATTTTTAAACTTTTTCTTTGAAGATCTATTTGAGTCCCGCCTCAGGATCTAATAGAATCACACAGTGTATCTGTGTCGTCCTGCTGAGGCAGATGGAAGCGCAGGACTCGGCAAGCCTCAGCAGTGTGAAACTGTGAACTGATCTTCACCCAACTGCAAACAGCTGGACTCAAGCTGCTGGCGGTGGCAAAGTGAGCCTCTTGCAGGCCTGGCTGTGTAGATAGGACCTTAGAAAGTCAGTCCCTCGCGTAATGGGAAGCACTACTGAGTTGACACCTTGACTAACCTTGTCCTTCCCAACCAAATACAAAGACTGGCTGTGCGGTCACTGCAGGTGAATGTAACCGCTGACATGAACAGTTTAACAGTCTCTGGACAGGCTGCGGTTGGAAACCAATCCAAAAGTTTATTTGTGAGTTTGGACCACTCAAGGCAAGGGAGGAACTCTGAGAAACTTGGGGCTGGAGTTCTGTGTGGCTTCGGCTGCTGGGATTGAAGCCAGGACCCTCCTTTTCCAAACAAATAGTGAGGAGAAAGGTTTGAAGAAGAGGGAGGAGCCAGGGAAGGTGGTTGGGAGCGAATTTTCGTCTCAAGAAGGTGAGGGCAGAGGAGTGGTTTATATGGAGTGAGTAATGGTGGAGTTGGGCGTGGTCCTTCTCCCAAACTTAAGTTACTGCATAACTTCATTTTTGGCTTTGGAGATGAGTAGAAAACCAAACACTCCAGTCCTGCTGCTAAATACCAAATGGAAAAGTGTATAAGTAGATAGATTATCACTGTCTAAAGAAAACCATATCTCCATTTTTGTTTTTCAGTTTTCTATTTTATTTAAACTTGGCAGCTGCTCTTCAGATCCTGATCAATTTTCAATAGAAAAATGCTCCAAAATCACTGGGGAAAAATTACGGTTCTATTGATCTATATTGAAAGTAAAGATGTGAAGTTGCTATTTTGGAGTTACTTGTTTTTCTCTGGACAGATATTATATATCATCACTGTCCAAAGAAAACCATATCTCTATTTTTGTTGATTTTCAGTTTTCTATATTATTTGAAAGGTTTTCTATATTACCTGTGAAAGGTTCATGATGAATGAACCTATAGAAATGCTCCAGAATAGGTTGGAAATAATTATTATACTTGAGATACTTGGTTTACCTATATAAATAAGATACTTATATATATACACACACACACACACACACACACACACACACACACACACATCCACACATATATACACGCATACATATACATATATATACCGGGGTTGGACAATGACACTGAAATATATATATAAATATATATAACTAAATTATATATATATAAATATATATAACTAAATTTAGACACGCACTAAAACTTTTAGTTTCTAGTCACCATCAGAATTATCTTATTGCTTATTTTTATGTATTTTATGTTTATTTTATAGTCTTTTATTTGAATTTTCTTTTGTTTGTTTTAAATGAGTTTATTTTTTATCAGTATTTTTTTTTTATTATCCTACTTTATCTTTATGTATTTTAGTTTACTGTAGTTTACTTTATATTATTTTATTTGATTTTTCTATTTTTTTACATTTATATTTTATTCATCTACATTAAATATTTTAAAATTGGTATTTAATTCATTATTATTATTTTAGTTTGTTATCAGTTTTAATCTCTTATTTAAATGTTTTCAATCGCTTAAATTCTAAATGCTTGGCTGCACTGCAAATGCGGGTCATCTCTCAATGTATTTCTGAGATGAAATAAAGGTTGAGATTATATATATATATATATATATATATATATATATATATATATATATATATATATATATATATATATATATATATATCTTTGCTCTGCTGCTCAAAACAATACCCCTTCATTAAAGGCTTAGCCCACCTATCCATAAATCTCTGGTTGTGCCTCTGGTGATGTTTCTGCCTGGCTACTGTTGCTGTACGGAGAGTTTAGTGGAATGACTGTAGCAAGTCTGTACAAGCGGTATCTGCTACCTGTGGCCTCTTTAATGAGCGGCCTGTTATAACAGGACCCGGACTTCATGTTTCGTTCTACTTAGCTATGCTATATTAAAAGGGGCTCCTAGTATTTTATCAGGCATAACATTAAAACCAACCTCCTTATTTCTGCACTCATTCTCAATTATATCAGCTCCACTGACCATATAGGAGCTACACTTACAGACTGTAGTTCATCTGATTCTCTGTATACTTTATTACTCTGGTATTCTATGGTCAGGACCACCACAGAGAACGTATTTTTTGGGTGGTGGATCATTCTCATTCTGCAACGACACTGACGTGGTGCTGGTGTGAGTGGATCAGACATAGCAGTGCTGCACGAGTGTTTAAACACTGTGTCCACTCACTGTCCACTCTATAACACACTCCTACCTTGCAGGACCACCATATAGGATGCAAGATATTATTTGGGTGGAGGATCATTCTCAGTGACACTGACATGGTAGTGATGTGTTAGTGTGTGTGTGTGTGTGTGTGTGTGTGTGTGTGTGTGTGTGTGTGTGGTGCTGGTACAGTGTGGAATAGACAACACTGACCACTTATTGTTCGCTCACCACCATCACTGATCCCAGAAATGTGATTAGTGGACTATTCTCTGTCTAGCAGTGACACTGAGGTGTATAAAGCTTGTCTGATCCACTCACACTAGCGCAACACACACACTAACACACCACCACCACCACCACAGTAGCCTCGTTACTCCTATTTCATTTCAGCTTGTTTTCATTCATGTACATTTACATTCCAGTAAAGTTTATTGATAACATGTCTTTGAAGTTTGACTTCATTACAATACTTATAGACAACTAGTCATCATATCTTCTGCTCCATGAAACACATGTTAATGTTCAGTAGTAACAGATATGCTTCTTTAATATATTTACATTGTACTAAACTACATTTATGTTTAATGGGTGTATATGAGCTGAAACAGGAAGCCTAGCGCATCCCAAATTTATCAACATTAACATTTTAATATAACATTATAGTCGTTATGACTTTTAGAAGAATGGGGTTTTTGGGGAGGTGGGCTAGTGCACTGTAGACCCCTGTGGTGCGGCCTGAGCTTTTGTGCTTAATTTATTTATCTTATATTACTTTTACTTTTATACTTTAAGTAGCTCTGAAAGCAGTACTTTTACAATTTTTCTGGAGTAACAAGCTTGAGTTGATACCTCAAATTCCACAGAAGTATTTTTAAAGCTATCTATACTTCTACCTGAGTAATGAATGTGAGTACTTTTGCCACCTTTGCTTATTAGACCATCTAAAAGCTTACCAGTCTGCAAAAGCCTTAGCTGTTCAGAGAGATGCCATCTGGCTGCTGCAGTGTGTTTAGATAATGGAGAGCGGCAGCTGCTATTAGGGCAATTTCCAGCAGATGGCAGTCTACAGTCCTCCATTCTTCACAGGTAGGAACCTCTGCCCAGCTCTGCAGAGATGGCAGTTATCTCACACTTGGACATATCATATGCAGCACTACACAAAACCATGATTAGTGCTATTGCCCCCCCAGGAGACTTAAGAGAGTCTTTAAAACAGTCTTGGTCAAACAAATTTTATTATACTATAAACAGCATTCAGTATTGTACCACAAAGTGTTGCAAGTTAAGCATGTTTTTCTCTTCTCCCCACTGCGAACCTAATCTGTGTACATTATTTACAAATCTTACGTCAGAAAAAAGATATAGTGTATTCGATCACTGCCGACAGGACCTCTTTATATCGCTTTGAAATAAGGTCTGTGGGGCGAAAATAAAAGGTCAAGCAATCATGTCCATCACAAGCGCCAACACATTCGTATCATATAAATTGACATTCATGGGGTGAAACCAAATCAGAAAACAAATAATCTTTCTTTATATTGCGGTACACACGCAGGTTTCCAAACACGGATAAAAATCTTCAGCAAAATAGCATCATTACCACAAATCTGTGAAGAGGTAGCTTCAGTGGAACACCACCTCTTTAATATGCTAATCCAAAGTGCAAAACCAACCAATATAACATAGAATTAAAGATATCTATAGGATTTACGCTTAAACTGTTTACACGTATCATATATTCCATTTGTGTATTTCTCTTTTAAGTCCAGCTTCCCCTTTTCGCATTCGCCATGAAGGGGAACACCATGAAACATTTGCAGTCAGTACATGACAAACTTGCAGGGATAAATTTAAAGACAAGAAAAAGCAGGGAAAAAATAAACAGGCAGGCAGATTTTTTGCTGTTTGCTGTTATACTTACATAAGGGGTCCAATGGTGGGTTGGATATTGGCACTAGCTGCTATTTCCCTACCAAAGCAACTCAGGGAGGGGGGTTCTACAAGCCTGGTCTAAGGTAAGAAGCGCAGAGAAACACAGAGATTAAAAGAATGCAGGCATTGCATAGTAAGCTTACTAATCCCAGTCACTGCCCTCCAACATCTGAAAGGCCTGCCCACCGTTTGGATAAAATAATAATAATAAAAAAAAAAAAAATCAGAGCATTCAATACAAGACACTAGCCTTTTGTTATGTTTTTCAATTACTCTACTGTTACAAAGGTCAGGTCAGGCAACTACAGGCCCAGTGCAAATTAGAGATGTTCCTTTTTTTGTGCAGCACCCCTACAACTAGAGGAAATAAAATTAAAAAAAATAAAATTTAAAAAAGGTATACGCGTAAAATAAAGTCAACAAATGGGGGAAAAAGTGGTCCAGCTATGATAACATAGACAGAATCTCTGAACAAAGTGTAGGAACGCAAAAGCAGCTGCTGTAAATGCAGGACTAAGAAGAGCAGGACTCGGAAAGTGTCTACCAGCTTGATTCACGTTTCCCTTTTTCAGAACGTTATAACGAATCTCCCCTCTTTAAAAATGATCTGGGTGACAGCTATACAATAATAGTGGTACTCCTTTTTTTTTTTTATATGTTTTTGTTGCTAAACAAGTACAATTTGTAGGTGGACGTACGTCAGGCACTTACGTAGATACGACCGGCTTTGAGAGAAACGTCACATGGACGGCGGAAACGAGGAATACTCATGAGCCAAGTGAAAGGAAACTTTTATAAAAGTTGCGGAGAATGAGACACACATCTATAGAGGACCCTTCTACGACTGTTTGGGGTCTTCCACCGTTCTGGGAGTCCCACAAATCTGTCAAAACATCGGAGAAAACAAAAGCCGGGCTGCTTGTGCACAGAAACTGGAGTAGACGGGAAGTAGAATCAGGTTTGTTTTTATCTGTCCTTAGACGTTAGCTTCTCGATCAGCTCCTGAAGGGGCGCCAGCTCTTTCCTGTCAATCAAGTTGAACTCCTGCAAAAGAACAGAAGAGATTAGAGGGGCGTGCCATCTGGAAAGTGAACACTGATTAGGCAACTGATCAGAGATGACCTTTGGATTACTTGGCTATCAATAAGACATCCAGTGCTTTCACTCATAACATACAAACAACTGGGCAGTGAGAGTGAAGCAAGTAGAACATCATACCCAAAACACTGGCTTGCTCGCTTCCAACCAGCTGAGACTACGGCATTATTTGCTTTAACATTTGCACATCCTTAAAAGGGGCCACAGGATGCAAATATTGTGAGTACATCATCATACTTGAATATGGAGGTACATAGAACTGACACCATGAACCTCAAACACTGTTGTTTATCCTTCAAATACAAATCCTGTGTTGGTAAACGAGGGCAGTCAAATAATCCAAAATCCAAGCAATAGTCCTCACTCTACCCGAAACGAGGCCAACAGATCAAGAGCAATGGCAGAAATCAGGCTGTGAAGGTGATGTTGGCACTTTTCATGACATTTTTAATCACCTGTCATCTTTAAACAAGGCTGAATTGGCTTATTTGCCACCTTTGTAATCAAATGTTCCGTTCCACCTTAAAAGCTACAGTTTATACTGGCACCAACATACTGTGTAAAAAAAAAATAAAGTACTGTTCCAGGCTGTGAAGGTGATGTTGGCACTTTTTAGGCTATTTTTAAAATGACCTGTCATCTTTAAAACAAGGCTGAATTGGCTTATTTGCCAGCTTTGTAATCAAACGTTCCTTTCCACCTTAAATGCTACAGCTTGTACTGGTAAAAGCAGACTGTAGAAACTTACTTTCCAGGCTGTGAAGGTGATGTTGGCACTTCTTAGGCTATTTTTAAAATGACCTGTCATCTTTAAACAAGGCTGAATTGGTTTATTTGCCAGCTTTGTAATCAAACGTTCCGTTCCACCTTAAATACTACTGCTTGTACTGGTAAAAGCAGACTGTAGAAACTTACTTTCCAGGCTGTGAAGGTGATGTTGGCACTTTTTAGGCTATTTTTAAAATGACCTGTCATCTTTAAACAAGGCTAAATTGGCTTATTTGCCAGCTTTGTAATCAAACGTTCCTTTCCACCTTAAATGCTACAGCTTGTACTGGTGAACGCAGACTGTAGAAACTTACTTTCCAGGTTGTGAAAGTGATGTTGGCACTTCTTAGGCTATTTTAAAAATTACCTGTCATCTTTAAACAAGGCTAAATTGGTTTATTTGCCAGCTTTGTAATCAAACGTTCCGTTCCACCTTAAATACTACAGCTTGTACTGGTAAAAGCAATCTGTAGAAACTTACTTTCCAGGCTGTGAAGGTGATGTTGGCACTTCTTAGGCTATTTTAAAAATTACCTGTCATCTTTAAACAAGGGTAAATTGGTTTATTTGCCAGCTTTGTAATCAAACGTTCTGTTCCACCTTAAATACTACTGCTTGTACTGGCACCGACAGACTGTGTTGAAGGAAGGTGATACTTACTTTTCATGCCATTTGTAATAACTGGATGATGTTCATCTTTAAACAAGGCTGAAATTGGCTTATTTGGCAGCTTCACAATCAAACGTTCCACCTTAAATGCTACAGCTTGTACTTTTCATACAGTTTTAAAGAATTCTGTTCGGGTAGTACAGAATTCGTCTTTGAACAGTGGATGAAGTTGGCTTCCTATTCGCCAGCTTTTTAATCAAATGTAGCTGCAGAGCTATTTAAGGTGTAACAGATTTGCAAAGTCGGCGACCTCTCGATGATGGCTCGGCAAGCATCTTTCAGCAGGAGTTCACACTACACGACTGAGCGCCAATTTGCCATCAGGCTGAAGTTGTGTAGTGTGAACTAGACATTAAACGCCTGTGATCTTTAAACGGTTAAAGATTAGAAGTCTACGCTCTGACTGGATTTTTAGAGGCAGTAATGAGCCTACATGCCTCGCACAAGAAATCAGAGTGTTTGTGGACTGTATATTTTGTCAGAGAGTCGTTTGAAAAGCAGCTACGTGTGTTTTAAAGCTCCTGTGGTATCTAGAACAGTCTTAGGTTCTACACTGGACAATTAAGAAACGGTTAGCAATGAGACTTTTTAAGTGACTACTGAAAGAAACATGTTACACGTGTTAATAACCTTAAAATAATCTGCTAAGATAAGATAAACAGGTAAACAGGTGCTGTCCTGCTGCTGTGTTGATGAAGCTCTACGGGATGTTTGATCTTCAAGGTCTCGTGTATATCAGTTGTACTGTTGTGATCATCTCCACTGTGCAGAGCTGACAGAGCACCACACTGATGTGTTTCTGTGTAAAACACTCCCACAACTTGTAGCTGCAGCTCACGCTCTGGATAAATCCATGCTTTCAGTAGACGCGGCCACCTTAGCAACGCATTGAAGCACGTTATGCTCATTGTTGACGCGTCGCCCCAGCCCTACTTCATAACTTTACTAATTTACTGTGTTTGTCGAGATTCATTTTACTGCCATTATCAGTTTTCTGTCAAGTTGCTTCCAAACCAGCCAATCAGACCAGAGCTCATCAAAATATTCATGTGCGCACCATAACAGAGAGAACAGCTTGTCGCATTCTAGCGCCAAATTATAAAGGGCGTATAAAACAGCCTCTAGGCATCTGGTCTTTGGTATGCAATCACAGACACACACCTACCTTCTATGTAGACATCAGAGAACAAATTGAGACACTGAATAAATACATTCTGGGGCTGAAAAATGTTTCATTATTATTATTTATTTTATTATTATAGTATTTATTTTAAAGACAATGTCAGAGAAGCTTGTTTGTTTGTTGTGGCACACACACCTGAACGAAGAAGATGAAGTGTTTGAAGGAGGTGTTGAGATGGGCCTCCTCCTGCAGCTGGATGACTGAGTCAAAGTGCTGGTGGTAGATGTGAGCGTAGACGCGGAACAGACGCTTCAGTATGGTCTTTGCCACGGACATGAAGTTTTTTGGGAAAGGGACACCTGGGACACAGAGCCAGTTTATTACTTCAAGTCAAGATACTACTTGTTTTGTTCTGATACCTACAGTTAATCTTAAACATCAGCTGAGGCTGATCTAACATTGTCGCTTTAAAAAAAAATTAAATCAGCTTTTAAATCCCCTTTCTTAAGACCATCATCTAAAAGCAGACCATCTCACTTCAACAACTCAAAAACTAAATCCCACATATAGAAAAATACAGGGGTTCATTCTTTTATCCCTCTAATAAACCATCCAGTATTTACTAGAGATAGGCTAGCGGTGTAAGAAAATATTGAAATATCGAATATCAGCATATGTTTAGTGATACTGTATCGATTCTCAAAAAACAGTATCGACACACAGATTTCTGGCAGACAGTGAATCATTGTGTGTTGGGTTTAAACCTCTGACCACTAGATGGCAGTGTTGCAATCCATTTTCAGCTCCACTCCAACAATAACAAGCAGCACAAGAGCGCAACGCTATTGTAAGCATTAACAAACCTGTTCATAGAGGAGTGTATTTTTATAGCAGGATTTGAAAAATCACAATATATAACTCTTAGCTTGCAATATCGGATTATTTTGTGATATATTGAATCGTGACCACTGTATCACAATACGTATTGTTCTTGCCAATACATAGCCCTATTTTATTTATATTAATTCTAGTTGTAAATTTGGCTGGTTGTCTCGAAAGCTTTTTAAAACTTTACAGAGCCCAGTTGTTTACCAAAGAAAAAAGAAAGGAAACAAATCAATCAACAAATCAACCAACGAATCAATCAATCGATCCAATCAATCAATCAATCATTTCTATCAAACTAAGACTGTGTTATCATGTCAGCATCCTGATATAAGATTTTTGCCATATGGCCCACCCTTTGGTACAACAATATGCCAGTATGTCACATGCTGTGTACACTACTCCTTACTATAATACCTTAATTCTGTATCAATAAGATTACAGCCTTACATGCCCAATATTTATTTTGTGAGGTAAAGCATTGGGCTGTGTAGGACAGACATGTTTTTGAAGCTACAGATGCATAGAGAGGGTTTTAGAAGGAAACCAAGCTTTAGTTCTTTGCTGTTAGTCCCAAATTAATAACGTCCTTTGTGTTGAATGTAATGAAATTGTGGAGTCATCATCATTTAGGAGAAAAAATCAAAGGTTAGCTTCAACAGTGAAGAAACTTGTGTGATCTCACCAATCTTTGAAGGAAAAAGTGTCTCATCGTCAAGCTGGTCCTGGACCCAAGTCATCAGGTAATCGATGTACTTGGGAGCAGAGCATTTGATTGGCTTTTTAATGTTGGTTCCATCAGCCCAGTGATATTCATACCTGGAGATAAAATCAACAATCATGAATCACAGAACAAATGCTCAAATGAGTTTTATCATGCTTGCTACAGCCCAGATCTGAAACAAAGTTATGTCCCTCCAGCTCCATTCTAATCAGCAACAGACTGTGATAGTTCTTTAAACCTGTTTTTGGCCATGTTATGTATTGAAAAGTGACATAGTGCTTGTGAGACGACACGCAAGTTGCTCACACTGCTGCAAAAATAAAAGTTACTGTGCAGGTACATTTTTGTTCATCAGGGTACAGACAATGTAAACACCCCCTCAAATGTACATCAACTGTCTTTTAAAGTCTAAGCATCAGCTAATATGAAAATGTCAAACACATAACTACAGCAGAGTTTGAGATCCTAACTAAAAGTGAAATGTGTTCTGACTTTTAATAAAGTCAAGAAATACGACTTAAGACTGTTTAGCTCCGCCCACTGTTCGGAACTGCCTTAGGTGTTGTGTGTGTGACATAGATGGTGGACAACAACGCTAGAGGATGCACTTACAGTAATGCACAATGACAGAAAGGTGTTGTTGGTTTTGGCTGCAGTAATTGGATGTACAGTGGACCCCCGAGCACAAACGGCCCAAAGACCCCCAAATATCCAGAAAGTGGTCTAAACCTGTCAACTTTAAACGGGCACACTGGAAAGGACCGTCCTCTCACTCCGTCATCTGTAGATCATTTCACGCCTGAAGATTATCACTATGGGACGTAGGCTTACACGATGACTGGATCTTAAGTCTGGCGCTGTTCAACAATATGGGCGTGTAAGAAAACCAGCGAGAGGTGTTCAAGAGCCTCCGTGTACGTGGAGGTAAACTGTGTTTTAGCTGATGTTAGCTAACATTAGCTTTACTTGCCAAGTTTGGTGGCTCAAGTTATACTAAGCTAAAGTAGTTGAGTTATGAAGATTTATAGAGTCGTATGAGAGCGAGTTCCACTTTGATCATATTTACTACAATAACTGTACCTCTATATCTGAGTTTAGCTGGTTGTTAGGCTGTTGTCATGAATAATGTTGGCTATGTAGGTAGATACTGTTTACACTCAGGATGAACTGCTGTTGTGGGTGTGGTTTGACTAAAAGTATCAGGACTAAGTGATATGGTCGTCTATTTCTACATTACAGCTCTTTCAAATTCAAATATAGAAATATTATTAATCTGAAGAAGCAGCGCTTTAGAATTTGCAGTCCCAGTCAGTGATGATGCTGTTGTACCGCGGCGCTGTTCACTGTTGTCCACCAGTGATGTCACACAGTGGCGTTCAGGAATTTCGAGCTGGGGCTTTTCCGTCAATTTAATTTAAATTGTCTATTTTAAAGCAAATTAAGCAGCGAATTTCATTTTAAGTCATGTTTATATATTTTCAGTATCTAAAACAATGTGAAATCACCAGGAGTGTCTGTAGGTGGTGCTTAGCCTTTAACATCCAGCAGTGTACCCAACTAGTGATGCACCAATACCACTTTTTCTCTGCTGATACTGATACCTGATACATAAACACAGGCCAAAACACTGTTACAGTGGAATTTGACCTTCGCATTTAACCCTTCCATACAGTGAAACACCCACACATACACACATTAGTGAAAACACACACACACAAACATCAGTGTGAGCACACTTCCCCCGAGTGGTGGGCAGCCCTATCCACAGAACCCGGGGAGAAATTAAGGATTAGGGTTCTTGCCCATGGGCACATCAGTCGTGTCCTGTTGGTATAGGGGATCGAACCGGCGACCTTCGGGTCACAAGACTGGGTCCCTAAACTCCAGCCCACGACTGCCCAAATGCTAATACGGAGACATGCAACACTATTCTTACTAACAAAACAATAAAATAAATACTTTTTTTATATGATAATCGCTGGTGAATATGCTACATGCAAGACATCCCCTTGATTGTACCACCCCAGTGACATGGGGTGCACCTTAGCGACAGTTTGTTAACTCTTACTTGGGTCCAGCAGACATTAGAGGGCAGCTTTCTTCAGTGCAGAAGTCAGTGATGGTCCCATACAGCATGTTGATCTGGTTAAAGAAGTCTACAGCTGGAAGGGAAAAACAAAGCTGAGCATTAGTATGAACAGAGTATGAGTAGTATGAACAGAGTATGAACAGAGTATGAACAGAGTATGAACAGAGTATGAGGAGTATGAACAGAGTATGAGGAGTATGTCATCGGAGTCAGAAGAAGAGCCTTCGCCCGATGATGCTTGGATTGGATCCAGCCCCGCTAGTCGGGACAAAGCGGAAGATAATGGACGGATGGATATTGATATCCTTTATGAAGGGCAAGCTAGTAAAATATAAGACTTTTTTACTAATACATATTTAAATAACGCAAAATGTTGTTTATTATCGTTATCGACAAAATTACAGACCATAGAGATATAATTTTTTGTTGATATCGCACAACCCTATATGCTTCAAAGGCTTTGTTAACTATCAAAGGGAATCAAAGAAGCTGTAAGTTTTAGACATCTAGCAATGAGACAACAACCTAGAAGCAAATGAACACAGCATCATGTTCCACAATAACAATTCTAAACATTCAGTGTTTTGAGGCTATGCAAACAGGTTAGCAGATCACCAGCATTTCAATTGCTATTAAAAGCATAAACAACAAAGACAAATAGACAGACATGCTGCTTTTTAATTATCTATCAGTCTCCTTCTCTCTAATCAGACTACAGCAGAGGAGCTACACCCATTCCCTCACTGTCCTCTACAATTAGATGAAATCCAACACCCTGGCCATCTCAAACAGACTACCACCATTTCAAACCACCCTTGCCTGAGGCTAGCAGACACATTAGGAGCTAGTTCAGTTCCACTGCTTTATCTCTATTGTTATAAATAGGCTGCAACCAGAGGCAGCAGGGTCAAGTAAGCGCCTTGGGGGACGACTGGTAGAAAAAAATAGGCAGCAGAATAGCAGAAGTACGCCTAATGTGTAGTTATGTTTAGTACGAATGAAAGCAGCATCAAAGAATCAATGGAATGCAACACGATATTGATTTACAGGAGGAGAACAATTACGCAGCTATATTGTCCCAGGTTAGAACACACACTGGGAAACCTATTTTTACTCTGTCGGTTCAGTGTCTTGGGAAAGTCTGCCACAGCTGAATGGGGCAACAGGCCGCTGAACCGTGAGGAACATCAATAGAAGTTGTATAATGGCTTGTCATAAAGTATGCAGCATGAAAAGACGCAATGACCCACACCAGCATGTATGTTCACTGGTCCATGGTCACTAATAAACCCATCTCTGTAGTACACAAAGGGTGAACAGAGACACTCCAACAGTAGACAGTAGTAAGCAAGTTTTGTTTTTGAGCTTGTCTCAAATGGCTTGCCTGATTCTGAGAGCTAACACTCAACAAATAATTTAGCTAGCAATGAGAAGCGATGGCTGGAAATACAGTTTGGTTCCTTTGCTCTTCTGCTCAGGTCAACAGCAGCAGCAGCAGATGATTAACAGTAAACATGTCAGCTCTTTGTGGAACCACTTAACGGTTTCTTTGAGGGATGCTAAACAAGAAGTTCACTCTCTGTTCACTCTTAACACCAAACGCTACAATGCCACTTCTCCACTACAAGTTTAATACCACATAAAAAAATAAATAAAACAACAACAACCACCACCACCAAAAACTAGATATGTAGAGCACACCAATACAACAGAAGCACAAAGGAAAGTATCTGTAGCCACAGTTTTGAATTTGTTGCCTTCGATGATGAACCAATTTCTGTCATCAAATAAGGCTGGATTTAGCGGGCACATAAACAACTGGGGTGTAAGGAATAACTGATATACTCCAGTATTACAACATCATGCTTTGTATCAATCCTGCAAAACACTATCGATTTTTAATAGCTTACATAAAAAGATTTGTATCCGTGGTTAATTTTGTGTTGTGTCAAAATTCGTGACAATCTTCAGCCGTTAGACTCTTCCACTCTGACCTACACTCGTAGACTATTAAACATGTGCATGTTTATACTATGAAAATTTTTCTAAAATTAGAACCCATATATTGCTTTGCTTACAGTATATATACTTGAGATGATCCGATCAGCGCTTTTGACGCCGATTCCAAGCGTCTATCACCTTTTAGCGCGATCGAGGGCAGGGCTATATACCATGGCAGGGCTACATGCAATTATTAGCGCAAGCAAGTCATGAAACATGGTGTAAACATGGTTATCTAGCGCTATACACTCATTCACTTTGGCAGTGAGTCCTTTAGCTTCTTGGCTGTTGTTGCTGTTCTGTTTGTACCGGTCAGATCTGGTCTGCACGGTGTTCTGGGTTGTTTGTTTTGTGCTAGCTGTGCGTGCTAGCTCTGCTGTTTGCTGATACTCACTGTATTCAGCCGCGTGGTGCACTCTAAAGTGCCTTATCAGATTAGTAGTGTTAAATGCCTTGGTGGGGGACGAGACATATTACAGATGTTACAGAACAGCCTGGATGAGTCTGTGTCACACACGGTAAAACACTGCCAGACGGACGACATGTTTTCTATCTGCACATGCAGTGAACGACAAACTGTTCTCGCAAGGCCCACCGCTTTACTCAGTCTGACGAAAATGAAAACGGTATGTTTTTCCACCTAGCGGTTCAGATAGGAATTGCAGGGAACTGGCCTGAGGGGGTTTCACGGAGGGCTCCTCTTCCTAGATGCCATCGATCGGCTCTCAAGATCAGCTAAATTGGAGAAACATTGGCCAATACTGATACATAGCGGATTGATCCTTCTATCTCTAATATATATGCAATATACTGAATCATAACTAGGGATGTATTGATGCCACTTTTTCCTTTCCAATTCCGAATCCATGAATATAGGCCGATACGGATACTAACTCTGCCTAACATAAGTAATGTTAAAGTAAAATTACATTTTTAAGTATTTTATTTTGGTTAAAAAATATGTTCTTTTTCACAAATAAAACATACTCAGCTTGACGGAATGCCATTTAATTGCTGGTCTATATACATTAAATGAATATCATTTGGGTTTGTTTTTTATTTACTACATGTAGATAACTGAGCTGAATGTTGAAAGTTATATGTGCGTCTCAGTCACTCAAGCTTTCAGCTCTTTAGCAGATATTACTGTTGTTCATGCTGTCAGCAGCCGCAATGTTTCTTGTTCTATTTGGTTAAAACACAAGGCTGTAAGACCCCACTGCACACCAACGGGGATGCCCTGCAGGATAGAGTCCACAGCCAGCGGGCTGCTATGTTAGCTAAAGGATAAAAAACAAGGCTACAGTCTGTTATTACGCCAGCCGTCATTAGTCTGGTGGTTCTAATGACAGGAGGGGAAGGAAGAAATGGTTCACCAACACTGTTCTCTATTACCAACTTTAATGCTGAAGCCACTACCAATAAGGCGGAATTGTTCCAACTATGGCCATTCCAAACCAGAAAATAAGAGTTGACCTTAGAGCAAGAAGCTGAGGTCTCATATTCCAAGCTACAGTGAGTGTGCAATTAATTATCTCAGAGCTATGGCTGCTCAGTTCAGTTACATAAGTTGCTCATTGTTTTATGCATAAAAAACTTCCCTTTAAAAAAATAATATATATTTCCCAACAGCTTACCCCAAAATTAATGACTATGAGCACACCCAGGTTTTATTTTAAGACAACATGGTTTGCTGTACAATGAGGCTTGTCATTAATTGTTAATTAATTGTGTCTGCTAATTTAGACTCCACTAATGCATACTGAAACAAACCTGATGCACCAACAAAGAAAACTGCAGCATTTTTAAGTCGAATGCTGTGACTGTGAGAGTTTCCTAGGGTCAACCAAAGAGACAACAACTTTAATACAACTTTCTCAGCATCAGAGAAGAACAGAAGCTGGTTATGAATCTAAATGAATATTAAAACCCTGCAGCAACCCTGCGTCACACTGTATGCACACTGAGAGAGATCACATGATACTTACTGTTGACTGCCACCCATTCATTGAGGTCCTCTCCATCTGGGAGCATGACGGCCATGCGCAGGTTCCCACTGCCCAGTGTGGCCTCAGCATGCTTCAGTAACTCGTACTGGTGTGAACCCTCCGGAATATTCTTCTTGGGCTTGAACGTCTTTGACGAACGGCTTCCACTGTGAGGGCGACCAGAAAGAAGCATACATCGAAGTGAGATTCAGCAGAACGCTCTGGACTCCACTACTTTGTTTCCTTTTTGATTTTGTCCCCTCAGGAACAATGTGCTCATACAAATTAACCCATCTAAATTAGGCCATCTTAACTAAAACATAACCAGACTCAACCTTCTTCCTGACCTTGGACAAACTCTTACTCCCCTTAGGGCAGCTCTACTTTTAGTACAACCAACTGAATGTAGCTAAACATCACAGTAGTCCAGCAACACGGCATACAAAGCACAGAGAACTTCTTTAATGCTGAAAGTATCAACAACGCAACTTGATTTAACTTATTCTATTTCAACCAAGAGAGTCTACTAATGTAATCAAATATCAACCAAGGCCTAAATACAACCATGACACTGATTTTTCGAAATAAAATAAGGGGAAGCGTTAATATGCATAGAATTCTCAGTATCTCTCCAATTTTAGATCAACGTTTTTGCCCCCTGATATGATCCTAGTACTTTAATACTCAATATCAGGGTTTAATACTTAGGTCTCATCAACCTTCCCCAATGTTTCCATCTTAGTACAGTAGTACAGCCATGACATGTACACATGAACATTAGTATGTGCATAATGTGACACTCTGAACTGTTTGGCTGTGTATGGGCAAGTACATGGCAGTACAATACGTATCATGACATAGGGGTCACAATTTAATGTATTGCGATATATTGTAATATTGGTAGCAAAGTGATATAATGTGATTTTCAAAATTCTACTATAAAAACACACCACTATATGAACAGGTTTGCCAGTGCTGACAATAGCTTTGCGCTCTTGGGTTGCTTGTTTATGTTGGAGCGGAGCTGACAATGGATTACAACACTGCCATCTAGTGGTCAAAGGTTTAAACACAGCACACAATCATTCAATGTCTGCCAAAAATCTTTGCATGTAAACTGTAAATTAATAATTGATAATGTGTTTTTGAGAATCTATACAGTATCACTAAACATAATATCACGATATTCGATATTTTCTTAAACCCCTACTGAACTGATCTGTCTTTTTGACTATTTTTCAAATAATTAATAAAGTATTTTACTTGGTTTAGACAAAATAATTAAATGGCACTGGACATGTACACCATATTTGGGCCTATATGTCTTAACAGAAGTTAAAGCTAGCCCACTTAAGCACCACACACCGATTCACGTGTCAAACAAGTATTCTCCACTCGGTGAAACGCCCACCGAGAAGCCCGTCAGAGGTGCTCTGGTTATGGGAAGCCCTATTGTACGACACGTGAAACTAGCTACTCATTTAGGGGCGCCGGACATTAGCAGCAACCTTAGGCTACTAGCAAAGAATAGATATTCAAGGATAGTGGTTCATGTAGGTGGAAATGATATTCGTATGCAGCAGTCTGAGGTCACCAAGAGTAATATTAAAGAGGTGGTCAAAATAGCCCATACGATGTCCGATGCCATAATATGCTCTGGCCCTATTTCAAGACAACAAGGTGCTGAAGCTTACGGCAGGCTTTGGGCGCTACACTGCTGGATGTCCAAGTGGTGTGCAGAAAATCACGTGGGCTTTAGAGACAACTGGTCCAAGTTTGAGGGGAAGTCTGGCCTCGTGGGGCGGGACGATGCCGTTCTGCTATCATGCAGCATAGGCTATAGTCTGTTAGTGAGTCGGCAGCGCAGCACAGATAGTTCTTACGGTCCAGAGCTGGGACCAGGCAGCAGACAAAGAGGCTAAACCAACCGTCTACTCGCTGCCTTGAGACGTCACCTAGGTACAACTACACTGAGACTGTTTCACTGCCCCGAATTAAACATACAAATTAAACATCTAAAAAAAAAAGTAAGAAAATCTTAAACAGTCTGAAGAAACACTTGGCAACCAGTGGAACCTTTCACAAATCTGTGACGGGAGAGTGGGAGAAAGTCAGTTTCCCAGGTTAGCTGCTTCTACCAGAAAAAAGAAGAACTGCGTTTAGCTTCAGTATGACCAGCAAACATCAGTGACGGATCACATGCCACACTCCTATCACATCGATGTCAGAGCATATGACAGTTTCAAAACACTCCTAGGAGTGTGAGGGGTGCAAGAAAAACAATATATCTGATGCTGTCTGATGAGCCCTCGTAGCATTAACAGACATCCTTCTTTTAGGTTTGTCTGAACAGAGATCAATCCATTTTATCTTGTAGTGAACCCTTATGGAAGGGATCAAACAATAATCCAGTTTGGTGCGTGTGACTGCGCTGCTTCATGTTAACCAGCCACTAATAACAGCTCGCCTGGGAGGCCAGCTTACTTCCTCTGTGCCATCAACAACCTCGGTTTAAATCAGTGCTGAAACCACCACAAACCAACTTCTTCCTTCTAATTTTAATGCCTGGAAATACACCAGTACTAAAATATCATAACACGCTATAACACACAGAACACTTACGCTGCAGTTGTGTGGAGCAGATGAAATAAGGCTACTGAAGTCTGTTAACTCAGCCGGTATAGTTACACGCCACTTATCTTGTCGTACAATAACAGATTAACGATCACTCCACTTAAAAAGTGAATTGGCCATTTTAGTCACTCTCTCGTGGAACAACATCGAAAAGCTCAGAGGTGCCCTCTGGTGGCGGCAGAGTAGTGCAGCTTTTCTTGCAGTGGATAACATGCCCAGGGCTCTCTAGAAAGCGGAAGTTTGAGAATGGGTCCAATATATCAAACAAATATTGCACTTTGTTATATTAAGAGACGAACCGATCAGTGTTTTTGAGGACGGGGCTATATGCCACGGCAGGCTACATGCAATTGTTAGCGCAAGCAAGTCATGAAACATGGTTAAAACATGGCTATCTAGAGCTATAAACTCAATCACTTTGGCTGTGGTTCCTTTAGCTGTTGCTGCTGCTGTACTGTTTGTACCGGTCAGATGCTGTTTGCTGGTCCTCACTGCATTCAGCCGCATGGTGTACTCTTAAGTGCTTTATTAGATTAGTAGTGTTAAATGTCTTTGTCTTGGTTCTCCTACGAGACACGTTGATTTTACAGATGCTACAGAACTCCCTGGATGAGTCTGCGTCACATATGGTACACAGCTGCCAGACAGACAACAATGGTTTCAATCAGCACGTGCAGTGAACGCCATAAACTGTTCTTGTGAGGCCTGCTGCTTTAGTCAGTGTGTCAAAAATAAAAGGGTATGTGTTTCCACCTAGCGGTTCAGATAGGAATTGCAGGGACCTGGCCGGAGGGGCTTTCATTTGTTTAACGTCATCGATTGACTCTCGGGATCGGCTACATTGGAGAAATATCGTCGGATCGCATATTTTGCTGCATACAAATATCATTTCCACCTACATGAACCACTATCCTCAAATATCTATTCTTTGCTAGAAGCCTAAGGTTGCTGCTAATGTCCGGCGCCCCTAAAGGAGTAGCTAGTTTCACGTGTCGTACAATAAAGCTTCCTATAACCAGAGCACCTCTGATGGGCTTCTCGGTGGGCATTTCACCGAGTGGAGAATACTTGTTTGACACGTGAATTGGCCGATACAGAAACATAGCCAATCATTCCTTCCATCTTTAACACTTGGTATTAGTATCGAAGTTGAAAATCTGGTATTGTGACAACCCTAATGCACAGATTAACAATCGTTCTATTTAAAGTGTTTGTCATTCTCTCTCTCTCTCTCACTTTGTCCTTCAACAATGTCAAAATGCTCAAAGGTGTGCACTCTGGTGGTGTAGCGTTGCTTTCCGTGTAGTGGAAAATGTCCCCAAGGCTCTCTAGCAAGTGGAAATCTTTCGTTATATTATATTTCTTTATATAAGTTACATTGCGACTATAAGCGTTATTATTTTTATTTGCCAAGCCCTAACGCCAACATGCGAAAAGCAAGTTGCTCCTTATTGTCATGTTTATCAAAAGAGGGGCGGCACTGGTGATAAAGCTGGAAGTTTCCATAATACTTTAGTTTTCTACACCAGTTACAATTATGGGGGGAAAAAAAACACAAAAGATTTTGCCTATACTTTATTGACACGTACAGTTTCCATTCTTTTAAATGCAGATACTGCCAATGCTACAGGCCGTCGTATTAAACTGTAAAACAATTCTACACTCCAGACAATTAAACCACATTTTTACATGCCGAAAATGTGCCCCAGGTTGTAGATAATATTTATTTATTTTGACTCTGCAACCGCAGTGTAAACCCAGTGCAAAAAGAAACAAAGATATTAAATCAGGCAAGGCGTAACAACACCAACCATTAAAAATGCCTGAGTATTGCCGACCCATATTCTTTGGATCTCAAACAGGCTTCTGGCACAGCATTTATTTCACCGACCAACCCAACCCAAGAAAGTTGTAATCCAAATTGCGACAAAATGAATAAAAGCCAGCGGAGGCTTGTACTCAACACTCATTCTTTCATTATAACCAACGTTCATGTTTCAATGTACATGTTATACATCATAACAATGCCTTGTTGTCAGCCTCAAACATAATTCAGTAGCAAATCTGTATTCTCTATGAATCTGTGCAGCATTATATATGGCTAGTTAGTGAGTTGGCCCTCAGCGTTCAACCCATTAGCCAGTAAAGTTGCTTTTGTTCACGCACACAAGCAATTAAGTCCTTGAAAAACTTGTACACACTGCTATCCCAAACATCTACACTGGTTAACTCTACACAACATGTCACATGCCTCAGTCTAAATAAATAGGACCCAATAACAGGAAGGAGGTTGTGTTGCAATTGAAAGACAAACTTGAGCAATAATCCGCAAAACACAAACCGATAATGGATAAAATGGGAAACGAGGCTGCCAAACCAAAGACGGAGGCTGTGATATTGCTGCCTGGACTTGACCGGTGCTTTACATTCGCCTGCATTCTTTTAACTACCAAATGCTGCTGATATCAGACACCACAGTTCCTGCCTCCTTCAAACTGGGCTTGGCTTTAGAAGGCAAGACTTTCAGCGCTGGAGTTGCAGTCGAGTGACTCACTGTTATTTTTACAGTAGCTTCGAGCTACAGTTGGTTTGGGTGTGAAAGCCGATGGACAAGAACTTGTCCCAAAGTTAAGTAAGACACCTACTCCCAACAGGTTAGGTTGACTAATTTTAATATTCCAGTAAGAGTTAATGACTAATCACTAGTATGTAGTCAACTGCGGGGAAGGAAGCAAATTAAAAGTAGCAAGAAAAAGAATTTGAGAATATGTTTTATTATTTACTATAGGGATAGTTTTCAGGTTGGATGAGTAGTACAGGCTGCCTTTTCATGTGTCTGTTAATAACACAAGTAACTGGTTCAACACTGGATGCCAACTAGGACTTATCTTAAATAGGGCATTTGCTCCTCAGTGGACGATTTGTCAACATGTTAGTTTACAAGAAAAATGGATATTTCCACTGTTTCTGCCCATAGTTATTAACTACAGCAGTTAGGTCTTTCACGATCATGATATTTAGCTGACATTTGTCATTTAAACAACTGCAATTAACAGTTTAATTGTCCACTGCACACAAATATTGAAGTCATTCAATAGTAGCCAAATTAACTGCTTAGTTATCTCACTGAGATAACTGTTTGATTCATATCCATAACTGGTTGTATAGTCAGAGTGATTTAATACACTATTGTAGCTACACAGCACATATACCAATTTTACTCAGCACAAGTCAGCATCGTCTTAATAATACATTTAACTGTGATAGCCTGTGGTATATGCACACTTACAAATATAAGCAAAACTGTGACATTTCACATTTCTGTTAATACATGGCATTACAATTCATTGTTAGTCAATATATTTTGTTTTCCCACAAAATAAGTTCCTAAATCATTTCAGTTTTTCTATAATGCCACCTTATGCTGGCCTTAGCCAAAGCGATTTTACTGTCACAGACAATTTTCCAATATTGGAATAAAATCTTGAGTCTTGCTAGCATTGAGTCGTGCAGTCTTTTTCTCGTCCAAGCGTTCCGATAAAATTTGTTTAATATTATCCTAAGTCTTGGCTCACGCAAATAGTCATGTGAACATTGTCGACAACCAATAGAAGAGCTCTTTTCACCACCAAACGGGAAGCCGCGAGGCAAATACAGGAATGTCTGGCGGGTAATGAAGTTAGACATGGAGGGGAGTCCAGCGAGGGTTCGGAAACTGCGATTCTCCTGGAATGTACAAAAGGAGGAGAGACTGGTGGAGCTGTGGAGTGAGCTGTGGAGCGAGCTGTGGAGTGAGCAAGAGTGCCTCTTTTATGTGTCTTCACATTTATACCACAACAGAGTGGAAAACGAAAAAAAGGTGGACAGAAATCACTGAAGCCCTCGATATCACAGCCAAACGGGGCTACAGTGTTTACAATTAGCCGACCAGTGAACCATACATTTAGCTGAATATTGCTTCAATCATATAAATGGGAAATAACCTCAAAAGGAATCTAGTTGCAGTCTTGTAAATAGTGACTCTGAAAGACCCCCAGTTTTTGCAAAATCATAGTCTGTGACTAAAAGTCTGTGACTAGTCTTTAGATGTGAGAGGGTGTCAGACTTTAGTCTATTAAACTTCTTTTCAGAGTCTTTAAAAGTCTTCTAGTGTCTGCTCAGCATTAAATGATTAACTAAATACTTGGATATCTGTGAACATCCAGATTATTTATAAATTCCATCACAATGCTGTCACTGACACTGTAACTTTACTAAAGCTGATTAGCAGCCTTACCAATGATATGGATACACAAAAAATTCCACTTAAATACAGGGCTCCTGACTGTGAGTGATATGGTCGTAGTTGCAACCACAAATATTAATTTGCAAGTAAATTAAATAATTAATTAATTCCCCAGTAGCGACAGGTGGAAACTTTGATTATTTTAATTATTTATTTATTTATTTTATTACTTTTTACCTTGGAATGTAAATGATATAATGTGAAGCGTCCAATCCGAAGGCCATCAAAAACGCCTGTGCACTTGTGAGATTTGGGCCAATAACGTGACAACCAAAGCAGTAGCCAAGCACTTAGCAGACTATGTACTGCAAATTCTGGTAGAAAGCAAGCAAAGATATCACTGGAAAGACAGCCTAAAGGATCTAAGGTGTCTGGAAAAACACACACTCAGCAAACTTCGGTGGAGTCACTCACTAAAACAGAGCCTTCGCCCAGTGATGCCTGGATTGGCTCCAACCCAGCTAGTCATGGGCACAAAAGCAGGACTAGCAGGATAAAGCGGATGATGACGGATGGATGGATAGATATTAATGTATTTTAAGAAGTGCAAGCTATTAAAACACAAGACTTTTACAAACACATTATGTAATAATGCAAAATATCATTTTTTGTCAATATCACACAGCCCTAATTAAAACACGGCGAGAGTCAAAGACATAAAAACGCACACGGCTGCTTTACGGCCAAGAGTTCCCCTAAAGAAACTCCTTTAGCCCACGCAGTGTCCGTTGTATGTGGAAAAACAACGTCTACAAAGAGTTCAAAGAGTTTAAAATGAAACTCAATGCAGCCTACATGATCACACTTGAGGAAAAACCCAAATACACTCCATGTTGCAACCTTGCAAGATTTACAGTCTGAACAGTCTGATCCTGACGGCTGTGTTAAATGCTGCCTTTCAACAAGCAGAAGGAAAAGCAGACCAAACTACACTGGATGGCCAAGTGACACTGACAACGACACAGGCTCTGAGTCTGAGTGAAGTCCACACTTCATCATAATTGTACATAGTTTAGAACATTTATTAAAAATACATTTATTCAAAGGCATCAGGCATGTTGTAGGGGTGTAAACATTTTTTTTGAAATATCGAATATAGGGATATTGTTTAGTGATACTGTATCAGATTCCTGGCAGACAGTGAATCATTGCGTGTTGTGTTTAAACCTCTGACCACAAGATGGCAGGGTTTAAATCCATTTTCAGCTCCACTCCAACATTAACAAGTAGCACAAGGGTGCAATGCTTACAATGCTATTGTAAGCTTTGGCAAACCTGTTCATATAGTGTTGTGTTTTAATAGTAGGATTTGAAAAATCTTGGTTTATCACTTTGCTTGCAATATCACAGTATGTTGAAACGTGACCACTGTATCACAATACGTACTGTTTCGCCAGCTTCTTGCCAATACACAGCCCTAGCTTGAAGCAACAGAGATGACCTGAGGTGAGTGCATATTGATATTATTATTATTTGGCATTTTTTAAAAAGTTATTGGCGCCTTATATTATTCCATTTAGGAGCTACTGGCTCCTTAAGCTCATTTATTGGCTGGAGCCCTAAAATAGTGAACTGTGAAACCATGTGGCAAAACAAAGCAGTTACACTTCTGGGACAACATAAAACAGACTGAGTCCATCTCTGTTCATTTATTACAGGCCACATTAGTCTCTTATTTTGTGTGACTGTTGCAACAGGGGCCTACGCAGTGTGTTAAAACGTTATGGGGGAACTCCAATTTCCATGAATAGAAAAAGGGCTGCCAAAAACAGGCAGATATAGACCAACAGGGGAAACCACTTCTTTAAACTGCATACTTTAATACTCAGTAACTGCTCTCGTTCTGCTTTGGAGCCCAGTGAAGACCTGTGCTGATCGCTGGTTAGATCCTTTACAGAAGAAGCTAAAAACAGCACAGGGCCCTATTGTATACTATCTAACAAGCAGATTTAATTTCTGTAAAGACTTCATTCGATTATCCTGTCAAAGGGCATGCTATTCATGGGTGCTGGAAGGTTTTGAAACGACGTCTGTTTCATGCTTTAGTTTAGTCTTACACACAAAAGAGTGTCTTTAAAGGGATTTAGCAGAGTCAAGTCAGCTGGTGAGTCAGGAGCCACCAGTCAAAACACAAAAAAGCAAAGCCGACAGGAACGATCAGCATCTGTTCAACAAGATCTGCTAATGAAATGTATTAACATGTTATTACATGCTATCTGCCAGCATTACTATAATTTACAACTAAGCTGGACAAGAACTTTAGTAACGTTGCCAAACCTTCAGCTGTTCTGTTGTCTGTTTTTATAGATGCCACTGATCTGATACCACATTTCAGTATCAGCTGATGTCATAGGGTCTGTCTCAAAACCTAGTGAGGGTCTACAAAGCCAGGATTTTACGTCATAGTACGCGGCTCCCGACATGTAGACTGTCCCAATTCTTAGATACCTTAAACATGCCGTCTACTGAGGAACCTTATTTTGGTCTGACTTTAAGGAAGGATTGACCGCTTTCTCAGCTGCTAAGGCAATCCCATGATGCAACACAGGCAAAGCTACAAGCAGTGAAGTCGTTTTAAAATGCAAGTTTCCAAGTTGTTGACCATTTAGCAGTTTTATATTCGAGCCATTAGCATTTATGTTAGCGAATTTTTAAGCCTCGGGCTATTGTTTTGGATAGCCGGCTGGTAGCTTAGCAACTAGCCAACATATCGGCTGTGTGCAGTGGGCGGAAACAAGCTGTGACACAATTGCTCTCTAACTAGAGCGTCTTAATAATCTGTTTTATGAGGAGAGATGTCAGACAGTAGCTGCTACTTACACAGCTGCCTACCTAGACAGCCTACTTACACACTCACTAGGTTTTGAGACACACCCATATTGTTGGAAATAATGTTTGGATACAGTACTGTGATCTAGTCTGAAATAGCAGACACTCACACTGAGCTTGTGTAGTGTAAGCATGACAGTCTATTTCTTAAAGATCAATCATCTTTGCTGAAAAAGACACAGCTGAGCAACGTTTGAGAAACTGTCTGGAGCAACAATCGGTCAGCTGGAGGTTTGGGAGCCAACCTTGTGACTGGAAGGTCACCAGTTCAATTCCATGAACTGACAGGACATGACTGAAGTTTTCTTGATCACCTAACCCCTGCCTGCTGGGCACTGTGGTAGGGCTGTGTATTGGCAAGAACCTGGTAATGCAATACCTATCGTGATACAGCGGTCACAATTCAATCATTTTGATATTGCAAGCAAAGTGATATATTGCGATTTTTCTAATCCTACTATTAAAACACACCCCTATATGAACAGGTTTGCCAAATGCTTACACTAGCATTGCGCCTTTGGGCTGCTTGATAATGTTGGAGTGGAGCTAAAAATGGATTACAACACAGTAGAGGTTTAAACACAACAAGCATTCACTGTCTGCCAGGAATCCGTATCGATACTGTGTTTTTGAGTATCTATACGATAAGTATCACGAAACATAAAATCCTGATATTTAATATTTTCTTACACCCTTATTGTACAGGCTATAGTATAATATAACTGCGGCAACACTTAAGCCAGGCTGGAAAATTTGCAAACAAACTGGTGAACAGAAACCTCAGCTCCCACATATTTAATTCTGCAATCTGTACATTTGACTCCAGACAGTTTTTCAAGCCTTGGAATAGATTTACTCAGTGTTTCTCACTTCGGAAGAGACTGAAGCGAGGAGCAGTTCCATGAATGGGGAAAATCTAACCACGCAACAGTGTTGACTTTAGACGGATTGACAGCAAACTTGGTAGGTAGCAGCACTGAGTGTCACTTAGTTTTGGAAGATCAAATCATAACACAAACACAGAAAGCAAGTTTCCTGTCTGGAAAAACTGGGTTCTGGTCATTCTACAGCAATGTGCTTTCAGTCTAGGTAAAATTCATAGTACGTCTCATTTGGTGTTATTTTTATGGCAAAAATTAAAACAACACAATTTCATTAAAACCAGAGTTCTCAGGACTTGAAGACAGATCTTAGTGGTTAGAGTAAAACTCAAATTTGCAATCAGTTTGCTAGAAAAGCTCAATTGCTTGCTTTCTAAAGTTAGCTTCTTGTTAGAAATCCAAGTTCCACCTTAAATGGTGCAGCAGTATGCGCTGTAACTGCTCCCCTTTTAAGGCGGAGCGAGGAAATAGAAGAAAATCTAAAGAAAGACGTGGCTGAAGTTAGGTTCTTCTTTGAATTCCCCTTTCCACCTTAAATAGTGCTGCAGTTACCGCTCCACTATTTAAGGTGGAAAGGGGAATTAAAAGAAGATGCTAACTTCAGCCACGTCTTTTATTTAGATTTGCGCTCAATAACAGGTCCATGGCTTAATTTACTTCATTAAAACCAACTTAAATGTTATGACATGTACAAAAACCATACAACACTGGACATAAACAACACAAGGCTCAGTGTTCTAGCTCTGAGCTGTATTAGCTTCAAAGCTAACGCCGCTTCATTCACAGAAAGCTTGCGCTCGAGCCTTCGTGGACTGCTAGCATAGCAGAGCTCCAAAGTTAAGATTCAAGCTTTTGTTTCGCAGTAACTAAACAGAAGGGGGACACAAACAGTGTCTTCCAGAAAGGATGAAGAGAAAATGAGTCCTTTTATATACACATTAGCTCTACCACACGAAGCACATGGTCTCTATTCAACCGAAGCCAAGAGACGTTAACGTTAGTGCGGTCCGGCCGCCACAGCAGCAGCGCCGCGTTAGCTTAGCTGGAAATAAACAACATAAACACAAATCATACTTACAATAAAAAGCTCATATCTGGGGCTGAATGTATCCAGTAGAGGAAGACCTAAAAATGAGCCGTCGCTATAATCGGAAAGAGAGTGAAATCTGAGATAATTCGAGCTGATGATTCCCAACACAGTCGCTCGTCCAACAGTTTTCCTGACTGAGCAACAAAACTTCTCCTCTACTCCAAGTCCCGAGTCTCTCCCCGTCTCTCGCGAGATTTTGCGACCGAGTGGGTCGTTATTCGGTTTCATCAAAACAAAGTTTGAGTCTTACTTTATTATTTTTATCACTACGTTTTAGCATATTATATTAACGGAGGAGCAATAATTCACAATGAAGCTTATATACATTTTTACATGCGATTAAATAGGCGAATTTCGACTCGCAAGCGAAGTCAGTGCCGCCTCTAGGGGGCGACACCAAGAGATCAGTTATTAGACGAATGTGAAAGAAACCTAAACCTAAACTTTTGTTTTCCAAAATAAAAGCCACAGCTTTAGAACCTAAAATAATAACGAATCTGCTCGTGCGTTTAAAGTTAGAGATTATTATTATTATTATTATTATTATTATTATTATTATTATTATTATTATTATTATTATTATTATTATTATTATTATCTACTTTCTGACCACCCTCTGTTCAATGTCATCATCAGGCAGAGGAGCTCTGTCCCAGTCCTGCTCCACAGACAGATTCAGGAAGTTTTTTATCCCTCAGGCCATCAGACTGTTTAACTCATGCCACCACACCAAAAAAAAAAAATCCTGTATCAGACACTGTTATACTCTGGACCTCTATATCAGCTATCAGACACTGTTATACTCCAGACCTCTATATCAGCTATCAGACACTGTTATACTCCAGACCTCTATATCAGCTATCAGACACTGTTATACTCCAGACCCCTATATCAGTTATCAGACACTGTTATACTCCAGACCTCTATATCAGTCATCAGACACTGTTATACTCAGGACCTCTATATCAGTTATCAGACACTGTTATACTCTGGACCTCTATATCAGTTATCAGACACTATTATACTCTGGACCTCTATATCAGTTATCAGACACTGTTATACTCCAGACCTCTATATCAGCTATCAGACACTATTATACTCCAGACCTCTATATCGGCTATCACTGTTATACTCCAGACCTCTATATCAGCTATCAGACACTGTTATACTCCAGACCTCTATATCAGTTATCAGAAACTGTTATACTCCAGACCTCTATATCAGTTATCAGACACTGTTATACTCCAGACCTCTCTATCAGCTATCAGACACTGTTATACTCCAGACCTCTATATCAGCTATCAGACACTGTTATACTCCAGACCTCTATATCAGTCATCAGACACTGTTATACTCCAGACCTCTATATCAGCTATCAGACACTGTTATACTCCAGACCTCTATATCAGTCATCAGACACTGTTATACTCCAGACCTCTATATCAGCTATCAGACACTGTTATACTGCAGACCTCTATATCAGTTATCAGACACTGTTATACTCCAGACCTCTATATCAGCTATCAGACACTGTTGTACTCCAGACCTCTATATCAGCTATCAGACACTGTTATACTCCAGACCCCTATATCAGTTATCAGACACTGTTATACTCCAGACCTCTATATCAGTTATCAGACACTGCTATACTCCAGACCTCTATATCAGTCATCAGACACTGTTATACTCAGGACCTCTATATCAGTTATCAGACACTGTTATACTCCAGACCTCTATATCAGTTATCAGACACTGTTATACTCCAGACCTCTATATCAGATATCAGACACTGTTATACTCCAGACCTCTATATCAGTTATCAGACACTGTTATACTCCAGACCTCTATATCAGCTATCAGACACTGTTATACTCCAGACCTCTATATCAGCTATCAGACACTGTTATACTCCAGACCTCTATATCAGTTATCAGACACTGTTATACTCAGGACCTCTATATCAGCTATCAGACACTGTTATACTCCAGACCTCTATATCAGCTATCAGATACTGTTATACTCCAGACCTCTATATCAGCTATCAGACACTGTTATACTCCAGACCTCTATATCAGTTATCAGACACTGTTATACTCAGGACCTCTATATCAGCTATCAGACACTGTTATACTCCAGACCTCTATATCAGCTATCAGATACTGTTATACTCCAGACCTCTATATCAGTCATCAGACACTGTTATACTCCAGACCTCTATATCAGCTATCAGATACTGTTATACTCCAGACCTCTATATCAGCTATCAGATACTGTTATACTCCAGACCTCTATTTCAGCTATCAGACACGGTTATACTCAGGACCTCTATATCAGTCATCAGACACTGTTATACTCCAGACCTCTATATCAGTCATCAGACACTGTTATACTCCAGACCTCTATATCAGTTATCACTGTTATACTCCAGACCTCTATATCAGCTATCAGACACTGTTATACTCCAGACCTCTATATCAGTCATCAGACACTGTTATACTCCAGACCTCTATATCAGCTATCAGACACTGTTATACTCCAGACCTCTATATCAGTCATCAGACACTGTTATACTCCAGACCTCTATATCAGTTATCACTGTTATACTCCAGACCTCTATATCAGCTATCAGACACTGTTATACTCCAGACCTCTATATCAGTCATCAGACACTGTTATACTCCAGACCTCTATATCAGCTATCAGACACTGTTATACTCCAGACCTCTATATCAGTCATCAGACACTGTTATACTCCAGACCTCTATATCAGTTATCACTGTTATACTCCAGACCTCTATATCAGCTATCAGACACTGTTATACTCCAGACCTCTATATCAGTCATCAGACACTGTTATACTCCAGACCTCTATATCAGTCATCAGACACTGTTATACTCCAGACCTCTATATCAGTCATCAGACACTGTTATACTCCAGACCTCTATATCAGTCATCAGACACTGTTATACTCCAGACCTCTATATCAGTTATCAGACACTGTTATACTCCAGACCTCTATATCAGCTATCAGACACTGTTATACTCCAGACCTCTATATCAGATATCAGACACTGTTATACTCCAGACCTCTATATCAGTCATTAGACACTGTTATACTCCAGACCTCTATATCAGCTATCAGACACTGTTATACTCCAGACCTCTATATCAGATATCAGACACTGTTATACTCCAGACCTCTATATCAGTTATCAGACACTGTTATACTCCAGAACTTTAAATCAGCTATCAGGATGTATTATATTATATATTTAACAGATTTATCTGTATAACTGTATGTTATATATAACTATACTGTAACTATATATTTTAATGACTATACTGTATATCTATGACTATACTCAGATATCACACGCAGTCACTGCAGTTGCACTCCTTTAACTGCACGAGCCGAGAGACGGCTTGATGACGACAGAGCTTAATCCTTTATGTTTGACTCTTATATATATATATATATATATCTTCTCTGAAGCTCTTTAACCTCATATTTACCTCATATTTCCACTAACTGTCATATCTATTAGTAGGACAGTTCATCTTTATGCAGTGTTGAACATATTTCTTTTTATATCATTTTTCAGCATTTCAGATCATTAAAAGGCTCCAGTGTCAAGATTTATTCTCTTATGATTTGTAACTGTCTTTAAAAGCACTACATCACAATTTGGATCTATTTTTCTTTCTTTCTACTGTTTTTTTCCCCAAAAACGTTCGGCTGCTCTCGCTGACCACCAGACGCAGCCGTACCTCGAACATGACTCTAAACTTCTCTTTTCCAAAATAAAAGTAACTTCTCTTGGACCTAAAATAATAATAAGTTAGATAATAATAATAATAATAATAATAATAATAATAATAATAATAATAATAATAATAATAATAATAATAATAAAAGTTTTGGACTAAACTTAAAAAAACATTAAAGTTATATTTGCTGTGTTGCAACACCCATTCGAATTCACCACATGTATCTCCTAAACGGCAGGTTTACTGGAGAAGCCACAAACATTATTTGCTTTGAATGTAAGATTATTTTACAAGCAATTTGGAGCATTTCTTTTGGTCCTTTAACAAAGTAAACGGTAGCTGTCATGTTCAAATGATGTTGAAAAAAAATAGACAAAAAATGAAGACTTTTCTTTTATATATAAGCAACTTCAACGCAATCTTAGTATTCAAACCAAATCCAGACACAGCTGTTGAGACATTGTTTACAAAAAATAATCAATGTCAGTTGTACTATAAGATATTTTTTAAGGATTTGTCATACCTGTGTAGGACAATTTAGCAAATGTCTAAATGTACGATTTTTTACTCAAAGCGAATTTCAGGTAATTCCTTCTCCGCACTTTTATTTTGAAACACGGTGCTTGTGTAGGGCTGTTTTCACGGCGTACAGCTTCACTAGTCGCGGTTCACGCTGTCCTCTGTCTCGGTAGGTCAACGTGAAAGTGTTCGGTCCTGTTTTTCAGCGGAGATCTTTTATTTACGCCGCTCTGTGATCGTGTAGTGTATCTGATCTGGAACTGATGTCTGTCTACGGGCGGACGGCGCTGGTCTGGTCTCTGCTGCGCTGCGCTGGAAGAAGTCGGGCTCCATGCTTACAGGAGGCGCTACAGCAGCAGCAGCAGCGCAGCCTCACCGGCAGAAGCCTGTATGTGGGAATCAGTTCAGTAAAGTGTACCGTCTGGAGAGGAGGACAGTCCCGGGCAGCAGAACCAGCGTCTGGTCTTCACACCACCTTCTCCTGGACATCAAACCGGAGAGCTCTGTCCTCAGAGGCGAGTTTCAGTTCCTGTCGTGGTTGGGTAGCTAATGCTAAGATGCTAAAGCCTGACTTAGTCGTTGTAGTGGAGTTTAGAGTGTTTGTGTGACTCTCTCAGAGAAAAATAAGAATAAATAGATGAAAATAGAAATAAAATAGGAGCAGTCTCAGTGTACAGAGCTAAATTACAACTGAAATGCGGTATAAATTAAATTATGAGTGTAAAGATGTTCAAAATGTACAGCATGACAGTTTATAAGAGGTGACAGTCTGAATAACAAAATAAACCTGAACCAGGGCAGCTAATATCACTCACTCACTCACTCACTCACTCACTGAATTCATCCACTCACTCCCTTCACCCACTCCCATCGTCCACTTACTCACTTCCTCCCTTCCTCCACTCACTCACTAACTTCATCCATTCAGTCACTCCCTTCACACACTCACTTCTTCCACTCACTCACTCACCCACTCAATCACTTCATCCACTCACTTCGCTCATTTACTTCATCACATCACTTACTCACTCACTAACTTTATCCATTCACTCACTCCCTTCATCCACTCACTCCCTTCACCTACTCACTTTATCCACTCACTCACTTCGCTCATTTACTTCATCACATCACTTACTCACTCACTAACTTTATCCATTCACTCACTCCCTTCATCCACTCACTCCCTTCACCTACTCACTCACTTTATTCACGCTCACTCATCCACTCACTCCCTTCATCCACTCACTCACTCCCTTTATCCACTCACTCATTCACTCACTCCCTTTATCCACTCACTCCCTTTATCCACTCACTCATTCACTCCCTCACTTCATCCACTCACTCACTCACCCACTCAATCACTTCATCCACTCACTCACTTCGCTCATTTACTTCATCACGTCACTTACTCACTCACTAACTTTATCCATTCACTCACTCCCTTCACCTACTCACTCCCTTCACCTACTCACTCACTTTATTCACTCTCACTCATTCACTCACTCCCTTTATCCACTCACTCCCTCCCTTTATCCACTCACTCATTCACTCACTCACTTCATCCACTCACTCACTTCAACCATCCACTTACTCATTCACTTCATCCACTCACTCACTTCATCCACTCACTCACTTTGCTCATTTACTTCATCACGTCACTTACTCACTCACTAACTTTATCCATTCACTCACTCCCTTCATCCACTCACTCCCTTCAGCTACTCACTCACTTCATCCACTCACTCACTTTGCTCATTTACTTCATCACGTCACTTACTCACTCACTAACTTTATCCATTCACTCACTCCCTTCACCTACTCACTCACTTTATTCACTCTCACTCATTCACTCACTCCCTTCATCCACTCACTTACTCACTCATTCACTCACTCCCTTATCCACTCACTCATTCACTCCCTCACTTCATCCACTCACTCACTTCATCCATCCACTTACTCATTCACTTCATCCACTCACTCACTCACTTCATCCACTCACTCACTTACTTCATCCACTCACTCACTTTGCTCATTTACTTTATCACGTCACTTACTCACTCACTAACTTTATCCATTCACTCACTCCCTTCATCCACTCACTCCCTTCACCTACTCACTCACTTTATTCACTCACTCACTCACTCACTTTGTTTTTCAATTTATTTTTCTGCTTCTTTCTCATTTGAATGTACTGATTCTTTACTGTTTTATTAGTTTAGTTATTTTTTAACTCTGGTTTTCCTCTTTAGGATCTACTGTGTTTTCCCCTTTAGGATTATTACTGTTACTGTCTTATTAGGTTCTACTGATTCTTCACCACAATAATCTGTTTCTAATTCAGCACCACTCATGCCATATAAGTGCACAGCAGCCTTTTTACTAGTTTTTTTAAACTAAGCTATTTTATTCCCACTGTTATAGTTACATATAATATTTATTACTTTGTTTTAGGCACCATACAAAGATGATGAGTACCCACCTCTTCCCGAGTACAATCCCACCCAGGAGGCTGACACAAAAGAAGTCTTCATCGTCCGTGTCAAAGGTCTGCCGTGGTCATGTACCGCTGAGGACCTGGTGAAGTTTTTCTCTTGTACGTTCTCACATTCTTAATTCTGAGCTCATTTATCCAGTTTCAGTCGACTGCTCTGATTTAAGTCTTAACACGTGTAGGTTTCGTTATGAAGGCTACCTCAGTAACGATAAGATCATGTTCCTGTAGACTGTCATATTCGTGGTGGTGTAAACGGAATCCATCTGATTCACAAGAACGGACGGCCCAGTGGACAAGCCTTCATCGAGCTGGAGCATGAGAAGGACGTCAGTAAAGCCCTGGAGATGCACCGGCAGTACCTTGGGCCCCGATATGTAGAAGGCAAGTGTGTCTAATGTGGCCAGTCAAACGTTTTAGATACACTACCAGCCAAACGTTTTAGATACACTACCAGACAAACGTTTTAGTACACTACCAGACAAACGTTTTAGATACACTACCAGACAAACGTTTTAGATACACTACCAGACAAACGTTTTAGTACACTACCAGACAAACGTTTTAGATACACTACCAGACAAACGTTTTAGTACACTACCAGCCAAACGTTTTAGATACACTACCAGACAAACGTTTTAGATACACTACCAGACAAACGTTTTAGATACACTACCAGACAAACGTTTTAGATACACTACCAGACAAACGTTTTAGATACACTGCCAGTCAAACGTTTTAGATACACTGCCAGTCAAACGTTTTAGGTACACTACCAGTCAAACGTTTTAGGTACACTACCAGTCAAACGTTTTAGATACACTACCAGTCAAACGTTTTAGATACACTACCAGTCAAACGTTTTAGGTACGCTACCAGTCAAACGTTTTAGATACGCTACCAGACAAACGTTTTAGATACGCTACCAGACAAACGTTTTAGATACGCTGCCAGTCAAACGTTTTAGGTACGCTGCCAGTCAAACGTTTTAGGTACGCTGCCAGTCAAACGTTTTAAATACACTGCCAGTCAAACGTTTTAGATACACTGCCAGTCAAACGTTTTAAATACACTGCCAGTCAAACGTTTTAGATACACTACCAGTCAAACGTTTTAGATACACTACCAGTCAAACGTTTTAGATACACTACCAGCCAAACGTTTTAGATACACTACCAGCCAAACGTTTTAGTACACTACCAGTCAAACGTCTTAGATACACTACCAGCCAAACGTTTTAGATACACTACCAGCCAAACGTTTTAGATACACTACCAGCCAAACGTTTTAGATACACTACCAGCCAAACGTTTTAGATACACTACCAGTCAAACGTTTTAGTACACTACCAGCCAAACGTTTTAGATACACTACCAGCCAAACGTTTTAGTACACTACCAGCCAAACGTTTTAGATACACTACCAGTCAAACGTTTTAGATACACTACCAGTCAAACGTTTTAGATACACTACCAGTCAAACGTTTTAGATACACTACCAGTCAAACGTTTTAGATACACTACCAGTCAAACGTTTTAGTACACTACCAGTCAAACGTTTTAGATACACTACCAGTCAAACGTTTTAGTACACTACCAGTCAAACGTTTTAGATACACTACCAGTCAAACGTTTTAGTACACTACCAGCCAAACGTTTTAGATACACTACCAGTCAAACGTTTTAGATACACTACCAGTCAAACGTTTTAGATACACTACCAGTCAAACGTTTTAGATACACTACCAGTCAAACGTTTTAGTACACTACCAGTCAAACGTTTTAGATACACTACCAGTCAAACGTTTTAGATACACTACCAGTCAAACGTTTTAGATACACTACCAGTCAAACGTTTTAGTACACTACCAGTCAAACGTTTTAGATACACTACCAGCCAAACGTTTCAGATACACTACCAGACAAACGTTTTAGTACACTACCAGACAAACGTTTTAGATACACTACCAGTCAAACGTTTTAGTACACTACCAGTCAAACGTTTTAGATACACTACCAGCCAAACGTTTCAGATACACTACCAGACAAACATTTTAGATACACTACCAGCCAAACGTTTTAGATACACTACCAGTCAAACGTTTTAGATACACTACCAGTCAAACGTTTTAGATACACTACCAGTCAAACGTTTTAGATACACTACCAGACAAACGTTTTAGATACACTACCAGACAAACGTTTTAGTACACTACCAGACAAACGTTTTAGATACACTACCAGACAAACGTTTTAGATACACTACCAGACAAACGTTTTAGTACACTACCAGACAAACGTTTTAGATACACTACCAGACAAACGTTTTAGTACACTACCAGCCAAACGTTTTAGATACACTACCAGACAAACGTTTTAGATACACTACCAGACAAACGTTTTAGATACACTACCAGACAAACGTTTTAGATACACTACCAGACAAACGTTTTAGATACACTGCCAGTCAAACGTTTTAGATACACTGCCAGTCAAACGTTTTAGGTACACTGCCAGTCAAACGTTTTAGGTACACTACCAGTCAAACGTTTTAGATACACTACCAGTCAAACGTTTTAGATACACTACCAGTCAAACGTTTTAGGTACGCTACCAGTCAAACGTTTTAGATACGCTACCAGACAAACGTTTTAGATACGCTACCAGACAAACGTTTTAGATACGCTGCCAGTCAAACGTTTTAGGTACGCTGCCAGTCAAACGTTTTAGGTACGCTGCCAGTCAAACGTTTTAAATACGCTGCCAGTCAAACGTTTTAGATACGCTGCCAGTCAAACGTTTTAAATACACTGCCAGTCAAACGTTTTAGATACACTACCAGTCAAACGTTTTAGATACACTACCAGTCAAACGTTTTAGATACACTACCAGCCAAACGTTTTAGATACACTACCAGCCAAACGTTTTAGTACACTACCAGTCAAACGTCTTAGATACACTACCAGCCAAACGTTTTAGATACACTACCAGCCAAACGTTTTAGATACACTACCAGCCAAACGTTTTAGATACACTACCAGCCAAACGTTTTAGATACACTACCAGTCAAACGTTTTAGTACACTACCAGCCAAACGTTTTAGATACACTACCAGCCAAACGTTTTAGTACACTACCAGCCAAACGTTTTAGATACACTACCAGTCAAACGTTTTAGATACACTACCAGTCAAACGTTTTAGATACACTACCAGTCAAACGTTTTAGATACACTACCAGTCAAACGTTTTAGATACACTACCAGTCAAACGTTTTAGTACACTACCAGTCAAACGTTTTAGATACACTACCAGTCAAACGTTTTAGTACACTACCAGTCAAACGTTTTAGATACACTACCAGTCAAACGTTTTAGTACACTACCAGCCAAACGTTTTAGATACACTACCAGTCAAACGTTTTAGATACACTACCAGTCAAACGTTTTAGATACACTACCAGTCAAACGTTTTAGATACACTACCAGTCAAACGTTTTAGTACACTACCAGTCAAACGTTTTAGATACACTACCAGTCAAACGTTTTAGATACACTACCAGTCAAACGTTTTAGTACACTACCAGTCAAACGTTTTAGATACACTACCAGCCAAACGTTTCAGATACACTACCAGACAAACGTTTTAGTACACTACCAGACAAACGTTTTAGATACACTACCAGTCAAACGTTTTAGTACACTACCAGTCAAACGTTTTAGATACACTACCAGCCAAACGTTTCAGATACACTACCAGACAAACATTTTAGATACACTACCAGCCAAACGTTTTAGATACACTACCAGTCAAACGTTTTAGATACACTACCAGTCAAACGTTTTAGATACACTACCAGTCAAACGTTTTAGATACACTACCAGTCAAACGTTTTAGTACACTACCAGTCAAACGTTTTAGATACACTACCAGTCAAACGTTTTAGAACTGTTCTAAAATGTCTGACTGGTAAGGTGTGTGTGTGTGTGTGTGTGTGTGTGTGTGTGTGTGTGTGTGTGTGTGTGTGTGTGTGTATGTATATATATAATGCTGCTCTGCTGTACAGTGCTTATCTGAGAACCAGGCGTGTCAGTGTGTGTATGTCCTGATGTGCACTATTATGCAAAACTTTGAGCTCACAGCTGAGATTCTGTTTTGTTGTCTTTCACATCTTCTGCACATTTTACTGCACGGTTACTGTATTTGATTAATTTAAAATATTGAAGAAAAAAAATCTTGTAAAAAAAGTTTTAATGGGATGCAATGAAAATTCCTTGTAAACTGTAGGTGATACTCCAGGGATTTTTCTCTTGTAAAAATGTGAAAACCTGACTGTATTAAATACAGATGGTTATTGTTAGAGCGGTGGTCTTGAACCCTGGTCCTGCAGTACCCCTCATTTAAAAAGCTGACCGAGGGCTCGTTCAACCCATATCTGATTTTTGCCATGTCCAGATCATATCCAGATTAATTTCTGCTCTGAACAGCAAAAAAACACTTTATCATTTGGGAGTGGTTTTAAATGCGACTCCGGTTGGAAGGCTGGACATGCTGCGACACGCTGCGACACGCTGCGACACGCTGCGACACGCTGGACACGCTGGACACGCTGGACACTCAAATCAGATTTCAAAGTGTCTTTTGTATCACTTGCAACACTACCAAACAACAGCACTGCTAAATCCAGACAGACATGCTGGGATTTGCTGCATAGTTATTGACACCTACGTTATACCCCAGGGCACCCATGGAGATGGTTTGGAAACTCACATCTGATCTGATTTTAGAAACAAATCAGATTTTCCTGAAGTCTGAATGCGGGAGCTCTTTCCGATTATAAAAAAATTGCTAAAACCTGCAGGACTGGAGTCTTCCAGGACAATCATATTTGGTATCTGTGAGTTTTGCCAAGGAGCTGAGAAGCTAATGAACAACAGAATGGGCCTATAGCATAGCTAATACATTAGCAACCACCTGGAAACCTGAATATCGTATTTGCATATTCCCCATTTTTATGGGGAACAGTTTGCCCTACAGTGTCAACACACAACATCTGGTCTGGTTTGAGGTAAATGTAATGGGTGGGTGGGTGGGTGGGATGGGGTGTCCTCTGGGCTGGAGTTGTGCGTGAACAGTGCCCCCCTCTGGTCTTTAGGATAAAGATGAAATGTAGGGAGGAGATGGGGAGGTGGTGGTTGCGATGTTGTTCCGAGTATGGAGCGAGAATGGGGTTGTATATATACTAGGTAGAGGTAATCAGGGCGTGGTCCAGTTAAGTGGTAACTCCACTACTTCCAAGCTAATTTCAGACCCCAGACAGGTGGTCTACATTTGGGATAAGGGGAGACATTGTGTAAATTAGAATTGTTGTATTTATTCTCTTTAAAGTGATGCTCTGATGTTCTTGGTTGCAGTGTATGAAGTAACAAACAGCGACGCGGAGGCTATTCTAAAGAGCACAGAGGAAAGTCCCAGAAATGATGGAGTGGTTCGCCTCCGAGGTCTTCCCTTCAACTGCACGGAAAAGGATGTTGTTCAGTTCTTCACTGGTGAGATCTTCTCAAACCCGGCCTTTCAAACCAACTATTCTTATTATATCCTCGGATTCACTCAGACGTACACCGTGTGATATCTGTTTTTAAGCCTGATTTGGTTGGAGCTGACTAAATTTGACAGCCGGGCTGATTTTCAGTTTCTGTTCGCCGTGCAGAGTGATATTTAAAGCAGTGCCCAGCTAACTGCCCAATAGAGCTCCAGCTGAGCAGGTTGAGTAGCATCATAAATGAATTGGCACCACCTTCGTTCACAAACTGAGATGTATATACACCGTCATGTCACATTATTATGACCACCAGTTAATTATCCAGAGTAACCGCTGTGTGCAGCATGGACAGCCTGGGAGACTCAATAAGGTCCTGGTAGGTGGTCACTGGTACCTGGAGGTATCATACTGACTGCAGTGCATCCCACAGCTGCTGGAGGGAGCGTAGAGGAGGATCCATAGAGCCAACACCACCATCCAGATGGTCCCACAGGGTTCAAGTCTGGGGAATTAGGGGTCCAGGGTAGTACTTGGAAGTCTTGGTCAGCTCTTCCAACCAATGTGGGACATTTCT
The DNA here is from genome assembly GCA_021613375.1 of Megaleporinus macrocephalus. Taxonomy (NCBI): domain Eukaryota; kingdom Metazoa; phylum Chordata; class Actinopteri; order Characiformes; family Anostomidae; genus Megaleporinus; species Megaleporinus macrocephalus. Next base: position 6,133,103 of record CM038725.1, on the reverse strand, counting down.
AGTCGTGGTGGAAGATCCCATCTGCCCCAGAGAAGACCATCAGCATGTATGGTGTACGTGATCTGCAAGGATGGATTCAGACCCTAATCTGTTGGATGAGTGGGTCCAGAGAATGCTATGAAAACATTCCCCAGACCTTAACACTGCCACCTATGTGCTGCCGCCACTTGGCTGTGTATGTGGTACCATCCCTATATGCCAATGCAAGGAGTCGATTAGATGATGATGATTTTAGCTTGATGTTGTGAGCGAAACCGCTTTATTATTAATTGTCTATATCTGTCGGGTGCATATATACTATATACATCTCAGTCAGAGCGAGTGTTTTTATACAGCGTGAGCGAATAAATCACAGGTTTTGGCCGAACACAGTGTTAATGAGTGTTCACCACAGAAAGACGTCTGAAACTGGACACCGTTTGCCTCACTTTCATTTGGCTGATGCTTTCAGGACTGGACATTGAGAAGGACGGGATCACGCTGGTCTTGGATCACCGAGGTCGACCTTCAGGAGACGCATTTGTGCAGTTTGCCTCCCAGGAGATGGCGGATCAAGCCCTGGAGAGAGACAGGGAGGTCATCGGAAACAGGTCAGGCCAATATATGACCTGGATTTACTCCACTGTATTCATATAATAAGGGGGTTTTGTCCCACATTGCACCCATACAAAGTACTAATGGCTCCCTCTTGTGGAGAGTAATGGTTTTCTGCCGTTACAGCCATAGTGCAGTGTAATGAATAGCTGCTGAATAGCTGCTGATAACCACGAGGTATTATAATTTTATTTTAACCCATTTCAGTAACCAGGACACTTACAACTGTGTAGGAAAAGCTTAGGACTTTCCTCCGACAGCCTGAAAAACGTAGAAGAAGCAGTAGAAGCAAAGAAGGAATTGTTTGTATGGTAGTCTTATTAATGGCACGTAACTATATCTTTTTAACTGTAACAGTTGATAATATTCAAAGAGATATTAATATAAGTATTATTTAATGTTTGGAAGCTGTTTAAATGAATTAATTCACCACTTCTTCTCCCAATATTAGAATTAGCAACTATTTGCCACTTGTATTTGTACCAGTGGGGAATCATCATGGCCCTCTATGCCCTTTCAGAGGGCCTAAAATATTAACAAACACACACACATTATATATAATTTTATAATTTATTTTATTTATTTATTTATTTTTGATCTACTATCAACAATTATAATTACAATTAAAAATCTAGACGAATAAATTATTCAAACGTGTCTATTCAATCTCTGTTGGAGCGTGAGGGGTTAAGTGGAAGCCTGTGAGTCTGTGTCTCCCCCTATAAGGAGTGTGATGCCTCCTCAGAATGTTGATGATTGGTGGTCCCGCTGTTTATGTACAGAGGGGGCCAGGCTGTTCTAATTCAGCGCCATACCAATTTCAAATGACAGTAAAACTGACCAATCATATCTTCCCTCTAAGTGGGCGGGCTTAACTGTATGATCATCTCTGGAGAAACAGCTACCACCGCTAGCTAGTTTGCTGAGTCATGATGGCAGTCCATGCACCCCCCCCCAACTGTCAGAGGGCTGAAGCTTAGGGGTCATGGTTCGCTACTGGTTTGCGCACAGCACATTTGACCCAGCCGTGCAGTGAAACGCCCCCATATACACACACTAGTGAACATACACACTAGGGGGCAGTAAACAAACGTGCCCAGAGTGGTGGGAAGCCCTATCCACGACGCCCAGGGAGCAATTGGCGGTTCACAAGACCAGATCTCTTACCTTTAGCCCACGACTGCCCCTGGGCCCCTGCCGATATGGTAGACTGTCAAGGAACCGGTGCATTGTTGGGCTACAGGTCACTTATTGCCATCACCCAGCAGTCAGTTAAAATTCAAACCCACTGTGAAATTTACTCATATATATATATATATATATATATATATATATATATATATATATATATATATATATATATATATATATAATTATTCATGTTGTGTTCCTGAACACGCAGGTACATAGAGGTGTTCCCCAGCAGGAAGAGTGAGGTTCTGACCCAGTGCGGCAGAAAGAAAGGAGAAGCTTCAGGCACTGCGTCCCACACACAAAGGAGTGAGTCGGGGTTGATAATAGTCGCCTCCAGATTTTTTATTTGATAGTAAATATAATACAGAGGTTAATGCAGATGTTCTCTTCCAGCGAACGGCAGTGCTGTGCCTACACACTATATACACATGAGAGGTTTGCCGTTTCAAGCCACAGCAGAAGACATAGTAAACGTAAGTCTTGTTTTAAAGCTCTGAATTATTTTGCTCTTTTAATTGGACACCTGCAACGTACACCAATCAGCCACAACATTAAACCCACCTCACTGTTTCTAAACTCAGTGTCCATTTCACCAGCTCTACTGACCATACAGGAGCTACACTTACAGACTGTAGTTCATCTGATTCTCTGTATACTTTATTACTCTGTTCTTTAATGATCAGGACCCCCACAGGACCCCCACAAAGCAGGTACTATTAGTTAGTGGGAACCTTCTCAGCACTGCAGTGACACTGACAAAGCGGGGGTGGTGTGTTGGTGTACGTGGAGTGTTTTAAACACCTCCTCAGTGTCACTGCTGGACTAAGAATCGTCCACCAACCAAAACTATCCAGACAACAGTGTCCTGTGGGCGGCGTCCTGTGTCCACTGATGAAGAACTAGAGGAACACAAACTGTGCAGCAGCAGATGAGCTACTGTCTCTGACTTTACATCTACAAGGTGGACCAGCAAGTAGTAGGAGTGTCTAATCGAGTGGACAGTGAGTGGACACAGTGTTTAAACACTCCAACAGCACTGCTGTGTCTGATCCACTCACACCACCACACAAATCAGACCTGGGCTAACAACGTATTAGGAGATCAGGTGTACTACAGTCTGTAATTGTAGGATTACAGCGTGCACCTGCATGCTAACTTCTAATAAAATAGGCAGATATTGAGGAGCATCTGTGGGAGCACCTGGATGGTGGTGTTGGCTCTGTGGACCCCCCCCCTTTGGGATGCACTGCAGGGGGAACTGTGGTTTTTAGCTATAATAATCATAATAATGTGACTCGACTGTGTATCTTCACCAAATGTGTTTTATGTTATTAAAACTATTGTTTTACAAATACACTGATTATGGCTGTGTCTCAAATCCTACTGAGTGTCTAAGTAGGCTGTCTACGTAGCAGCTGTGTAAGTAGCAGCGTTCTCTCCTCATCTCTCCTCATAAAACAGATTACTGAGACGCTCTAGTTAGAGAGAGACTGCGTCACGGCTTGTTCCCGCCAACTGCAGCACGCCACCGGTGGTTTAGCTGGTTGCTAAGCTACCGGCTGGCATTCGAAACAATAGCCCGAGGCTTAAAAATCCACTACCATAAATGCTAATGTCTGAAGTGTAAATGGTGAAGGACTCGTTACAGAGTTGATAATAAAATACTGTTTTGTGTGATTATATGACCAGAAACACATTAAAACTCCAGAGAGAATCAAAATAACTCACATTTTAAAACCACTTCACTGCTCGTAGATTAGCCTGTGTTGCATCATGGGATTGTCTTAGCGGCTGAGGAATCAATGCTTCCTTAAAATCAGGTCTAAATAAGGTTCCTCAGTAGACAGTATGTTTAAGGTATGTAAGAATTGGGACAGTCTACATGTCGGGAGCGCATACTATGATATAAAATGCTGCCTATGTAGGAGCTCAGTAGGATTTGAGACAGACCCTATATTTCCTCCTGCACTACTATAAAACATATGGCTTTGTCTCAGTTCTTCTCCCCCATCAGGCTGGCGAAGGTTCTAATAGAGTACGGCTCGGACGGACGACCGCGCGGTGAGGCCGCAGCTTACTTCCATTCGCATCAGGATGCGGTGGCCGCGATGTCCAAAGACAGAGAATGTATATGTAAGTGTTTCAGTGGAGCGAACCTGCACTGCAGTGTATATTAGCATAGCTGGAGACTAATCCCAACTGGTCAGTCAGATCAGTAATACATTTGAAATTGAACTAAATTCTGAGGTTGCATCAGCAATTCCAACCGGACTAGTAATAAGTAACTTGAAGAGCAGCAATGAACTGGGGCATGAAGACATGGGGCTCTTGATATCTACCTATGGATCCACTTGTTCAGTTTAACTGAATCACATTGATCTTTGTCATTCCAGACAACAGATACATAGAGTTGTTCCTGAATTCAGCATCCAGAGGAGAGAAACACTGATAAAGTGAGTTTTGTTTTTGTAACTTTGCATGGGAACCTTAGTTTAACTTTGGAAATATTCCAAAATGTAAACTTTCTATGGAAATTTATTGGAATTAATAGGAAATATTGGAGAATTTAAAGGAACTATACCATACACTATCATCAATGTACCATTTCTGTCAACAGCAGGCATAACAATACAAATAATAACTATAACACATACTTAGTTGCAAGCAGAACTTTATAAATGCTTAATTCTCTGTTTTGGTTTCATATGTGATTATGCTTCAGTATATTTTTTACCCACTATATGTATATTTCTCACCTTCAGCTTTGAATATTCCCATTTTATTCTCATTAATTTCCATAATTACCTAGTAAATTTCCAACCACTGAAAATTCCCTGTTTTTTGCAACCCTAGGTTTATCTCTAATGTTCTTACAAGTTACCTCACCATGTTTTTTTTTCTTTGCAGGTGAAAATGTACAAGTATTTATTGAAATTAAACAAAATGCTGAATAAGAACCATTAAAACTGCTATTGCAGAACATTCCTTTTATGTTGTTGTGTACTGTCATTATCTTTTTTGGGACTCAGATGTTCAATATAAATCAATATTAACCAAACGTGTCCACAGGATACACTGTCATTAGTTCATATGGAATGGATTACTGAATTTACACGCATGTAATAATCCCACATAAGCAGAAAATCAGATTTGGTAATCTGTAATCTGTTCAGTACGTTTACATACACTTGAGAAATGAAGCCAACATGAGTCAGGCAATCAGCTTTTTGCTTTGAAATTTTTTTACTATTGAGTCAAATTAGCTGAAAATATGTATATACATCATATTAAAGATGAAGAATATTTAAATCCTTAATTCCGTCAAGCATGTAGTTGGTCTCAGTGTCACTACAACCATGTTTTGATGCAATATTGTGGTTGCTGCATTAAACCCTGCTTGCTCAGGCACCGTGGTCTGTTTGTGGAGACTGAGAAATGAAAGAAATCAGAGTAAGTGTACACAGAGAAAGTTGATTGTTAAGCTAAAATCCAGTTCTCTGTATGAGATTATAGACCTAACTTCTAAGAAATCATGCTGTTGAATACTTGAATACTTAGATAACCGCCAAAATCTGATTATGATTAGATTAAGTTTATAAAATTGCATGCAATGATGACTTTTAACCATTAAAACTTGTGTGAAACTTAGTACTGTAAGTGTTTACACTGCAACCCATTTATAGTGAATCTTTATTAAGGAGCTATAATACCCGAGTAAAGCCACATT
>CM038725.1:5910088-6122588 GCA_021613375.1 Megaleporinus macrocephalus | reverse complement strand
ATCATCTCCACTGTGCAGAGCTGACAGAGCACCACACTGTTGTGTTTCTGTGTGAAACACTCACAACTTTAGATGTAGGTGAGAGATTGTTTGTAGCTGCAGCTCGCGCTCCAGATAAATTCATGCTGTCAGTAGGAGCAGCCACCTCGACGTAATTTCGTAATAAATGAAAATAAATATGTAGGTTGTAGAAGTTCGAGTGAGAACGCTGAGGCAAAGTTGACTTTATAACCAAAAATCTCGAGTAGGGAAACTTTATTTTCTACCGAAAACAGAATCACTAAACCAACAACTCCCCATTAGAGCCAACAGAGAGTCGACTCACCGCTATGAGTCCTTTCCTCAGCCTGAACTTAAAGGGCCAGCAAAGGCCAGCTTAACACAGTGTGTGTTTAATACAGTTGTTTAACATTTACATTTGTCTATTTGTCTGAAAATAAATCAGAGGATAAAAAACAATTTTAGAAAAAAAATTAATTTCGATATCTTCATATCTCACTTAAAGTAAAAAGGAAAGTGATTTGATTTATATATATATATATATATATATATATATATATATATATATATATATATATATATATATATATATATATATATATCGACTGATATGAAAACAGTTATCGTGATAAGATTTTTTCCCATATCGCCCAGCCCTAAACACAGCATGAGAAAACTGAAGCGTGTAGATATTCTGGTACCCCACAAATTGATTTATAAACATTTAAAATGAGCATAGAATAGGTTCCCTTGTAATGACGTATTGCTCGGTTTTGAATAACAGCAGATGTAACTTACAGGCTTGAGCTCAGACTCGTTTTCTCCTCCAGCACATTTCGGAGTGTGTCATTCTCTTTTCTGACTGCTTCCAGTTCCTACGTGACACACATGGTTTCGTTAAAAGACATGGCGAGACAAGTGAGAGTGTAAATCAGAGGAAAATCTAAAAATGGGATGCAAATCAGAGTGACTACTTTTTTGATCTCCTCCACTTGCTGCCTCACGTCTCTCTGCGGAGGTGTTCTTCCCAGCACGGCGTCAGAATGCTGGCCTCCTCGCCGCTCCCTCTCCTTCCTCAGCTCCTGCTCCAAACTGGTCCTGTCCCCAAAATACACTACATAGTACCTTCAACTCTGTGATTTAGACGTGCATAGCAACCACAGGGTGATTATTAGAGGTAGGGCTGAACGATTTGGGGGTTAATACCTAGTAATAAATGTTCTGACTGATTTTAATTGTGATTATATTCTATATATTGAGCTCTAGACCTGCTGTTTGGGCCAAGAAGACCAGCATTTCTACTTTTGGCTTCTGGCTTGAGGCTTGAGGCTTAAACATTGTCAGTTACTGTGGTTGTGCTGGCTCTATTCTGACTGATCTAACACACTTACAGGTTCATTATATTAAAATTTCCTTACTTAAAACTTGGGCAGAATTTGATTTTATGCTCATTAAAGTCAGAATTACATTACAGTTCAAGTCTGTTGAACTTATTTCTCTTGGAATACTTAGAAATCTTCTAAGGAACCTGGAACCAGCCTCTTATCGTTCCTGCTCCTGCTTTGTATGAAAGTTTCGTTATGCCACCCTATTGATCCAACTAGAATGTATTTTGTATATTTTATTGTTGCTTGATTTGGTGTTTTATGGTGTAATTGAGAATTGTCGGTGTTAAATTTTGAAACTAATGTTTTAGGCTGCGGTCTTGGCGATCATTGTGTCTCAACGGGACAGACCTGGTTAAATAAAGGCTGACTAAAATAAAAATAAATATAAAATTAATCTGTATGATGTTAAAGCCAGCTTAGCTGTTTACACCACTCACTACGAGACAGTCCCTCGCAGATTTCTCCTTCCTCACGATAATGAGAAATAACATTTCTGAAGATGGCTACACATGCAGTGGACATGTACTGTTAAAGATTTTAAAAATGTAAAAAATATTAAATAATAGGAGGGGCAGCTGTAATATAGCAGCACACCTATGTTATGGGTGTCGTATACCTGCTACAGTACATCTGGGCACTGTGTGTTGTGGTGCAGGTTTTAATAATGCACTGTATATAGTACAAAACTGGGGGCTCCTAAAATAAAGCACTGTGGAAAGAACAAGAGCTTGTTGCCCCCTAGTGGTCACCAATGTAAATTGTACCATGACAGCACTCTGCCAGGAAACAGTGGTACTGAAAACTCAATAAATTCAATATAAATTATATTTAATTAATATAAAAGTATATTAAGTATTATGTCAAGATTATTAAATTAAAGGTTTGGTATTAAAAGAAAGAAAGAAATTCCAGCTCCTGAGCGGACATCTATGTGCTGGAACGCTAAATACCTCTGCTTCCGTAACTGCTCCACCTCTTGCTGCAGACTCTCAATCATGTCCCCAAACTCCTGTTTGAAGAGCCTGTTAGCCTCCTCGGCCAGGTCCCTCTGCTTCTCCGCCTGCTTAGATCTGGAGTTGAGCCAGATGAACGTAATGAGGTAAAAAATGAAAAAACTAAAAAGCAATGGTAGGAAGGAGAGTCAATAACGTAAAAATCAAGGTAGAGAACTGAGAGAGGAACTGAATAGGAAAAGAAAGATAGAAAGGTAGAAGATGGCCAGTGCAGATGCTACATGGAGGCTAAAGAAAGCAACGAACTCCGGGAGTTTGGGTTTTTTTGGGTTTTATTATGCTACTGTACTACAGTTTACATCTATTGTTAAAGTCCACATACACTTTTCATCATTCCATTGCAATTACGAGGACACTCTCCTCCAACCAAACCTTAAAAGAATTTATTTTTGGGCTCGCACAAGACTCTCATATTTGGCATTGACTACCACCTCAGGCTTCTCAGCATCTCAGGCTTCAATTCGATTTCAATGTAAATTCAGGCACATGATCGTCCGCCAAGCAGAAAACTGCAACCGACACCTCCTGAGCGTATGCTCTTCTTGATTTAGAGTCAACTGCATCGTTTTAAATCGAGGGAGTCTATTTAAGCACCACTTAGTATGTTCTTGGATTTGTATGAGGGCTTATAAAGGTCTATTTCACTCGGGATGCTTGGTAAAAGTTTACGGTTATGGTGCTGTTCATAAGGCTACATGACACCTACATAAGCTTGTCATGAGCCTACATAAATGTGTATTCCAGTAGTCGTCAATCCCTATTACGATTACACTTGCCAGATCAAAGTTAGATTATGTAGCCTTTACGCCAGATGACGCTGACTTTAATTATATTTATAAACATTTCTGTAGGGTTATGTCAGCTCTCATGACAAGCTTATGTTGGTGTCATGTAGCCTCATAAACAGTACTGTACAGTAGTCATGACAGCTTACATAACTTTACATGGGTAATGTAGCCTTCATGACAGATGAAGCTCACTGAAATAAGCTTTATTAACATTTATGTAGGGCTCTGTCATGTCAAGCTTATGAAGGTGTCATGTAGCCTCATGAACAGTACCATACAGTAGTCATGACAGCTGACATAACCCTAAATAAATATGTATACATGCTTATTCAAGTAGTTGTCAATCTCTATTAAGGTTACATTTGCCAGATCGGACAAGAGACAGACAATGCTTACTGGAATAAGCTTTATAAACATTTATGTAGGGTTACATCAGCTGTCATGACAGGCTTATGCAGATGTCATGTAGCCTCATGAACAGTACTGTACAGTAGTCATGACAGCTTACATAACCCTACATAAATGTGTGTACATGCTTATTCCAGTAGTCATCAATCTCTATTAAGGTTACATTTGCCAGATCAAACTTAGGTAATGTAGCCTTTATGACAGATGACGCTCAATACTATAAGCTTTGTAAACATTTCTGTAGGGTTATGTCAGCTGTCATGACAAGCTTAATGTAGGTGTCATGTAGCCCTATGAACAGTACCATACAGTAGTCATGACAGCTGACATAACCCTACATAAATGTGTATACATGCTTATTCCAGGAGTCGTCAATCTCTATTAAGGTTACGTTAGCCAGATCAGACTAGAGACAGATGCCGCTTACTGGAATAAGCTTTATAAACATTTATGTAGGGCTCTGTCATGACAAGCTTAATGTAGGTGTCATGTAGCCTCATAAACAGTACCGTACAGTAGTTATGACAGCTGACATAACCCTTAATAAATATGTGTACATGCTTATTCCAACAGTCGTCAATCTCTATTAAGGTTAAGGTATCCAGACCAAGGTTAGGTAATGTAGCCTTTGACAGATGAAGCTCACTGTAATAAGATTTATAAACATTTATGTAGGGTTCTGTCATGACAAGCTTAATGTAGGTGTCATGTAGCCTCAAACAGTACCATACAGTAGTCATGACAGCTTACATAACCCTTAATAAATAAGTATACATGCTTATTTCAGAAGTTGTCAATCCTTATTAAGGTTACATTTGCCAGATTAAAGTTAGATAATGTAGCCTTAATGACAGATAACGCTTACTGAAATAAGCTTTATTAGCATTTATGTAAGGTTCTGTCACGACAAGCTTATGTAGGTGTCATGTAGCCTCATAAACAGTACCGTACAGTAGTTATGACAGCTGACATAACCCTAAATAAATATGTGTACATGCTTATTCCAACAGTCGTCAATCTCTATTAAGGTTAAGGTATCCAGACCAAGGTTAGGTAATGTAGCCTTTGACAGATGAAGCTCACTGTAATAAGATTTATAAACATTTATGTAGGGTTCTGTCATGACAAGCTTAATGTAGGTGTCATGTAGCCTCAAACAGTACCATACAGTAGTCATGACAGCTTACATAACCCTTAATAAATAAGTATACATGCTTATTTCAGAAGTTGTCAATCCTTATTAAGGTTACATTTGCCAGATTAAAGTTAGATAATGTAGCCTTAATGACAGATAACGCTTACTGAAATAAGCTTTATTAGCATTTATGTAAGGTTCTGTCACGACAAGCTTATGTAGGTGTCATGTAGCCTCATAAACAGTACCGTACAGTAGTTATGACAGCTGACATAACCCTTAATAAATATGTGTACATGCTTATTCCAACAGTCATCAATCTCTATTAAGGTTATATTATCCAGATCAAAGTTAGGTAACGTAGCCTTAATGACAGATAACGCTTACTGAAATAAGCTTGTATAGGGTTCTGTCACGACAAGCTTACATAGGTGTCATGTAGCCTTATAAACAGTACCATACAGTAGTTATGACAGTGGACATAACCCTAAATAAATATGTGTACATGCTTATTCCAGTAGTTGTCAATCTCTATTAAGGTTACATTTGCCAGATCGGGCTAGAGAAAGACAACGCTTACTGTAGGGCTACATCAGCTGTCATGACAGGCTTATGCAGATGCCTTGTGGTCTTATGAACAAAGCGTACAGTAAAGTGTTACCAAGTTTACAATAATGAACATTTTGTAGCTAATCTGTTAAAAGAACATTATATTTTAAGAAAATTCACTTTCCATACTATCCTGCTCACACTGGCATTGCTTCTGATCTAATATGTATATGTTCCTGTATGCTAAACTGAGTTATGCTTTTCATGGCCAAAGGCTTTACACGGCAACAATCCTTGATACCATCCTGACCGCTGGTCTGTCAAAGAGTACGGAGATACATTAGAGATACGAGAGATATGCATTGCTTTGTTACCGTTGCCTATATATGAACTGCTGCTGCTCCAAAGCTTTTCAGAACCAACACCAAAGCCAACGCAGACCTTGGGCCTTTCTCACACGTTTTTTTTTGGAACGGCTGCATTTTTGTACCTTATAAAACACAGAGATGGAGAGACTAGAGATAGGACAGCTGGTTTAGAGTATGCTATTCAAAGTATAGGCAAAAAAAGTGGTAGTCCATGTGAGAAAGGAACTGCGACAGATCTGAAACCCAATAGTAAAATAAATACCCTAACTGTTTCTAGAATACGCAAGAGTCAAATTTAAGGATCTGTATGGATGAAACTATTAGTCGACGTCTGCCGACGCTTTATTGTTGCTTTTGCAGCAGTTTTCCTGCGACTGAATTCAAGCTGCGTGCCTGTTTGATCGCGTCTTTCTCGCTGGCCAGAGCAATGGAGAAGAGGAGAGAGGGTGATGTGGAAGGGATGCAAAATGAAAAGACGGAGCAAAATAACAAGAGACAGGCAGTGGAGAGGAGTTATTTCAGGAAAAAGACTGCAGCACTTGCAGAGAGATAGAGTAAAGGATAATCCAGGACTTGAAAAAGCCAAGAGGAGATTAGTGGTCCAATAAAATCTGCACTGAGGTTATACACTGTAGAATTGCTTAGACAAATATTATTTCGGTGCTAGCTTGAAGGAGAATCACAAATGTTTTCGGCATAATTACATCACTGGGATGTAAACAAAGTAACTCGGAGTGATTTGAGGTGAAATGCTTCATTCTGTACACTTGGACCACAGAAAAGACATTGAATATATTATATATAAATATATAAACAAGCATCTGCAAAACGGTTACAAAGATTGCCCATAGTCCCATACCAGTATCCAGTATTTCTCACTATTCACTAATTAATTCTACACTCCTGAGCATGTCTATAAATATCATGTCAGACTTGGCTTTGGTGGGCTTAATTGTGTTATACTGGACTTACAACAGCTGAGATCAACTGATCGTCTAAAGAAGAGGTCACTAATAAACAGACTGCAGTCCAGGTCTGGACCCAGACGTTGTCCAATGCGGACCCAAAACGCTGAACTAAATGAACTAAAATGAACTAACTGAAGGATTTAATTCTGACTGTTTATTTTAAGAGGCGGAAAGTTTCTTGTCTGTACGGTATACGGGCTTTACGACACCGTAACCTCACAGACCAATCACATACATTGTAAGATCACCAAAGGCTCCTCAGCCAATCAGACTTGTGAAGCATCAGGAGGGTAGTGCGAAAAATTAAACGAGTAAGAGAGTAACCTAATTCGGAGAGTAACGGGAGTCGGAGAGTAAAGCGAGTCAGAGAAAGAATAACATGCTGTAATAAAGAGATGTGGAGGCGGAGAGCGACTGATGAGGCAGGAATGGACAGATGTATATGTTTATTTTTCAGAGGCGGCTCCAGACCAGCAGGTCCAGATGTGAAACTGGGTTAACGAGAAGACGCTGCGTTATTTACTGTTTCTATAAATAAACACTAAGATTCTCTTCTTTTAGAAGCGTTCTGGTTAGAAGACAGCTACATGGTTAGAAGACAGCTATAGGTCAATATGGTTAGAAGACAGCTACACGGTTAGAAGACAGCTACACGGTTAGAAGACAGCCACATGGTTAGAAGACACCTACACGGTTAGAAGACACCTACACGGTTAGAAGACAGCTACACAGTTAGAAGACAGCTGTGGGTCCACACGGTTAGAAGACAGCTACACGGTTAGAAGACAGCTATAGGTCAATATGGTTAGAAGACAGCTACTTGGTTAGAAGACAGCTGTAGGTCCACACGGTTAAAAGACAGCTACACGGTTAGAAGACAGCTATAGGTCAATATGGTTAGAAGACAGTTACACGGTTAGAAGACAGCTACACGGTTAGAAGACAGCTACACGGTTAGAAGACAGCCACATGGTTAGAAGACAGCTATAGGTCAATATGGTTAGAAGACAGCTATAGGTCAATATGGTTAGAAGACAGCTACACGGTTAGAAGACAGCTACACGGTTAGAAGACAGCTACACGGTTAGAAGACAGCTACACGGTTAGAAGACAGCTGTGGGTCCACACGGTTAGAAGACAGCTACACGGTTAGAAGACAGCTATAGGTCAATATGGTTAGAAGACAGCTACTTGGTTAGAAGACAGCTGTAGGTCCACACGGTTAAAAGACAGCTACACGGTTAGAAGACAGCTACATGGTTAGAAGACAGCTATAGGTCAATATGGTTAGAAGACAGCTACACAGTTAGAAGACAGCTACACAGTTAGAAGACAGCCACATGGTTAGAAGACAGCTACACGGTTAGAAGACAGCTGTAGGTCCACACGGTTAAAAGACAGCTACACGGTTAGAAGACAGCCACATGGTTAGAAGACAGCTACTTGGTTAGAAGACAGCTGTAGGTCCACACGGTTAAAAGACAGCTACACGGTTAGAAGACAGCTATAGGTCAATATGGTTAGAAGACAGCTACACAGTTAGAAGACAGCTACACGGTTAGAAGACAGCCACATGGTTAGAAGACAGCTACACGGTTAGAAGACAGATGTAGGTCCACACGGTTAGAAGTCAGCTACACTGTTTTTTTTAATGTAGCTCTTGTTTTTATTGAAGTGAGTACAAACATTTATTAGTAGTTTATAAATAATTAATTCAGTTCAGCATTTAAACAGTAAATATACTGAAATATACTGAATGGTATGTGTGGTGTGTTGGTGTTTCAGTAGCTGATGGTATAAGATGATGATACTAGACTACTTCAGTAAACAGGATACACCACTGAATCTTAACACACGTTAGAAATGATGGCGGTCTGGACCGGCCTAAGGTCATTCCCTCTGAATGGACCGTACTGTGTAAATGAGTTACTTGTGTTGTTTATGTGTTACATTATTTTTATTTAATTATGAATGCTAATCATTCTGTGATTATAATTTTTTTGGACTGTTTATTAAATTGGAGCATCAATGTCCCGCTCCTGCATTCACTGGATTGCTTAACCGCTGCTCCCACGCATGAACCTTACATTTAGACCTGCGCTGCAAGATATTGTGGTGGGATCTGCGAGTCCCACAGAGTCATGCGAGAAAGCAGACCTCTACAATACGTGACTACTTGACTCATCAGATCGTGATACTGTTCACACAACAAAACTTCCTTTCTTGTAATCGGGAATCTTAGAAGTCCTTGTGGTTTGCACACTACATGACCGATCAGCAACAGTGACCACATCTCATGTTTTACCAGAAGGGCTTTCTGAGTCTCATCATGAAAAAAAACACATACCAGAATTGACCTCCGGGATTAAAGTGATACAATTCCTTCCGAAAAATGAACGTCAGCAAGAAGTGAGCAGTCCAAAGTTGTTGATTTGCAACTCAAAAACAAAGAGTATGGAGAAGAATATAGGTGGGTCTCCTCATTGGCTATAGCTCGTCGCCACACCATGCCACCATATTTCACACTACAGGATTTCAGCTCCCTAACAGTCTGCTGGATATCGTTCAGGAATCTGCTCTTGGATGGTGTCTTTGAACAATTCTTACATAACCATCGAGAGATAATTTTTATGCCCCAAGTTCTCCAAAAACTGTTGGTGAGTTGAAAATTAGGGTTAGAAAACAGCTACACGGTTAGAAGACAGCTGTAGGTCCACATGGTTAAAAGACAGCTACACGGTTAGAAGACAGCTACACGGTTAGAAGACAGCTACACGGTTAGAAGACAGCTATAGGTCAATATGGTTAGAAGACAGCTACACGGTTAGAAGACAGCTACACGGTTAGAAGACAGCTACATGGTTAGAAGACAGCTATAGGTCAATATGGTTAGAAGACAGCTACACGGTTAGAAGACAGCTACATGGTTAGAAGACAGCTATAGGTCAATATGGTTAGAAGACAGCTACTTGGTTAGAAGACAGCTGTAGGTCCACACGGTTAAAAGACAGCTACACGGTTAGAAGACAGCTACACGGTTAGAAGACAGCTATAGGTCAATATGGTTAGAAGACAGCTACATGGTTAGAAGACAGCTGTAGGTCCACACGGTTAAAAGACAGCTACACGGTTAGAAGACAGCTACAGGTCCACACGGTAAAAAGACAGCTACACGGTTAGAAGACAGCTACACGGTTAGAAGACAGCTACACGGTTAGAAGACAGCTACACGGTTAGAAGACAGCTGTAGGTCCACACGGTTAGAAGACAGCTACATGGTTAGAAGACAGCTACAACGGTTAGAAGACAGCTACACGGTTAGAAGACAGCTATAGGTCAATATGGTTAGAAGACAGCTACTTGGTTAGAAGACAGCTGTAGGTCCACACGGTTAAAAGACAGCTACATGGTTAGAAGACAGCTGTGGGTCCACACGGTTAGAAGACAGCTACTTGGTTAGAAGACAGCTGTGGGTCCACATGGTTAGAAGACAGCTACTTGGTTAGAAGACAGCTACACGGTTAGAAGACAGCTGTGGGTCCACACGGTTAGAAGACAGGTACTTGGTTAGAAGACAGCTATAGGTCAATATGGTTAGAAGACAGCTACACGGTTAGAAGACAGCTGTGGGTCCACACGGTTAGAAGACAGCTACATGGTTAGAAGACAGCTACAACGGTTAGAAGACAGCTACACGGTTAGAAGACAGCTACATGGTTAGAAGACAGCTGTGGGTCCACATGGTTAGAAGACAGCTACTTGGTTAGAAGACAGCTGTGGGTCCACACGGTTAGAAGACAGCTACTTGGTTAGAAGACAGCTATAGGTCAATATGGTTAGAAGACAGCTACAACGGTTAGAAGACAGCTACACGGTTAGAAGACAGCTGTGGGTCCACACGGTTAGAAGACAGTTACTTGGTTAGAAGACAGCTATAGGTCAATATGGTTAGAAGACAGCTACAACGGTTAGAAGACAGCTACACGGTTAGAAGACAGCTACACGGTTAGAAGACAGCTGTGGGTCCACACGGTTAGAAGACAGCTACATGGTTAGAAGACAGCTGTAGGTCCACACGGTTAGAAGACAGCTACTTGGTTAGAAGACAGCTATAGGTCAATATGGTTAGAAGACAGCTACAACGGTTAGAAGACAGCTACACGGTTAGAAGACAGCTACAACGGTTAGAAGACAGCTACAACGGTTAGAAGACAGCTGTGGGTCCACACGGTTAGAAGACAGCTACTTGGTTAGAAGACAGCTATAGGTCAATATGGTTAGAAGACAGCTACAACGGTTAGAAGACAGCTGTGGGTCCACACGGTTAGAAGACAGCTACTTGGTTAGAAGACAGCTATAGGTCAATATGGTTAGAAGACAGCTACACGGTTAGAAGACAGCTGTGGGTCCACACGGTTAGAAGACAGCTACAACGGTTAGAAGACAGCTACAACGGTTAGAAGACAGCTACACGGTTAGAAGACAGCTGTGGGTCCACATGGTTAGAAGACAGCTACTTGGTTAGAAGACAGCTGTGGGTCCACACGGTTAGAAGACAGCTACTTGGTTAGAAGACAGCTATAGGTCAATATGGTTAGAAGACAGCTACAACGGTTAGAAGACAGCTACACGGTTAGAAGACAGCTGTGGGTCCACACGGTTAGAAGACAGTTACTTGGTTAGAAGACAGCTATAGGTCAATATGGTTAGAAGACAGCTACACGGTTAGAAGACAGCTACACGGTTAGAAGACAGCTGTGGGTCCACACGGTTAGAAGACAGCTACATGGTTAGAAGACAGCTGTAGGTCCACACGGTTAGAAGACAGCTACTTGGTTAGAAGACAGCTATAGGTCAATATGGTTAGAAGACAGCTACAACGGTTAGAAGACAGCTACACGGTTAGAAGACAGCTACAACGGTTAGAAGACAGCTGTGGGTCCACACGGTTAGAAGACAGCTACACGGTTAGAAGACAGCTATAGGTCAATATGGTTAGAAGACAGCTACAACGGTTAGAAGACAGCTACACGGTTAGAAGACAGCTGTGGGTCCACACAGTTAGAAGACAGCTACACGGTTAGAAGACAGCTGTGGGTCCACATGGTTAGAAGACAGCTACTTGGTTAGAAGACAGCTGTGGGTCCACACGGTTAGAAGACAGCTACTTGGTTAGAAGACAGCTATAGGTCAATATGGTTAGAAGACAGCTACAACGGTTAGAAGACAGCTACACGGTTAGAAGACAGCTGTGGGTCCACACGGTTAGAAGACAGTTACTTGGTTAGAAGACAGCTATAGGTCAATATGGTTAGAAGACAGCTACAACGGTTAGAAGACAGCTACACGGTTAGAAGACAGCTACACGGTTAGAAGACAGCTGTGGGTCCACACGGTTAGAAGACAGCTACATGGTTAGAAGACAGCTGTAGGTCCACACGGTTAGAAGACAGCTACTTGGTTAGAAGACAGCTATAGGTCAATATGGTTAGAAGACAGCTACACGGTTAGAAGACAGCTACAACGGTTAGAAGACAGCTGTGGGTCCACACGGTTAGAAGACAGCTACACGGTTAGAAGACAGCTGTGGGTCCACACGGTTAGAAGACAGCTACATGGTTAGAAGACAGCTATAGGTCCACATGGTTAGAAGACAGCTATAGGTCCACATGGTTAGAAGACAGCTACACGGTTAGAAGACAGCTACACGGTTAGAAGACAGCTACACGGTTAGAAGACAGCTGTGGGTCCACACGGTTAGAAGACAGCTACATGGTTAGAAGACAGCTGTAGGTCCACACGGTTAGAAGACAGCTACTTGGTTAGAAGACAGCTATAGGTCAATATGGTTAGAAGACAGCTACAACGGTTAGAAGACAGCTACACGGTTAGAAGACAGCTACACGGTTAGAAGACAGCTACACGGTTAGAAGACCGCTGTGGGTCCACACGGTTAGAAGACAGCTACACGGTTAGAAGACAGCTATAGGTCAATATGGTTAGAAGACAGCTACACGGTTAGAAGACAGCTACACGGTTAGAAGACCGCTGTGGGTCCACACGGTTAGAAGACAGCTACACGGTTAGAAGACCGCTGTGGGTCCACACGGTTAGAAGACAGCTACACGGTTAGAAGACAGCTACTTGGTTAGAAGACAGCTGTGGGTCCACATGGTTAGAAGAGAGCTGTAGTATTTTCTATAGTAAATAAAGTGACTACATTTGTGTTGTAGACATCACAACCCCTCTACAATGAAGCATTTCACCTCAGCCCACTCTGTGTTTAGAACAACTAATAATAATAATAATAATAATAATACAGCGTGACCACATGTGGGAGTTCAGAGTACGAGCCGTTACCTGTTCTCCAGTTGTTTGATAGTGGCTGCCATCTGGTTTGTTTTATCTTCAAAGCGACTGACGATTTCACTCTTCTGTTTCACGCTGGCCTCTGCGGTCTGTAGATAACACACACACACACACACACACACACACACACACACACACACACACACACACACACACACACACACACACAGAACTCATTGAGCAAACACCACTCCAGTGTAGTACGGATCTTAACAGGCATGCCATGAATCATGGTCTCATGACCTACACATCTACTGCTGTGCTGCGTCCTGTTCATGTCAATGGAGAGCTCAAATTTCTATAGCCAATGTAGCATCAGTAGACTGGTCTCTGTTGTACAGCAGAGAGGAGAATTGATGGCTATATATATTTTTAAGTCCTTCACATAACACCGTAATATCTGGATTTATAACAGTGGATAGTCAAGATCTATGAAGACGTCCAATTGGATGTTTACGCTGTTTGAACAAGAAGATATAGTCATCGCCAAATCCCAAAATGCTGGGACAGTAGAAAATATCTGATTAAAAACAGACAGCAGTGACTGGAAAACCTCTTAAGACATTTTTACCCTCAAAGCAGCAAAAACCAGATGCTTCATCTTTCAACTAATACATTTTTACTGTTTTCTATACAACCAAAATTAATGTCTGCAACATGCTATTAAAAGTTGGGACACAAACATGTCTACCACTATGTTAGATCAACTCTCCTGTTAAAAACCATCACTGTTTGTGAACTGAAGACACCAACTGCTGTAGATCTAGCAGATCCCTGTTTTGCTTGATATAACACTTCAACTGTTCAACAGTCTGGCGTCTCCATCGTCTCATCTTTGTACACTGTTTTAATCGGGGTCAGGTTCGGATCGCAGGCAGGCCTGTCGAGCACCTGCGCTCTCAAACTACCACGTCATACTGTTGTAACATGCAGAACGTGGCTTGGCCCTGCTGGCATATAGCCCCGCCCTCGATTGGTATTGGCTATTCGCTGAAAGGTGATCGGCAATCGGAATTGGCTTCAAAAGTGCTGATCGGTCCATCTCTAGTTTATAGATCATGTGCGTTTAAGGTACCCTTTTATGCATTGTATAGAATGGCCATGCGTTTTCCTCGTGCTTCTGTTCTCACAGACAAGCGTTTAACAAAGTATTCCCAAAGCCATGTGGTTACATTAATCCCAAAAGCAAGCTTTTAATGTAGCCCCATCTGAAGTATCAAAGATCAGAGGCATTTAAAATGGTTTTTGTCCTTTACGCACAAGATTTCTCTGGATTTTCTGACCAGTTATGGACCGTAGATGCTAAAAGCCCTTCATTTCTTGCAAAAAAGTAGTGCCTGATACAACAACCTGCTGTAATAAGCCCTTATTACCTGTGACTTGTGGGAGAGCTCACGGTTAAGTCTGCGCAGATCATCTAGCTGCTGTCTGAGCTCCACCAGCGCATCATGTTTCTCACAAATGTCCTTCTCCAGCATCTTCATGGAGAGCTCCATCTCCTGTCTCATCCCTATCTGTACTTCCAGCTCTTTCTCCACATCCTACAGAGAAACACAGGGAATTAAGGGCATATGTTTCTTTTCGACTGCACATTAAAACAAAAGCAAACTTCTGAAATTTTATCCCAAATTTAGTTTAACAAAAACATGTAGTGTATGAAGTTTGCTTTTTTAGTTTTGCACTGGAGCTACAACACTAGTATAGGTAACAAGCAGTGGAAGTTTAAATGTGTCACTGATTAGCATCATACAAACTGACAATTACAATCACACACTTCTCCACATCATGTTTTGGGTTTTCAGTAGGGCTGTGTATTGGCAAGAACCTGGTGATCCTACTATTAAAACACACCACTATATAAACAGGTTTCTCAATGCTTACAACTGTGCCTTGTGCTGCTTGTTAATGTTGGAGTGGAGCTGAAAATGGATTACAACACAGCATTTAAATTTGTATAGCTTCGTATTAAATAGTTTATCTAACAACAGAGACTTATACATCTTCTGTCATTTCTTATTTCTCTGTTTGTATTCTGAACAGCTTGCACTTTAGTCTACCTCTTGTGCTGTATCTGTTCAGCTGCTATTCTCCTGCTGTAACGATGCAAATTTCCCCAAATTTCTCTGAACACACCTCTGTAACATACGCAGACACGCTGTCTTAAGACTCAACTCACCAGTCGGAGCTGAGTCTCCTCCTTGAGCTGTTTTCGAGTCTCTCCAAGTACTTGGCCGTCTGCTGTTCCTTCTGGTCTTGATGCCTTAAATAAACACAGAAATCCCGTCAGTCCTGTAGCTGGACATTAACATGAAATGAAATCTCCCATTTAATAAAACTAAACAAAGTCAGTTTGAAAGTTAGACATACAAGACTGTTACATGTGCCAAGGCAGACAGACTCTAACAAAACCTTATTTTAATAAATATCTCCTCTGCTTTTCACAAAGTAGTAACAGTTTCACCATCGCATTCAGGAGCTGGACATTCCTCATGAGAGCTTTCAGACACAGCTCAGACGTCTGAATCCTGTTTGATGTATATTTGAAAGAACCATATTCTCACATCTCTTCACTTGAGCATATGTTTTTAGCACAAATCACATTTTGGAGCAGAAAAATGGCCTTCTGGATACAGAGGTTGAGGTTAGGGTTAGGTTTAGATGTAGGTGTAGCATTATTCAGTTACAGTAATACAAAGATCAACAAAAACCTTTAAATGACCCCACAAATATAGTAAAACAAGTGTGTGTATATAAAATTATTAAATAAATACATAACAAATGGGATTTTATATATATATATATATATATATATATATATATATATATATATATATATATATATATATATATACACATACACACACACACACACATATATATATATATATATATATATATATATATATATATACACACACACACACATAAAATAAATAAAGAGATGGAACAATCAGCAGTTGGGAGGCAGATTCTGATCGCCGATTACCTTTCAGTGCAATTGGCCGATAGCCGATACTGATTGAGGGCGGGGCTATATGCCATAGCAGGGCTACATGTAGTTATTAGCGCAAGCAAGTCCTGAAACATGGTCTAAACTGGTTTATTACCATTTTTAACGAGCTCATATGAA
This sequence comes from Megaleporinus macrocephalus, assembly GCA_021613375.1. Taxonomy (NCBI): domain Eukaryota; kingdom Metazoa; phylum Chordata; class Actinopteri; order Characiformes; family Anostomidae; genus Megaleporinus; species Megaleporinus macrocephalus. The sequence continues at coordinate 6,106,472 of CM038725.1, read as the reverse complement.
ACAGAATAATATTTTAACTAAATTAACAGTAAATAAACAAAATAAATCAAACAAATATCCCCAATACTGCAATCATTACATTTAGACCCTTAATTTAAAACTAAAAGCTAATTAAATAAATGCAGTAAAAACTGCAGTCATTAAACTGGTCTGGTCTGTATGGTGTTCTGGGTTGTTTGTTTTGTGTTAGCTGTGTGTTCTAGCTCTGCTGTTTACTGATACTCACTGTGTTCAGCTGTGTGGTATCAGATTAGTAGAGTTAAATATCTTTGGTTTCACCGCGAGACACTGATTTTACAAATTTTAAAAACGTCCTGGATGAGTCTGCATCACATACGGTAAACACTGCCAGACGGACGACATGTTTTCTTTCAGCGCGTGTTTTTTTCGTGAAGCTGCTGCTTTAGTCAGTCTGTGGAAAATGAAAGGGTATGTATTTCCACCTAGTGGTTCAGAGAGGAATTGCAAGGAGCTGGCCGAAGGGTTCCTCATCTTGGATGAAACACTAGCAGGAAACACATAAATTGAGCTCATTTGTTTAATACCATCGATCGGCTCTCGGGATTGACTAAATTGGAGAAATATCGGCTGATCACATATTTTGAATAAAAATTGGCTGATACCGATAAAGGGGGGGGGTGAAGAAGGGGGTTCATTCCAGGAGGATTTTGAAGCAATCGTCATGTTCCCAACTAATTAAACGACATCTGCCATGGTTTTCTTTAGACAGCAGTGATGTATGTTTATAACACATACGAAGTAAAAGAGCTAGCGTACCTTGCGACTGGACTCCACAAGATAAGAGCTCTCTTCTTTCACCCGCTCCACCTCCTCTTGTAAAGTGATGATTCTGTTATTTGCCACTGCGAGCTGTAATATGAGACCAGAGATGTTGTTACTTGCAACACCACGATACAGACCAATCACTGTTCACACTCAAATCCCTGATAAGAACAGATTTACTGCTGTGGAGACTAGGGCTGTGTATTGGCAGGAAGCTGGCGATACAATACGTATCGTTATACAGAGGTCACAATTCAATATATTACGATATACGGCAATACTGAGAGCAAAGAGATATAGTAAAAGTAAAAAAATCCTACTACTAAAACACACCACTATATGAACAGGTTTGTCAATGCTTACAATAGCACTACGCCCTTGTGCTGCTTGTTATTGTTGGAGTGGAGCTGAAAGTGGATTACAACACTACCATCTAGTGGTCAGAGATTTAAACAACACACGATTCACTGGAATCTGTGTATCGAAACTGTGTTTTTGAGAATTGATACAGTCTCACAAAACATAATATCCCGATATTCAATATTATGATACTTTCTTACACCCCTAGTGGAAACTGACCAACAGCACTACAGTTTATAAAAGTCCTGACACGAGCACATACACTTCAATTTGAAATGATACTGTTACACACCTCCTCTGTCAGCTTTGTGTTAGACTTCTCCAGAGCATCCACTTTGGCTTGTAGGTTGTTAACAGAAGCACTGTGAAAGGGGAAGGATGCCTAGCATGAGATTAATCATCACCTCCACAAAAGCCAGAAATCAGGAACACACTCCAGGAAGCACACCCGTATCTGGAGAAACGAATGTACCTTAAATGTCTGTTTAGTTCCTCAACATAATTTTTCTGGTCAAGTATAGCGGTGATCTGTCCATCACTGAAAAAAATCATGAAAATAAGGTTAGGAACTGCTGAGAACCTGACAAACAGCAGCAAAACTATTAGAACTTGTTGATTAGACACTATTAAAGAAGTACAGTGAACATCAGCTCACCCCTCTGTGCTTTTGCTGCTGTGACCTCCATCTTTGAGGTACATGGAAAAATCTATCACCCCAACCTGCAGAGACACCACGGAACCAGGGAGGTAATCATTATTGGTTAAGAGACACTACTGTTCATACATACATACATACATATATATATATATATATATATATATAAATAACAACAAGACTAGATAATCCTTCATTCAAAATAAAGCAATACTATGCCAACTTCTAATACAGTAATGATAATAACAACAATAACAACAACAACAAATACAAGTAAAGTAATACTACTGCTAACACAGTAGTAGTAACAACAACAACAACAACAACAACAACAACAACATGAGCACATCCTTTATTAGTCCCACAATTGGGGAAAATAAAGTAATACTACTACTACAGTAATTTATTAGTTGATTATTTACTCCAATAATTTAGGCTAATTTTAAGTAACAAAACCTGGTTATTTTTTATCCTTTATGATTTTTTGCACTGCAGTGACACTGATGTGGTGGTGGTGTGTTAGTGTGTGCTGTGCTGGTGTGAGTGGACCAGACCAACACACAAAACTACTCAGCCAGCAATGTCTGTGGGCGGCGTTCTGTGTCCACTGATGAAGAACTAGAGGAACACAAACTGTGCAGCAGCAGATGAGCTACTGTCTCTGACTTTACATCTATAAGGTGGACCAGCAAGTAGTAGGAGTGTCTAATAGAGTGGACAGTGAGTGGACACAGTGTTTAAACACTCTAGCAGCACTGCTTTTTCTGATCCATTCACACCAGCACACCACGTCAGTGTCACTGCAGATGCTGAGAATGACCCACCTCCCTAATAATACCTAATCAGTGGTGGTCCTGACAATTGAACATGGAAACAGGTGGACTACAGTCGGTAAGTGCAGAACTAATATATATATATATATACACACACATATACACACAACCGCTCAAAAGTTTAGGATCACTTTAGAATTTCACTTCATGCAATTCACAAACAATATTGTCCATTTCACAATTAATGTAAGTGTATCAGATGATTTTTAAAGAATAAAAATGTTTGTATTAAAGTCTATTTTTGTATAGAGGCTTATTTTACATATAGTTCTATTATCAGCAATTCTCAGTCCTCTGTCTAAATCTCCTGGTACGACCACCAATCCAAGTTAAGGATGTTATTGGACTAATTGGTTGTTAGGACACTCTTGATCAATTGTGATGCACAGCTGAAAAACATTCTACTAATAAGTGAGTATAAAAGGAAGAACAACATTCTAGGTTAGTTTAGTATCTGAAGATCAGCAGTTGATGGCTTGCTGACCGACTCACAATGACCAGAAAGAAACAACTTTCTTTAGAGACCCGTCAGTCCATTGTTGTGTTAAGGAAGAAGATACTCCATTAAAACAAGAACATTTCACTGTGATCCCAAACTTTTGAGTGGTAGTGTATATATATATATATATATATATATATATATATATATATATATATATATATATATATATATATATATATATATATATATATATATATATATTCTATTACAAACTGAGAACAGTACCTGCGAGTCCAAGTCTTCTCCTTTCATACACAAGTTTGCATCAATGACATTCAGTCCCACCAACAGTCCAGCAATTACTGCTCCTTCCTCCTCCATCATCAAAGCATTAGGCTCATAGAACTCACTAAAGAAAACAGCAAAGAGCAGAACATCCATAACTCTGTCTATGAGTTCAATTAACACTCATCACTTCTTCCTCAGTACCAACCTTAAAAGATCCTTTCTATTGATGATGGTCTTCATGTAGTCCGAGAGCTTCTTCTGCATTAGGGCCAATCGCAGCCACGCTCTGCCTCTTCCCAGCGGAGTTCTAAGAGGAGGAAACAGTTCTGAATCAGAAGGCATGGACAAAAATATAAAATAAAAATAACATCAAGGCAGAGACCAGGCTGATGGAAAGAGTGACGCGTCTTACTTGAGCCCTGGAAGGTCTTTGACGCTGGCTGTGATCTCGCCCGCCTCCGGAGTCAACTTCTCCACGAGCTCCAAGGGGCCCCAAAAAGACTTGTTCTGACCAAGGAATGTCTTCTTAGCTTTATTACATGACATAATTGGGGGACAAAGGGGACACCAAATGAGGACACTGGGTGTACAAGGCAGAAAGAGACAAAGGTAAAGGATGTATTTAGTACTGGTGCGTACTTTTGAGTCCATGCTTCAGACAGTGCTCCATCACTACGAAAAACTGCTGCAGGGGGGCGTAGTCCGAGTCCAGCGTGCGGCCTAGGTTCAGCGCGGACTCGATCAGACCCTTAATGCTCAGCTTGGCCATGTTCATCAGGTTAAGCCTCTCGATGGCGATGGGGTCCTTAGGATCTGGGGACACATGAAAGACCACAAACCACACAATGAGGCACTACCGTCTAGGACTTATGTAGAGAGAGACTGTGAGATCTCTCTCTCAATATCTCTCTATATCTCTCATATATATATATATATATATATATATATACAATGTTATGTGGTTAAATATATATATTTAACCACATAACTGATTCTTCCCTTACCATTCAATTGGATTAAGGTCTCCAAAGCATTGAACAAATGATTTTGTTTGCAATTAATCAGCCATCTGGGTTCAAATGCCATGTGTCAATGCACACCCAAATTACCATCCTACATTTCAAGTTTGACCATGCCCTTCAGTAGCTAGAAGGTTCTGAATTTCCTCATTCCTATAGCCACAAGGCAGCTCTACAGAGCTCTATACTTCAGTATTATTGAGCACTTCATATTGGATATCGTCGCAGTCCAAAGACAAACAAGTAGGGGTGTAAGAAAATAGCAAAATATCGAATATCGGGATATTATGTTTGGTGATACTGTATCGATTCTCAAAGGCACAGTATCAATACACAGATTCCTGGCAGACACTGAATCATTTTGTGTTGTGTTTAAACCTCTGACCACTAGATGGCAATGTTGTAATCCATTTTCAGCTCCACTCCAACATTAACAAGCAGGACAAGGGCGCAGTGCTATTGTAAGCATTGAGAAACCTGTTCATACAGTGGTGTGTTTTAATAGTAGGATTTGAAAAACTTCAATATCACGATATTGAACTGTGACCGCTGTATCACGATACATATTGTATTGACAGGTTATTGCCAATACACAGCCCTACAAACAAGTATCCCCAAAGTCACAGCTTCACACGAGAGAACAAAACATCAAACATCTATGGAACCAGTTACTTTGGGGTATTTCCATTCATCATTACATTTCCATACAGCGTAAACAGGAGCTGTCATATTCAAATTGACAAAAAAGGAGATACTTTTTTTTTGGGCAGCGACGATATGTTTAGCTACCCTGCTACCAACACAACAAGTGATCAAGGTCATTGTTTGAAGCACATGACACCTATTATAAAAGCACCCAAAACATTATTCCAAACTGCCTAGAGTATGTAGAGCTGGCAAAATCAGAATATTCCTAACCGCGTTGGAACAATTAAGCAAAGATGATTCAGTAATGCAGAGATGTTCAAAGTAAAGTCACTTACCATGTAACACAGTACCTGTTAAAATGTTTTAATTAGAGCTGGGTGATATTTTGGAAATAAAAAAAAAAAAATCTTGATTTTTTTTAAAATCACATTTATTACAGATTATCGGTTAGGATTTAGATATTTTTTGTTCTTGTATAAGTAAAATTTTTTGTTAGCTTTTATTTTTTATTTAAATGGAAAATATTCATGTGCTAAAACAGAACAGCAGCACCATCTAGAACTCTTAAACCTTTCTTGTACGTTTATTTCTGAGGGATCATGTTTTCTGCGATATGAAAAGACACCGCCTTCGTTACTGCTTTCCAACGGTTGCTACTTTGTCATATGGGGCCTTTTTTCATGCTTAATCTTTACTTCTTTTCACTGAAATATTTTTTTCTTAATTTAAGTAGCTCTTCGAGCTGCATTTTTCTTGATGAATGAACCAATAGAAGTGCTCCAAAATAAAAATTGGAAAAATTTCTATTTCCTTTGACTTACATTGAAAGTAAAGTAGGTTTTCGGTCTCTCTTGTAAAGTAGCAATTTTGGAGATACTTGTTTTTCATTGGATAGTAACGATAAAAGATTTTGAAAATCACATTTAAACTGTAATTCCAATTAACTGAATTAATGGTGAAAATCGCCCAGCTCTAGTTGTATTTAATCACCTTCAGCAATTCAATTAATAGTCAAATGTCAAGAAATGTATAATAATATGTGTAATAGCAATTCCTGATTCCATCCACAGATGCCACAAAATCCTCCCAGTGCTTGAAAGGTGTTTATAAGTCTTAAGCGCTGTCACCTTTTACATTATGCTGAAATGACACACCTCATTTTTTGCATTGTCTGTTTTTTAAAGTACGTGCTTGCCCAGACTAGAAGGGATGAAAGCCAAGTAATGCTTCTGAGTCAATGTCTAATTAACCCATCATTACAAGCCGACGCAGCACAAATAAGAAGAGGCTCATTAGATCTACTGTAGGTGTGACAGAATGAAAAAAACACATCCATTTAGGAACAGAAGACTCATTCTCCACCATTCTGTGTGTGAACATTACTGTTAAAGCAGAATATAAAGCTGACTGCACGTCTATGTCTAACGTGCTGGCAAACGGGCCTCGCCAACATCAACCTGACCGTCTTCCAACTCCACGAGGCAGCCATAAACAGCACTGAGGGTCAAACGAGGTGAGAACAGTTCTCCTGAGACAAAACAATCAAATCAACATCTCGGCACTGCGGGAACTTATAACTTAAGGTGCAGATTTACATGGAAATGGAGCGAGTGGTGAACGTCTAACAGCATGCAGGTGCCAGGAAAATCAGCCAGAGAGAAATGGGGTGGGGCAGATGGAGAGAAAGACAGAGGGAACGAAAGACAGACACAAAGGGGAATGAGCTCATCTAGCTAAACGGCTACGAGCTACAGTGTCTAGAAAGCCGGCTGCCTGCGTCAGAGAGAGGAAGGAGAACAGAAGGAGAGACTTTTTAAAAAAAAAAAAAAAAAAGTATGTGAGATGGAAAACAAGCGTGACGGCGCGAGACAACCAGTGAACGTCAGCCTTCGGAGTAGCCGTGCTGGGTGCTGTTCAGAGGGGCCGCAGCTATTGTGTGGAAGGGGCAGGGCTGGATGGCCGCTTGAAACAGCTGGTATGGCTGGATGGTGCCGGAGGTGAGAGTTATGAGAGGAAGCGACGCTGCCATACGCACCTTTAAACTCATCAAGCATTTGCATTTGTTCCACCAATTCTGTGAAATCCTCCCATGAATCTTTGCAAAGGGCAATGGTAAAGAAAACAAAAACAAAAACAAACAAAATAAACAAACAAAAATTGTTTCATGTGGGTCATGCTCATCATAGGTGTAGACTAATGCAAGTACAAAAAAATAATAAACAAATAAAAGCAATGCTTTCATAAGGCTGCAGCTACGACATGGCCATGAAGCTCTGTTTACTATGTTTAATTCAATATCATTACCATAATCCATATAAACAACAGCAACAACAACAACAGTTTGGTTGCGTGTTGGCATCTTGTTTTATACTTGATCTTAAACATCAGACAACCGACACAGGCTCATAGGCATAGGCCTGAATGCTCATCGCCTTTGCTCAGTCAACGTTACAAGACATTAAGAGTCATAAAATGCAGGACAAACATCTGGAACGTTCGGCTTTATGGATTCAGTAATGTTTAGATAGTGGCGAAGCTGCTCAGAGAGCCAGAAACATCCCACACAGCAGAACTGGTTCAGAGTAAATTATTGCTACCCCTGAATTTCCGTGACTGTCTACACTCTAAAAGGAGAAGCATAGTCATAGGAGTTCTATGAAGCCTATCAAATATCCTTCACGGACGAGAAGCATTTAACGATGCACTGAAGAAGCATTCGAGTGGCTCTTGGCCATGATTGTGTGCGTCTTGCCGCTGTCCATAGGAAAGAAAAAAAAAATAATAAAAAAAAATTCAGTAATTTCTTATTTTTATACATCATTTGATCACATCAGTCATCATTTTACACTGCATGAGAATTTTCTGATTAACGAACAAACAGAATTGCTCCAAAGTGAACTATTTCCATTCTGTAAAGATTTGAAGATACTTGTTTTTCTTTGAACAGCGATGATATATGATCACTGCTTTCACTAAAGAAGGCTTGGATCTCATTTTCTTAAGGATACAGTGAGAATAAAACTGGCCATCTGAGAGGCTCAATGTTTGGCTTGTTTGACGGGGAGTAAGGGACACTTATCTAAACCAAAACCAATATTCCCCCCCGACTGAACGCTCTGAGGAACAATGATTCCAGTTCTATCTCCACAGCGCTAGAAATAATATTCCTTCTGGACATGTGCACTAAGCAAACGGCCCTACTACAATTGGCGCTGCCCTACTATGTGGATTATGTGTGAAATCCAAGCATGAAAGGCTCTCCGCGGGGAACTGCTGAGTCAAACGCATTAAGACAGGCGCTACGTACAGTAGTGCAGGCTGCCCATACACATAACTGCTAGTGGAGAGAGCACCATCAAGAGGCTTAATGACTGATGTACAGCATGCAAATGCAAGTTGACACAAATGACATTAATCTGTGAAGGCGTATCACCTCAAAATGAAAAAGCAACAACCAATGAGGCATTAAGTATTAAACGTAGCAGCCTCACTTGGGAGATGACACACAGGAAAATTGGTTTTAACCCAATTAAAATTCAATATAGTGAATTAAATAGGACTTCCAGTGAAATAAAAAGTGTTCTATACAGTCGAGCCATATACTATATCCGCCATGTGCAGCACGGACAGCAGCTAGACGGACTGGGAGACTCAATATGGTCCTGGTAGGTGGTCATAGGTATCTGGAGCCATGCTGACTACAGTGCATCCCACATCTGCTGGAGAGAGCATGGAGAAGGATCCATAGAGCCAACACCACCATCCAGGTGGTCCCACAGATGCTCAGTTGGGTTTAAATGTGGGGATCTAGGGGTGCAGGGTAGTACTTGAGGGTCTGGGTCAGCTCTTTCAACCAATGTGGGACATTTCTAGCATTGTCTTGTTGGAAGATCCCATCCACCCCAGAGAAGACAATCAGCATGAGAGTGTATAAGTGGCTTGAGAGAATGCCATGAAAACATTCCCCAGACCGTACCTGTGCCAACTATGGGCTGCTGCCGTCCAAAGTAGTCATAATAATGTGACTCGACTGTGTATTAGGGTACTTTTATTAAAAAAAAAAAAAAAAAGAAAGAAAAGAAAGAAAGGAAGAAGCACACATTCTTAAAAATAATCTAATTACTTTATCTCCTACAGTATCTTACAGCGTCTACTGGAATAATGCATTACCCAGAATAACAGATGCTGTAATTTACTCCAGGCCCAATGGTCCTATGGGAATTGCTCACGACTCAGCATTATATTATGCTCCCGTCCTCGTCTCCAGGGTAACAGCACTATTGTCGGACTCCCCTCGCTTCATGCCAACATATGGTTGTGTGGATCTTGATTCTCCAGGGATGGACTGAGCGCAGCACCAATGACTTGTTCGATTTCTTGCATCAGTCCTTACTATGTCAACCTTCTGGAATTCGATCGTTTTAACCCTATCAGTTTATCCAGCTGCACAAATCTGTATGTTTATAATAAAAATTTAATAATAAAATACAAATATTAATGTGACTACTAGCTAAACAGAGTCCCTAATACACGACCATCCAATTTAAAAGCTGCTGAGAGAGCTCATTAACGAAAAGCCCTGGACAAAAAGAGTGTCACAAACGAAAAAACACCAGCAACTGGGCTTTTACAACCAGGTAAAAGAGAAATATGAACATAAACGTGTAAGAAAATATGTGAGTATTACACTATTATACATAATATACCAGTTTTCCTGAAATTTAATCCAAAAAACAACATTATCGCAATATATCACCTTTCCTACAGTATTGCTATATCAATATTTATTGAGTCATGACCTCTCCATCATGTTCTTACCAAAACACAGTTTTAATAAACACACATATTTACTATGCACTTGGATATCATTGCTGTCCAAAGAAAAACAAGCATCTCCAAAATAGTAACTTTAAAAGAGAGGACAAAAACTAATCTTTATTTTCAATGTAAGTCAATGCAAAGAAGGTTTAAACCAAGTAATTTTGGAGTACTTCTATTGGCCCAGTCATCATAAACATTCACATAACAGATTATATGATATATATTATATATTGTATTTTCTAATAATATAGAAACAAGAAAATCAAGGAAAATGGGATGTTTTTCTTTGGACGGCGATGATATTCTTCTCAGCTTTCAAACAATAATGCTTGCCAAATTGATTATAACCAAAAACGGTACCAGGACAGAGCCTCAGGTTTTCCATTCACTACAGAACTGGACTGTCCACGCTTAACGTGAAAAACATGAGCACAATTTCCTTGAGATTCAATTAAAAAAAAAAAAAAAAACAATAGGAGAGCATATGATTCACCACTGTGCTAAATTATGTGTGATCATTTAAAGGCATGCTAAAGGATGAAAGCTAAAAGCATCTCCAAACTCTGGTTAAAGAAGTAGAAGACAACACAATATAAGGCCTGGACCTATATCTGAATATATATTAAGTTCTCAGCTCCATCCTGAACCGTATTTATCTCTGAGTAAACACAACATTAGCCATTTTCCTCCAGGGCCTACGGCTGACACGCCTTAGCTGACCAGGCATGTTCCACTTCCAGCAAGACTGAAATTGAATGAATGAATAAATAATTAAGTAGACCCCCTAAAAACTACAATTCCTAGCAGGCCTGTGGAGACACCGGCGGCACGATGGCGGAGGGCTCGGCCAGCGCGGCCCAGCACCTACCTTCATGAGCAGGCTCGGGGTCGGGCGTGAGCGAGATGTCGTTCAGCTCGCGCAGGCACAGCCACTCGCCGTCCACGGACACGCGAAAGTTGCAGAGATAGATGGTCTCCCGGGCGGCCTGGGTGATCTTGTCTGTGGTGGGGGTGGGAGCCTCGCTCTGGGGCGTCAGATCAGACATGGTGACTCAGCTGCTAGCAGAGAGACGACAACAACAACACTGCCAGCCCTCACCAAACGCGGGGCAGGATGCCGATCGAGGGGGGGGGAGGGGATTTGAAATTCCACTCGAGCTCCTGCCAGTGGTCCTTGCAAGCACAATGGGAAGAAAAGGGGGAAGAAAAGAGAAAAGGAAAACAATAGGACGAATAAGGGGCAAGCAGCAGTCACCAACCGGACTGCGAAAGGATGCGATTCTTCTTGTCGGACCCCTGGACTCCCCCCCCCAGAGTAAATGAATGAGGAGAAAATCCGCTGTATGTATAAAGGCTGCCGTCCGGTCCCGGTTCAGCAACACCAGAGGATTGCGATGATGTGCGAGGATGAGTGGCCGAGCACAACCTTCCTCTCTCTCTCTCTCTCTCTCTCTCTCTCTCTCTCTCTCTCTCCTCCACAGCCCCCCGCTCTGAATACGCTGGATTGGCTGTGTGCACTGCAATCAAGTGGGTGTTGACCAAGATGGCTGCGGTGATGCTGAGCAGGATTGTGGGAGTCACGTGAGCAGATGGTGCAAACGTAGAGAGATTTATTCCCAGGAGGCCGGGCTGATGCAGGAGTGCGCTCATCCGCGATCCGCTTCTCTTGGCTCTGTGAGGCTGCCTGAGAGAGGCACACAGGCTCTACTAATCAATCCTTGATTCCTAACACAACGCATTTGCTGACTCAAGATCAGATCAGAGACTTACTGCCAAACATTTAATCGTAAAGTCTCACCAGCAAATACGATGGAAGTGTAGTTTGTTGCATCTCCATTATCAATATCATTTGAACTCGACAGCTGCTCTTTATATCCTGTGAGCATTTTATGATGAACAGACCAATAGAAATGTTCCAAATTCACTTGGAATAAAACCTCTTTACATTAACTTACTTACAGAAGAGCCTTACAGTGTTCACTTTCAATGTAGGTATTTTGGAGACACTCGTTTTTCTGTTGACAGCAAGAATTTGCCAAGAAAATAATGTCAATTACCAACTTTCATTTTTTGTCCACTGTAAACCAAACATAACAAAAGGTAAGACTTAGCCAATGATATGACAATGTGATTGACACAGTGGCAGCAATCATATTCGTCTCAGCTATCAAATAACAGAGCAAAGCCTAAGGTTTTCCATTCACTACAGATTAGGGCTGTGTATTGGCAAGAACCTGGCGATACAATAAGTATCGTGATACAGCGGTCACGATTCAATATATCAGGATATATTGCGATACTGCAAGCAGTGATATTGTGATTTTTCTAATCCTGCTATTAAAACACACCACTATATGAACAGGTTTATCAATGCTTACAATAACATTGCGCCCTTGTGCTGCTTGTTAATGTTGGAGTGGAGCTGGAAATGGATTAAAACACTGCCATCTTGTGGTCAGAGGTTTAAACACAACACACAATGATTCACTGTCTGCCAAGAATCTGTGTATCAATACTGTGTTTTTGAGAATTGATACAGTATCACTTAAACATAATATCCTAATATTTTCTTACATCCCTACGACAGAACTGGACTGTCCATGCCTAATGTGAACAACATCACAACAATTTCCTTGAGATTAAATGAACGGAAAAGAAAGGAAGTGGTGCTTTCTTGCACCTATAGCTGAATATATATAAATAATTCATCACTGACTAAACAAAGCATTAACCTTTTTCCTCCAGGGGCTGCATCCTCCTAATACAGCAAAACGTATGGCTACAAATTAAAATGTTTTGACAAGTTTTGTACTGATTTCTGCAGTAAATACAGTCCCCATACTCAGGACTCCCATCTCTGTCACTCATACCTCTGTATAAACTGGCCATAAACACATCCAATGGACAATGTGCATTATTCTATAATCCCACATCCCCACAGGAAACTGATCTCCTCTTATTAGTAACATAAAATGGTTTGTTTGTTTCACATTTTACTTTAAGTTAACGTAATTACTAGGAATGCACCAATACCACGTTTTCCTTACCAATACCAGCTTTTCAGGTATCTGCCGATACAGAGTACCGATATTGACACCAACTCTGACTTAAATGCTCAATATATGGCTATAAATCCTGATATTTATAGTGTTCCACATTTTATATGTTGTATTTTTTATGTCTTATCCTGAATAAGATATAATAATCTTGAAAGAACACCATTTACTGGTTGAGTAACTGCACATTAAAAAGTTTGAGCTATGAAAAAATAAAAACAATGCAGAAACACACGCAGCCATTTAATCAAAAAAAGCTTCATGGTATCGGCAGCGCTCTCTATTGCCGATACCGATACTGTGTGTAAGTGCCAGTATCGGCTAGTAATTACAACTCTAAAGTCTGGTTACTAGTGCATAAAAAAAGACCACTGTGGGCCATGTTCTGTCTCCGGGCTCATATGATGAGAAACACATCGAAACATGCTTAAAAAGCCAAATGAAACTAATATATACGTCAATGGGAACTTGCTCATCATTAAATATTTCTTAATATAAAGTTCCTGCCATATTTGTTAGAAGGGTTTTTATGAGGATGAGACTGTGAGAAATTCTAGTAATGTAAACCTGATCTCACTATGGCTCTTGTATGCAATCAAATCCTAACAGCCATGTTTCCACATCTACTGAAAAGCATTCCAACAAGATTAGAGGCTATTACTACACTAAACTGGAGGGAAACAAACTTATATAAGGTATAAATACCTTTGATTTGGAAGAAACGTTGGATGCGCAGGTATCCGCAAACTTTTGGACATATAGTGCAGTGATGACCAAATGCTGAGAGGTGCTCAGTGGTATTCACCAACGTGAAACCAAACATTGCCCAGGCTAATCGAGCAGAGGTGAGCATACCTTCATTAAAACGATGGTTTTAAATGTCTAGATCACGGGTCACTAACAGGCGGGTTGGGGCCCGGGTCCGGACTCAGACGTTGTCCAATGTGGACCCAAACCGATAATCTATTGAGAATGATTTAATTCTGACTGTGTTTATTTTAAGAGGCGGAGCTTTTCTTGGCTTTACGGCGCAGTGAACTCCGAGACCAATCACGTGTGCTTTAAGATCACTGAAGGCTCCTCGGCCAATTAGAGGTATGAAGCGAGGAGCAGCAGTCGGAGACTAAAGCGAGTCAGAAAGAATAACGAAAAAACAGAAAAGTCAACAGCGAGAACTGAGTGTTTAACAGGAACGGTTCTGGAATGAACCTGCTCGTCTAGTTTTGGAGAACACCGCTCTGTACAACCAACATGTAAATCTGTAAAGCTGAGTTAACAAGAAGACACACATTTTATTTACTTTCTCTATAAATAAACACTTTAAGATGCACTTTTGTTCAAAAGCATTCTGGTTTTTTTTTATGTATAGCTCTAGTTTTTACTTGAACTGAGTTCATAAAGCTCCAAAGCTCCAAATAAATTCAGTTCAGTATTTAAACAGTAAATATACTGAAATATACTGAACGGTATGTGTGATGTGTTGGTGTTTCAGTAGCTGATGGTATAAGATGCTGATATTAGGCTACTTCAGTAAACAGGATCTGGCACTGAATCATAACACACGTTAAAAATGATGACGGTCCGGACCTTGGCCTGAGGAAATCTCCTCTAACTGGACTTTACTGAACTCTAATTAAACCCCTGATTTAGACGCTTCAGCAACAACCACACACATACACTACCAGCCAAACGTTTAAGAGCACTATGATTTTATTTTAATACCATGGAAGCAACTCTGGGTAAGAGTGTTGGATAAGTGATGGCAAATAGTTACCCAGAATAAAAGTTTAAACATTTACAAAAACTTAAATTTAGCCACGTTATGAGTTTTAAATCATTTTACAGCATTTCACAGTGGAACTTGCTTCAGAATGCAAAACAAGTAATAGCATCAACTGATTATTGGCATCAGCAACACATCGTGATATTTACTGGTTATGGTTCTAGAAGTGCATCCTTATTGAGTATGTGAGGGGCAAATGGGCAAAGTTCTGACTGGTGCCAGCAGATTCAGCTACTGCGGCTGTGCCCATCCCAACCTGGAAGTGAGAAACTGCACGTAATCTTGTGGTCAATGTGTCATCTCCATAGGCTGCACCCAGACACAGGTGTTTAGCTGTGGCTGGCTTAGTTCCATGTGTGCCTACTACAATCCCCAAGGCTTACCTTGCAGGCCTCATGATACCTGCACCCAATCTGAAACAAACAGCATCTATATTATTAACACACATGTTCTCCTCCACCTACTTTCCAAGTACAGGGCTGGATTTGAGAGGATTACACTACAGAAACCTTAACCGAACCACAGCACCATGGAATTATGAGAATTATAAAAAGCCACTTATTGTAGATCACATGCAAATACCAGTTCAAGGCAGCAGCATGCACGGCAAGCACACTTATTCAGATGTATTCAGTTTTTACTGGTAGCCAAACTTCTTTATCCAAGAGAAGTACATCTCACACACGTTCATACCAGATTTCTAACGCTAAATGAGTTACAGATGTGTTGGGTGGTAGTAACAAGTAGCTTGATTCGGTACATACCGAGCCAATTGTTTCTAACTGTCTATTGAATCAACAGAACAGTCAAATCAATGATTCACTGGATGCAATGAGTGATTGATTTCTGCTACATGTGACTTGCAGGCCTTTACGCACACTAAACAAGCTACAGAGCAGAAAGAGGAAGCCAGATACAGAGAGAGAACATATGCAAATCCAAAGAGGTTGTTCTTTATGTCTTACAGTGGGAAGTTTCATGCTATAACAGTATAGGGGTAAATATAGGGGTAAATCTAAATGTTCATTAGGTGAACATATGCCTGTAACTTGGCCTGTGTGTTGGCAAGAACCTGGCAATACAATGTGTATCATGATAACAGGGGTTACGATTTTATATATTGTAATATATTGTGATGCAGTTCAATATATTGTGCTATATTGTGATTAGGGCTAGGCAATAAAACGAAATTTCCTTAAAGGAACTATAAAGACGCATCCTCCTAATACAGAAAAACGTATGGCTACAGTAAACAGAACAATGCACAAATTAAATGTTTTGACAAGTTTTGTATTAATTTCTGCAGTAAATACAGTCCTCTGTATCATACTCTGGACTGACGCCCAGCTCTGTCACTCATACCCCTGTATAAACTGCCCATAAACACGCCCAATGGAGAATGTGCTTTATTCCATTATCCCACATGACGCTGATCTCTTCTTATTAGTAACATAAAATGATTTGTTTGTTTCACATTTTACTCTTTTAAGTAACGTAATTACAATGTTCTGTCTTCGGGCTCGTATGATATAAAACACATTGAAACATGCATAAAAAGCCAAATGAAACTATTATAGCTCAGTGGGAATTTGCTCATCATTAAATATTTCTTAATATAAAGTTCCTGCCATATTTGTCAGAAGGGTTTTTACAGATGAGACATTCTAGATCTCACTATGGCTCTTGTGGCTGAATGCAACCAAATCCTCACAGCTTTGTTTCCACATCTACTGAGAAGCATTTCAACAAGATTAGAGGCTGTTACTGCAGTAAATTGGGGGGAAACAAACTTATATAAGGTATAAATACCTTTGATTTGGAAGAAACGTTGGATGCGCAGGTGTCCGCAAACTTTTGGACATATAGTGCAGTAATGACCAAATGATGAGGTGCTCTGTAGTATTCACCAACGTGAAACCAAACATTGCCCAGGCTAATCTAGCAGTGGTGTGTTTTATGTTATAACAGTATAGGGGTAAATATAGGGGTAAATCTAAATATTCATAACTTATGCCTGTAACTTGGCCTGTGTGTTGGCAAAAACCTGGCAATAGGATGTGTATCATGATAACAGGGGTTACGATTTTATATATTGCGATATATTGTGATGCAGTTTAATATATTGTGCTATATTTTGATTAGGGCTAGGCAATATAACGATGATAATTACTGCAAAATCACGTTTTTACTCTATAGAACTATAAGACGCAGTCGATACAACACGAGACAACATGAACAGCCAATGAGAACGAGAATAGTGCCACCCCAAACCAATCAAGTGCCTGAACTAGTTCCAGCTATTTCATGTTTGGTTGAAGCACACAGCACAGAGTGTAGGCGTAGAGGCAGTTTAACCCACGTGCTAGTAATGTGGTTACTGCAGGTGTTCACATTAGAGCAGTGAGAACGCAATAACAGAAAATGACGACAGAAAACGTTAACGTGAGGGACACCTTTCCTGAAAAACACACCTCAACGAACACACTCCAAAGCTCTGGGGGGGCAGAAGCACGAGGAAAACACATGGCCATCCTAGACTTGATGTATTAAAGCGTATCTTACATGCACGTGACCTATAAAAGGTTAAAAGGACTAAAAGTCTACGCTCTGACTCGACTTTTAGAGGCACAAATGATGCATAGCCTACACGCCTCAAGAGTTTGCGGACTATATATGTTGCAGAAAGTCATTTGAGAAGCAGCTACATGTGTTTTAAAGCTCCCACGGTATCGAGAACAGACTTAAACAAGTAAACAGGTGCTATCTTGCTGCTGTGTTGACAAATTGTTGTGATCATCTCCACTGTGCAGAGCTGACAGAGCAACACACTGTGTGTGTGTGTGTATATATATATATATATATATATATATATATATAAAAAAACAATTTTTCAAATAAAGTTGTGTATGTTAGTACATTTGTGTATCTTCTGACAGAAACATTTTGATATCTTCACTTCTCATTTAAAGTAAAAGGGCAATCGTGATATGATTTATATTGATATAAACTGATATGAAAAAAATTATATATTTTTTTAATTATTAATATAAAAAAATGGCTATTTTCTATATCTGACTTTATGATATGCAAGCTGAATTTTTATGGATGCAACTGAGACACTCTGGATGCTCAAACTAGATTTTGAAGAGTCTTTGGCGTCACTCCCAACACAACACACACCACCAATGTCTACGTCTCAACCGTGTCCTACACAGCATATATTAATAATACTCTTAATAATAAGAGTTTGGTGAGCTAGTACACAAAATATTAAAATATTACAATTTCTCTTACTAACAGAAACCGTTGCAATGAGAGTGCACTTCAAACCAAGCTGGTCTTAATACAAAACGCTAAAAAATAAATTAATTAGAGAACAATATTACAATTACCCATAATACCCAAGTGTATCTATATTTCTTTTCTGCCCGACCCTCAATCCTGGTCCTAGAGATCCACTACCACTACACTTCTACTAGGGGTGTGTTTAAATTGATATTCATTTGAATTAATCCGATATCGATTCGTATAAACCTGAAATCGATCTTTAAAATTAGCATTCCAGCCCGCCCTGCCCACACGCTTGAAAGTGGGTGTGGTATCCCATTTCCTTTAAATGTTCCAACTATTTTTATTTAGTTATTTATTTATTTATTTTAATATTTTGTATTTTATTTTATCTGGTGTGTTTTGTTTATTTCTATTACTGCACTGGTATTTGTATATATTTGCTAAAACCCTAATAAACAGATTGTTAAAAAAAAAGAAAGTGGGTGTGGTGAAATACGGTGAATATAAACACTAACGTGTCTAGATATGGTAGGTTGAGTGTTCCTTGTACGTTTCCCACATTAGTTCTCTGAAAATCTCTTTTCATATTCAAACAAAACATAGTATCGTGACTGAAATATCCCTAAATGAATCGATATTTAATTGAATCGAATCGGAAATCGAATCAAATCGAATGGAAACCTTATGAATAGGGATCGAATCGATGCGGGAAATTCGTGGTGATACCCAGCCCTAACTTCTACCACCCTGGGGCTCAATCCTGGTCCTTTATCCAGATGCTCCTGAAGGTCTACAATACTAGGTGTGTTAGATAGACATGGTGTGGAGCTCCACTTTGCAGGGTGACCAGGATTGAACACTGTGCAATAGGTGTACTATAGTAGCAGCTCGATTCAGTGAACCGACTCCTTTGCGAGTCAGTTTTGAATCGTTGACATTGAAACCTGATCCAGCTCTGGGTAAACAACCAGCGAGCTGGCTGGCCTTGCATAAACACCCCGTCTGTGTGTCAAACGGCTGGTTTCGTGTAATACCGTGAAACACTCACTTTTAGGCTTCTTGCTCCTCTCGATGTGAAACTCATACTGCACGGGACCGGGCGCGGGACCGGGAGAGCCTTTCTTAGCAAACTGTATGTTAGCAGAACTCAGAGCTTCCTTGAAGTAAATCACCGAGGTTGGAGCGAACGACTCGTCCGGACTGCTGGCCAAGTGGCCGTTGTTGTCCTCACAGTGGACCGGCCCCAGTTCGAGCGGGGACCGCGCTGCTAAACTTTGGGAAACTTCAGCGAGCTTCGGCTCCGGCGGCTGTGAATCGGGCTCCGCCATCTTCCGTTAAAACTACTCATGTGACCGTTTCTCTCAGCAGCTGCTGCTCCGCGGTCTCCACTCACTCGGAACCGAACTCGGAGACTCTCAGCACACCAAAACGCCCGCTGCGTGTTGTAGAAAAGCGTGTAAGACCGTGTTGAGCAGCCGCCCGTCCCGTTTTCCTCTCAGCTGATTCGCTTTTCCAACGAAAACAGAGAGAAAACTTCAAGCGACGCGTCACGGCGTGACGTAGCCGCGGTTTAAAGGCGCAGGGCTGCGTTTATATCTCTTCAGCTGATTCAGCACTTTATCTGTAAAAAGGTTTAGAAAAATGTGATAAAAGAATATAAAATAAACATAAAATACATACAAATAAACCAATAGATAATACAAAAAATTTAAATATTAATAAAAAATATACTCATTAAAAAAATAACTAATAATAATAAAATAAAATAAACATAAAATACATAAAAATGAGCAAAAATAAGAATACAAAATAAAATACAAATTTTAAATGAACATTTAATATAGATGCATAAAATATAATGTAAAAAAGTTTTGAAATTTTTAATAAAAGAATATAAAATAAACACAAAATACATACAAATAAACAAATAAGATAATAAAAAAATAAAATACTAATAAAAAACATACTCATTAAAACAAGCACAATATAAAAAAATTATAATAATAAAACAAAAAATAAACATAGAATATATAAAAATGAGCAAAAATAATAATAAAAAATAAAATACAAATTTTAAACAAAGATTTAATATAGATGCATAAAATATAATGTAAAAAAGTTTTGAATAATTTTATAAAAGAATATAAAATAAACATAAAATACAAACAAATAAGCAAATAAGATAATAAAAAATTAAATACTAATAAAAACATACTCATTAAAACAATCACAAGAAAAAAAATAATAATAATAATTTAAAAAAAAATACATAAAAATAAAAAATAATAATAAAAAATAAAATACAAATTTTAAATAAACATTTAATATAGATGTATAAAATATAATGTAAAAAAGTTTAGAAAATTTTAATAAAATAATATAAAATAAACATAAAATCCATACAAATAAACAAATAAGATAATAAAAAAATTAAATACTAATAAAAACATACTCATTAAAACAATCACAATAAAAAATAAATAATAATAAAAATAATAAAATAAAATAACATAAACATAAAATACATAAAAATGAGCAAAAAATAATAATAAATAAAATACAAAATTTAAATAAACATTTAATATAGATACATAAAATAGAATGTAAAAAAGTTCAGAAAAATGTTATAAAAGAATATAAAATAAACATAAAATACATACAAATAAACCAATAAGATGATAAAAAAATTAAATACTAATAAAAACATACTCATTAAAACAATCATGATAAAAAATAAATAATAATAATAATTAAATAAAATAAACATAAAATACATAAAAATAAACAAATAAGACAAAATTTAAAATCCTAATAGAAAGATAAACTCATTTAAAACAATCACAAGCTTTCTGATGGTAACTAAGAGTTTAAAATGGTTCAGTGATCCCAGCGAGCTGAGCTTCAGAGTTTCCTGGAGAGAGTTCCAGCTCGCTGGTGCACTGTAGCTAAAAGCAGATTTTCTCAGTTCACTAAAAACTCTCGGTACCTGACAGGTGATCCAGCCACTAGAGCAAGTCTGATAATTATTTATTAAAATCAAGGAAGAGACGTAAGTAAAACAAAGTGCACATGCCTCATGCTACACTACTAAAGTAATATTATTATGACCACCAGCTAATATCCAGAGTAACAGCCATGTGCAGCAGCAGTAACAGCTAGACGGACTGGGAGACCCAGTAAGGTCCTGGTAGGTGGTCACAGGTATCTGGAGCCATGCTGACTGCAGTGCATCCCACAGCAGCTGGAGGATCCATAGAGCCAACACCACCATCCAGGTGGTCCCACAGATGCTCAGTTGGGTTCAAGTCTGGGGAATTAGATGTCCAGGGGCCAGTGTGGGACATTTCTAGCCACGTGACCTGTTGGATTGTCTTGCTGGGAGATCCCATCCACCCCAGGGAAGACAATCAGCATGTATAGCTGTACATCAGGGGTGTCCATGTATAGCATGTTTCACCGACGTGTTAGCAATCGAAGCTATCTAAATTTTAGAGTCATTATTTTTCTCGACAGTGTGAGACTACTATGCCAAGAAGCTATTGCGGTAATGAAGGAGTTAAATATAAAGAGACATTATAAAACAAAGCCTGGACATAATAGTAAATACTCAGGGGACGAGAGGACAGAGAGACCTGGTCTCACAGCAGCAACTGTTTTTCAGGGCACATGAGAAGGAGAACCTGACCAGAGCGAGTTATGTGGCAGCTAGGGGTGTAAGAAAATTTCGGAAATATCGAATATCAGGATATTATGTTTGGTGATACTGTATCGATTCTCAAAAACACAGTATCGACACACAGATTCCCGGCAGACAGTGAATCATCAGTGTTGTGTTTAAATCTCTGACCACTAGATGGCAGTGCTATAATCTATTTTCAGCTCCACTCCAACATTAACAAGCAGCACAAGGGCGCAGTGCTGTTGTAAGCATTGGGAAACCTGTTCATATATCACTTTGCTTGCAGTATTGCAATGTATCGCAATACATTGTATCGTGACAGCTGTATTACGATATGTATTGTATTGCCAGGTTCTTGCCAATACACAGCCCTAGTGGCAGCTATGCTAATTGCTAAGCAGTGACACTGAGGCCTATAAACACTCCAGCAGCAGCACTGCTGTGTCTGATCCACTCACACCAGCACAACACAGACTAACAAACTATCGCCACACCAGTGTCACTGCAGAGAAAAAGATTTTCCATTCCATAGTAGATTATGTGACTTAAGAAATATAAGAATTGCTGTTATTGAGTTCCATAGGTTTGGTATTGTAGTGTAGTGATATACGGTCTTCAGGAGAAACACTGAACATACTTAATAAAGATACTTGTTGTTCAGCACATGCTCAGACAGACTGTGCAGTACGTTGTAACATTGTTTACTCTGCTGATGTCATGCTGCTGCAATTAGTGTAAAATTAAACTTATTATTTAATTAATTATTCATTATTCTGTACTTGTGTTTTTCTTCATATTTTGAATACAGTGTATTATATATATATATATATATATATATATATATATATATATATATATATATATATATATATATATATATATATATAATAAACTTCTAAACTATACATGCAATGTCTGGATTTTATACATATATTACTAAAAAATTTTATATGATTTTCTTTGGTGGTATAATACTGAAATGAAATGATAAATAAATGTATATGAAGGTTTCCTGACTAGACTAGACTAACATTGTTAGACAGTAAGGCTGTGTCCCAAACAGCGCCCTCTGGAACATTACACACTGCACTACTGACAGCACATCTAACGATGGTGTCCTTTTATTTATTTGTTTATTTATTAATTTATTTATTATATTTTATTTTTTATGTATGTAGTGTAGTAGCTGTCTGCAGTTTGGGGGCGTGGTCAGAGAGTAACGTAACTTTATGTTTCAGAGTGCTTTCTGACTAAAGTTAATATAAACGTTAGCTAAGGCAAACCCTCCTAGTCTGTTACCATAACAACACATTCTACTAAAGCTGGTTTATTACAGTGCATATGGTCATCATTGCTGTTCATTGCTCTCATCACTGACCTCGTGTTTAAAGCTGGTGTGAGCTACCCGGCGCTCCAGCGAGGCGAGAGCTCGAGTCAGTGAAGCTGCTGACTGCAGGATATTTCTGAACAGGCATCTCAACACAAGCCTTAACACAGTGAAAGACCCAGAGACCACATGACAACCAGAGCCCCTTACAAACAACAAACACAGTGAATTGAAGGCTGACAAAACACGCTTTCAAAATAAAAGTTTTTAAACAGCTTCTGCTTTTCTGTGAAACACTCAGAGACAGTAGCTCATCTGCTGCTGCACAGTTTGTGTTCCTCTAGTTCTTCATCAGTGGACACAGGACGCCGCCTACAGGACACTGCTGTCTGGATAGTTTTGGTTGGTGGACGATTCTCAGTAGTAACACTGAGATCTTTAAACACTCCAGCAGCAGCACTGCTGTGTCTGATCCACTCACACCAGCACAACACACACTACTGACACACCACCACTGCTTCAGTGTCACTGCAGTGCTGAGAATGATCCACCTCCCTAATAGTATCTGCTCTGTGGGGGTCCTGTGGGGGTCCTAATCATTAAAGAACAGAGTAATAAAGTATACAGAGAATCAGATGAACTACAGTCTGTGAGTGGAGCTCCTGTATGGTCAGTGGAGCTGATACAGTGGACAGTGAGTGTAGATACCAGGAGTTATGGCTGTTATTAATGTTATGGCTGATCTGTGTAAAATAGCTTATATTTAATATACCTTAAAATAAATAAATAAATAAACATTTTTAAAGAATTTAAATACTGCATAATGAAAAGCGTATGGTTGTACGGTTGATTTTAAATAGTTTAATTACATACAGCAAGATTATATAACTTCTTCAAGCCAGTTTCCATAACACATTATAGCATCTGTTCATAAAGAAACCGTATACAATTTTAAACTACTTTTATAAGATGTTGTAATCATACATGCACATCACTTTAAGTCACGTTTCATAACTCATTATAATAGCTCGGGATGTGTGGCCATAGGTCTTCTGAGTTCCCAATAGGCTGTGGATGGTCTGGGTCCCCTGAGTCCTTCCCTATCTGCCTCTGGATCCACGGAGGCATGGTTGCAGTTTCTTGCCCTCATTATTGAGTACATTCCATGACAGAAGCACATGTACACTACCGCAAATAATGGAATTGTCTGTGGGTGTATATATGTATATGGATTAGGGCTGTGTATTGGCAAGAACCTGGTGATACAATACATATCATGATACAGCGGTCACGATTCAATATATCACGATATATTGCGATACTGCAAACAAAGTGATTTACTGTGATTTTTCTAATCCTCCTTTTAAAACACACCACTGTATGAACAGGTTTATCAATGCTTACAATATCATTGCGCCCTTGTGCTGCTGGTTAATGTTGGAGTGGAGCTGAAAATGGATTACAACACTGCCATCTAGTGGTCAGAGGTTTAAACACAACACACAATGATTTACTGTCTGCCAGGAATCTGTGTATCGATACTGTGTTTTTGAGAATTGATACAGTATCACCAAACATAATATCCCGAAATTCGATATTTTCGTTCACCCCTAATATAAATATGTATATATATGTAAATATGTGTATGTATGTATGTATTTATCTATATATATATATATATATATATATATATATATATATTTTCCTTTTTCTTCTTTTTTTCTCTTTTCTTTCATTTGTTTGTTTATCTAGTTGCTTATTTATTTGTTTATATTATTATTATTAGTGTTTATGTTTTTCTCCTTTCTTTCTTCTTTCTTTTTTCTCTCTCTCCTCTTTTTCCTCTCCGTTATTGCCTGTCAGGCCTGGCTGAATAAACAGATAAATTAAATAAAAATACAAACATTAACAAGAATAGGCCCCAGAAACCTATAGAGCTGATCTTGTAAAAGCCAGACATGACAGGTTATAAAAGAAAAAAACATTTTTTTTTGATAAGATATCAACAGCTGACACGGTTTATATTAATTTGATTTGTTGTAGTCACCGTTGTCGTCTCCTCGAATGTCAATTCAATTAAACTTGTCTCTGTTTACAAAAAAAAACTGTTGATGTAAATAAAGTAAATCACTAAGATCAATCGTTATCGGGAAACGCAGCCCAGGTAAAAAAGCTTACAGGTAAACTGAGGCAAACACTTGGCTTTCTGTATCATAACGATTGATCTTAGTGATTTACGAACAACTTTAAGAACGATGTATCTTTAAGAACCCCAATTTGGCGAGTGTTTCTTAAAAGACTTATTAGTCTCCAAACTCACGAACTAGTTTTAAGTAGCTCCTTGTTGACTCCGCCCCCCGCGTCAGCGCTGAATAGGCACTGCCAGTCGAGAACTGAACCACAGGTTTACATAGGTTTCCTCATTATTATGCCACAAATGTATCGTTATGTAAATAATTATGATAAAAAACAACAAATAAGGATTTACATTACTTTTATGTAAAAAAATAATTGAAAACGCTTGCAATTGTTGTCTATCGCACGCCGAGCCTATAAATAGGCACACGATTAACCTTCCTAGCTCGGCACACCGGCCACGCAAACGCTAGTAATTTACTACTACGACTAACACTGGAATAAAATTCATTAAAATATGTACATTTAAATGTGTATTTCAACAAATACTGTATTGTACTTTAAGCAGTTTATACTGTTTGTTTCACGAGATTATGATGATTCCAACCTTGAAATAAAAAAAATTATATGTACATTTATATGTGTATTTCAACAAATACTGTATTGTACTTTAAGCAGTTTGTGATTACGATGATTTCAACCTTGAAATAAAAAAATAAAATGTACATTTATGTGCAGTATTGATCTTCAGAGTGGTAGACAGTTCGCTTCCCGCTACACCATCATACAATTAAACACCTGTTTATTCTAGAAGTTACTGTTTACATAATTCAAGCTGTTGGATATGATATTTGTTGACGTTGGATGTCATTTCCGTGATTATGCTTTCTAAAGTGATTTTAAATCTTCATGAATTCATGTTTATATAAATACGTGTAGTGTCCATGCTCAGAACAATGTATTTTTAAAAAGATGATTAGCGCCCTCTTTTGTTTTTGAGACAGAATTGCACGTGAACTTCGAGTTAAGAAGAATTTACCGAGTTACGAGTGGGTCGGATTACTCTTACATTTACGAACGACTTTACGTACTACGTTAGTTACGAAGGCTTTCGGGAAACATTCGTAATTCTAAGAATGTTCTTAAGTATGAAGTTTACAAATTCACAAACAATATTGTCCATTTCACAATTAATGTAAGTGTATCAGATGATTTTTAAAGAATAAAAATGTTTGTATTAAAGTCTATTTTTGTATAGAGGCTTATTTAGCATATAGTCTATTATCAGTAATTCTCAGTCCTCTGTCTAAATCTCCTGGTACGACCACCAATCCAAGTTAAGGATGTCATTGGACTAATTGGTTGTTAGGACACTCTTGTTCAATTGTGATGCACAGCTGAAAAACATTCTACTAATAAGTGAGTATAAAAGGGAACAACATTCTAGGTTAGTTTAGTATCTGAAGATCAGCAGTTGATGGCTTGCTGACCGACTCACAATGACCAGAAAGAAACAACTTTCTTTAGAGACCCGTCAGTCCATTGTTGTGTTAAGGAAGAAGATACTCCATTAAAACAAGAACATTTCACTGTGAACTTTTGAGCGGTAGTGTACCTTTCACTGGCTATGGAGCACATCCTATCTCTCATATACACTGCCCAGAAGAGGAAATCTCCACTAGGTGGCATCCAAACTCCTAATTTAATTGCTTGCATTTCCTGTAATTAAACTGGATTCTAGTCATTCGTCTTAGTAAACAAGGATAATCTGCAGTACATTTAAAAAACAGTGAAATCTCGGGCACTACAGTTAAATAATGTAATAAATAACGTACTTGTATTAGTGAACATTGTCTCATTTACATTCATTCCACTTAAACAGTGTGTAAGTGCATGTCAAGTAGTAATAACACATGTTTTTCGTTGTTCAAAGAAAAACAAATGTCTTCAAAGTGGAAACATTACAGAATATAGACAGAAATATTGTTTACTTTTAGGGTAAGTTGAAGTTTTGTATATATATATATATATATATATGTGTGTGTGTGTGTGTGTGTGTGTGTGCATGTATATGTAGAATATGTCATAGAAAAATAAAATAATGACAACATTAAAGGACATAATTTCTACAACATTTAGTGTATTAACAAAAGTGTATGTTAATATTTTAAATGTGTGTTTGTGTTTATATATATATATATATATATATATATATATATATATATATATATATATATATATATATATATATATATATATACAGACACACATGCATACATATGTATAATATGTCATAGAAAAATAAAATAATAACAACATTAGAGCAAATAATTTGCATAACATTTAAAACAATGTATATTTATTTTTATTATATGCTATATAATTAGAGCTATATTGTATATACTGTATTAGAGCTATACAGAAGTTTATATAATCCACTTTATATAGACAGTTCACTGGCTATGGGACACTTCCTATCTCTCACATCCGCCCAGATTCAGATATCCTCCAGGTCACTGCAAGTCATTGTTTGTATCTTCTTAATGGGATTTTCCCACGCAGACTGCTACTGGTGGTCTGGAAAGTGAAAGTAAATCAAATGTTTCTATAAAAAGCAGCCCTGTCCTGACTGCTGCTCACTTAAACTGAGTGCACGCTGTCCTGCTCGTAACCAGCTGAGCTCCATCATGAAAGCTACTGTCATCACTCTGCTGTTTCTGGTCATCTTTGTACTGACCGCCACACTGTGTGCAGGTACGATCATAGCAGCCTTATTTCCATCAGTTGGGCATAGTACCACTAGCTGTGTGAATTGTATGTGTTGGTATGTTTCTAGATGAAATAGTCACTGCAGAAGTGAATCATTTCACGTCCTGAGTGTTTAAACTAGGTTATTTATTCTCTGAGCTACTTATTAACTGACTGCTGTTTTCTCTTCTGGGTCTTCAGGACGGGTAGGAGGACAGGGAGAGCGCTGTTTGTGCAGAGGCAAGATCCAGAGACGTGTGAGACTTCAAAATGTGAAGAAGATTGAGGCATTCTCCCCAAGTTCCTCTTGTTCAAAGACTGAGATGCTGTGAGTTTGCACCCTTTGGTTTGTAACACTGTTTCCCAGTGAGCTACAATTGTACAATGTGTTATAAGGGCAGTGGTAACACATACTATGAATACTGTATTCATATCGTATTATAAATATTATAAGAAGGCTTAAATATGACATACATACTACTGTACATGAGTTTGTATAATTGCTTTAGCAGTTGTAGTTATAATTACATGTATAACATTTTATAACACTAGACTACATGACTTCAAGTCAGGCTTAATAAATAATAATAATAATAATAATAATAATAATAATAATAATAATAATAATAATAATATAATATCTGTTCATACATACATTGCATATGTTAGTGTTATAAAGCACTGTGCCAGGTCATTACAGGCTTTAATTCAGAATCAGAATCAGAATCAGGATCGGACTTTATTTGCCAAGTATGTTCACACATACAAGGAATTTGTGTTTGGTTACAGAAGCTCACAGTGCATGATAACTGACATTACAGAAGTAACACACCCAACCTACACACACACACACACACACACACACACACACACACACACACACACACAGTGACATACACGCACAGACACACCTGTAAACTTAACATGTGCAGAGTTGTATATTTAAAGTAAAGTGTTGAGTGCAGCAGTGAAGGACAGTGCAGACCAAATTAAATAGATATAAATGTGAAGAACAGTAGAGTCACTGGTGGAGATGGTGGTACAGAGTGTTCTGAGACTCTATCAGATAAATAAAAGTGCAGTACAGAGAAGAAGAGTGAGAGAACATCTGGATATGGATGTATGTAGTAGACTGTATTCAGAATGTAGTGTTGTGATGTTGAAGCAAGATCTTTGTTAAAGATTAAACCCAGCAAATGTACATCTAGATATATGCCTGGGTCTGTTAATACACCAGAAGCTTGTAATAGCATGTTAGAATACTTTAACAAAATTAATGTTTACAATCATCTTATGGATAGATTTTATAATGTGTTAAACAGTTATATGCTCATTTTATAAAATGTCATGCTTGTCACTATAACAGCTTATAAGCAATTATGTAGACTTATGTGTGCCATATAATACCTAATAAATGTGTTTATAGGGCATGTAGAATGTAGGATTCATAGGAGGTGCTACCAGGACAAATATTTAAAAAAGAAGACTCCGAATAGACGGTGGCATATCTAGATGGTGGCATAAAAAATAAATAATAGTATATAGAATACTAATAAGTAATATGCTCACTAGTTAAGATTATGCTTTGCTGTTAGGTAATTGTTAAAGTTTGTTATTAATAAGTATGTTATTGTAGCTATCTATAAATCATGTTTGTCAAATTGAGGAAGTGATGAAGTTCTAAAAAGAATTTTGGTAGTAACATATTACATGTAATTCAGATGATGTAATCTGATCAGATTATAGTTAACTCATAAATGACAAACAAATAGGTGTTTTAACTTAGTGTTCAGGCTGCCTTAAATGTTTTACTAAATTGATTTTTGAATAATTAAGTTATTGGAACAAGAATTTGTGTTTTATTCAAATAACTCAAAACCTTAAAGCAGCCAAAACACTTTTTTTAAAATTAAAACCCCAATTTGTTATTACAGTGTAGTAATTTCTAATTTCATTTCTAACCTAGGTAAAGGCACTGTAAGAGCACAGTTAGAATAAGAATGAACATTCATTAAGGCTTCCTTAGTCTGTAAAACAAATAGTACATGTGGTAACAAGCAATTAAACTAGTTTAACTGAACCTAAAATCTACTTTTATTGAAAGAACTGTTGTTTGAGTTTAAGTAGTTCAACTGCTTGTTACCACATGAAGCAATTTTTTGAAGTTCTACCAAAAAAGCACTTTTTACAGAGTAGTACAGAAAATGGTTCTATGTAGCACCACGAAAAATTAATCTATCATTGTATAAAAAGGAGTTAAAAGTTTGTGCTCATGCTGCCTTAATATTTTGAGTTAATTAAATTTAAGCTAGTAAGTTAACAAAACAAGAATTATTAATGTATCATTAAGTTCAAATAACTCAAAACTTTGATGCAGTCCAGCCACTAAATTTTTTAGCAGGGTTGAACAGAATTCAAAATTGAATTGAGAATGACCCCTTAATTCAGTTCTCAAATTTGAATTGAGATTACAATCAGGAAGCGGAATTGCAGAAAGTAAAATTGGAATTCCATAAAATTACATACAGTACATATTACATATGATTGAAACATGAATTTCATACAGATATGATTGTATGGATTTTATGTACACAATACTTAATTATAGTAAATAGGCCTATTTATTTTTTTTACCACAAATTAACATTAAAAACAAACTCTATAAAACAGAGCATTACAATTGTACTAAATTTCAACTTGTGGACAGCACTCCATTTCCCAGAATACCTTGCTCTATCTTCAAAATGGTTGTCCAAACTTTTAGGACATGTTGTTTGGAGTACTCTCTAGTGAAGTTAATTGAGGGTTAGAGCTGGTTGGACCTTTTGATATTTGTAATTAGCGCAATATCCTAAATGATAGCACATGTAAAAGGACATTAAGGGAACGTAGGCTTAATGTTAGTGTCTGTATCTCCGTTTGGAAGAAAAATGTATGTTAAAAGTATCACATTATCATCGACTTGGTTATGAATTTCTCTAAATTGCAATGGATTCAATTCCACTTCCTGTAATTCCAATTCAAATTAATAGATTGAATTGAATAAAATTCTGAAATTCTGAAATTCTGAGTTTTTCACAGCTCTGTTTTTAGTTTTAAGTTTACAGTGCAAATTTTACTAGCTTGACATTGTAACAACAGCAGAACCCTTCTTGGTGCTATGTAGAACCCTTGTCAAAACTGTTCTATATAGAACCATCTACAGTTGCATCAATCTGAAGAACCCTAAGGGTTCATGGTGATGAATGGAAATGTTTTCTTTACTAAGGAACGTTTGAAGAACCATCTTTTGAAGTGTGTACATATAGGAGTTTCCATGTTTTGTAACTTAGTCACTGTCAGTATGTCAGTCTGTTTAGTCTGGAAGTAGTCAGGTTCCCATAAACAGCTTAACAGCTGTGACTGAACCACAGTTACATGTGGTTTTGGCAGAAGTTGTACTACTGCTGTATCTTTGGTTCAAACCTCAAACAGACATGATAGTCTAGTCAGCTTTTGAGCCAAAAACCAGACGTAGTCTAACATTGTCACATGTTATGTCACTGTTCCAGATCACAAGCATGTTGTATTTATTCTTTCTCTTTTGTTTTTCTCCCCCAGAATCACATTCAAGACAGGAATTGATCCAGTCTGTCTTGATCCAGATGGAAAACAAGGAAAGAATATCCTGAAAGGCATAAAGTGAGCACCTGCCGTAACTTGTACCAACACTGGGTTTACAAAAAGCTCATTGCATAGTTGACATTCACTTCTTTTCTCTCTGCTTCCAGAGGAGCGAATCCCAAATCGCTAGGAGGCAGGAAGAGAAAGAAGAACCGGCAGTGAGACCACAATGCACGTGCAGAGACATTCCACCAACAGAGCCACTGCTTAGTCCCACATATACATTACTGTGCAAAAGCCTGAGACACCTGAGCTGATTAAAAGCCTTCATCTGATCAATAAGTGTACGTTCACCAGTAAGAACCCCAGATCTGATTAGAACAGATGTAAATAATCATACATACAATACAAAGTAACATGAATATCTTATTGTGAAAGAAGTAGATCAGATCTTGAGCTCCAGTTTGAAGAACAAAGTTAGGTTCCAGATTTCTCCTGGACGCCCCAGACATTGTATAAATGTGTTCAGTTCCTTCAGCAGCAAATCTTGATTTAGCTTAATGAAGTACTGAACAGTCAAAGCAGGTATTAGATGAGAACTGTAAACAATACTGGGTTGTTTATAGAAGGAGAAGCTTGGAAAGGGTTAAATAAACACACTGACGTATGTAAAAGCTACTTGAGTATTTCAAAAATAGAGTGTTTTACTGAGCAAATCAATCAATCGATTAACCTTTATTTTCCTTCGGTAATACATTGAGGGTAACCCTCATTTACAATGCATCTGAGCATTTACAACTTAAAGGGACTGAAAATACATAAAAATTAGAATCAATATTTAATCAAGAAAGCTAAAATGAAGAACTTCATGAGTAAAACATAAGAATTAAATGATACAAATATTAGAAAAACAGGCATACAATACAAAAATTTAATTAAGAAAATAATAATTCAAAATAAAAGTTTAAGTGGACAAGCTAAAAATACAAAACAATAAAAAAAGATTAAAAAAAAATACAAATAAATTAAAAATTATTAAGAAAGTAAATGAAGAAAATAAAACAAAATTCCTGTTTGAAAAAATAGCTTTTATATAAATATAAATATAACAGTGTCCCCAAGTGACTAAACCTTTTGCACAGTACTGTATTTCCAATATAGATATGTTTGCACAGAAGAGTTTGAAGCTTTAAATAGGAAAACATTCATGCATCTCTTTAATAGCACCTCTGCACAGGTGTTGGTGCAATGCAATGTGCAACAGTGTAAGTGACACTTACTGTCATGCTAAACGTGAGAAACTAATAAGTCACATGATAAACAAGAAATCATGAAGACTCTTCATTACAGCATAGCCAAGAGTAACACAATCCTCCTGTGGATTAAGTATCAGTGAGAGGAAGGAACACATACTAGAACATTCTAGACTGTATATGTGGAATGTCTCTGCACTCAGGCCTGCCCTGCGTTTCCTGCGACCCCTAATGACAAAAGCACATTGTCTGTACTCTCTCTTCTGGGACTACTGAGGATTTAGATTCGTCACCCGCTGCTGTTTCACTGGGTTTACTCAGTCTTTTCTTAATTACTGCTTCATATATGATCACTCAATCAGTGTTAAGGTTTAACTTTACTGAGTAGAACAATGTATTTTGAGTATCACAGGCATTAGTATCTGTGTGATCGAGTTTAGGGTTTGATTACTGCATTTATTTCTTTTCTTCTCTCACTTCTTCTATGACAATCAAACTGAAAAACTGAAACTGAAAAAGAAAATAAAATAAGCTTCTGAGTTCGCACATTGCAACAAGCATAAATAAAAAAACGTCTACCTCCTCTTCTTTTGTAGCTCATGTTTAAGCAGTGTTTTTAG
Source organism: Megaleporinus macrocephalus (assembly GCA_021613375.1). Taxonomy (NCBI): domain Eukaryota; kingdom Metazoa; phylum Chordata; class Actinopteri; order Characiformes; family Anostomidae; genus Megaleporinus; species Megaleporinus macrocephalus. The sequence goes on along the minus strand of CM038725.1, from coordinate 6,073,127 downwards.
TGTATTCAGTTTTATCATGAAAAATAAATGTGGGAAACATTTAAACTTGTTTATTTCACACCATCTCTTCCCATCTCCCATCCCATAATGCTCACATGCCTCCATACGCCTCCGTTATTAGTAGAATCTTTGCCTCCTTGGATTTGTTATTTTGAAAAAATCTAATTATACCAACAACAGGTGGAGGTGGGTAGAGCAGCCTGAATCAATACTTAATACTTAAAAGTTTTGATATTTGGATAAAATACTGATACAAGTAAAGTATACAAGTACTAAAAGTATTTTACTGTATTACTTTAGTATATTAAGTATATTACTTAAGTACTGAGTAACTCATAGAACTGCTTGTGGAGCCACTGATTAAATCCAGCATCTACCAGCACTGATACTGAATTTCTAATTAATTAAAAAAATATTTAGCTTTAAATGTTTGAGATCCAAGGTCAGAAATGTGACCAATCTCAAAACATTACAAAGTAAACTAAGTACGCTTGGGTAGAAGTCAAAGTATTACTGTACTCAGATACAAATACTCAGCAGAGTATTAATCCATCAGTATTTTCAGTATTTTACTGAAGTACATGTACTTGAGCATATGTAATTATTAACTTCCCACCTCTGCCAACAGCAAATACAAAAAGAATATATTGCGTATTTATGATATAATTGTTGATATAAAATGATCATGAGCTTTTAACATGGCCAATTAAATTATTGCTGGGTCGTAAACAAAGCCATTCAGAGTAATTTCAAATGTTCTGTCGTTGATAGGAATTTGACATCCAAAGCAGTAAATGCTTCTGAAATCTACTGATATTATACTTCATGTTTACAGGTATATTATTATATGACAGGTTTGACCAGTCTATACATGGAAAATATGCAAAAGCAGAGCTTTCTTAAATAAAATAAAACTCATACTGTAGAAAATGTAACCATTATGACTTAAAACACCTTTACCAGAGAGTTTAATGCCTTTAATAGCTACATTAAAGAAAGTCATTTTCTTTAATGTAGCTATTGAAGGCATTAAACTGTCTGGTATTTAAAAAAAGGTTTCATGTCACAGTTCGGCTTTAGCTTTGTTGTAAATATTTCTTACATACCTTCCACTTATACATATAGATTTATGGCTCAGCAGATCCTGTTGGTTTATGGCAAGAACTTCCCAAGGAAATCCAACCCAAGCCCAAGAGATAACCTGGCCACACACAGGTGGAGGCTAGTTGGATCTGATGTGTTTGCTGGTTTGGGGTAGACCCTGTTCAGATCTCCTCAAAGCATGTCTGTACCACAGCTTCCTTAAGAATAAAGCTTATACTCTGAACTGGCCTCCCTCTTCAATTTGATGGCAAGAAAATAAGTTACAACAGCTTTGAGAAGAAATTATTGTCCCAATATGTATTCTTGTATACACAAAGAAAGTCCACATGTCATCACTGTCCAGAGAAAAGCCAAAAAAGTCTTTACTTCTAATATAACTTAATGGAGTCATTATTATTATTAATTGGACAGTGTTGAGATAAAAGCTCAGCTGTGGTTTTGGACAGTAAAGCAAAGACTATATTTGCAGACATTACAACCTTTGTGCAAAATACAGGGGGGTTCTTGATGGTCTGGAACTTAGACTCTCTAAATATTCTAATATAACAAGTCTTGGGGTGTCCCTAAAAGTAAACTTATTATAACAGTATTATAACAATGCTGTCATTGTTCAGCTGCTGTCTCTCTTGACTAACACAAGCTGTGGTAATGGTCTGCCTCTGGGTGGCACTGTTGTAAATTAGTCCACCCAGTTGGTTCTTTATGGCCTCACAGCTATAGTTATGCCCAAGATGCCTCTAAAATACTTAACAATAAGATGTAACCTGTTTATAAACTGAAAATGTTGAAGAAGCCAAGTTTTTTCAAGAGATTGTTGGAAAAAGTTAATTATTTCTTACTTTTTAAACTAAAATAAGAGTGAAGATGTGTAAAAATCATAGTTTTTGTGTCTAAGAGTGCATTATGAGACCAAAAAAGAGCATTTCCAGAAGAAACAACTGCTAAGCTGAATATGTCGCTGCCATTGAAACTAGTTCCAGAGCCACTAGGGCAAGTGAGCAGCCAGCCAGCCAAGCCAATTTGGGACCCCTGATTACCAAACTCACCAAACCTGACGGATTCAGATTCAGTCTTCTTGTGTTTACCTTCTGAGCATGAGGAACATTGACTTTTGGCCAGGTTGTGCTGTATTGTTCCATTACTGGCTTTATTCCAGGGGGAACCACTTTGAGGAACACTATCATGCGGCAGCTTTCGGTATAACTAAGACACATTACAGACGTCTCCAAATAATCTGCAAAGAGTTCGTGTTTTAACCTTCAGATCCTCATCCCTACAACTCTGTGGCACGTTAGGTTAGATGATGTTAGGTTAGATAGGTTAGATGATGTTAGGTTAGATAGGTTAGATGATGTTAGGTTAGATAGGTTAGATGATGTTAGGTTAGATAGGTTAGATGATGTTAGGTTAGATAGGTTAGATGATGTTAGGTTAGATAGGTTAGACGATGTTAGGTTAGATAAAGCACTTATAAACACTAATATACTAAAGTACTGGTATAAACTGTAATTGCACTTTATCTTCTAGGAGCACTGGCTAAGTATTGCACTTGTACTGTATGTAGTCTTGTATTTGTTCTCTTCTCTGTAGGTGTTCCAGTCTTGCCAGGTATTGCATTGTCTTTTTTTCTAGCGATCAGCACTGGCTCTGTGTTTATGGCAGTGTTTGAGTATAGGAGTAGTTTGGACTTAATCCTGTTGTACTAGATAGAGATTCATACTCTAACCAACACTAAGCACTTCTGTAAGTCGCTCTGGATAATGTAAATGTAAATGTAAATGTAAATGAAAATGATGTAGCAATGTTTTTTTTCCATTAATGTAATTGATTAAAATAGCATACAAATGCTGGTGTTTGTATTTGTGAGAACAAATCTCTCCAACTTTCTTTCTTTCGAACTACATCTGTCAGACTTTCTGTTTTGATACAATTGGTAATATAAAAATACGAGTAAGTAAGAAAGTAAGTAATAAAAATAAATAAATTAGGCCTAACCATTGTTACTTAAAAGGGGGCAGTACCGTCTATATCTGTTATTAACTCTACCTTCACTGTTTTAGTTCCACCAAAGAACAAGATGTGAAAACAAAACTAGTTATTTTCATTTTGAGCTCCAAAAACTTCCACAAATCTACCCAGCAGTTGAAAACTTTAGACCCTCAGCAGTGGTTCCTTTTGTGATATGCATATTTTCTCCACAAGGAGATGTACAAGTTCTGCATTTAAACTAAGAAGCCATGTTAATTTAAATAGACTACAGCTGTACAGGGTGGACATGAAGCTGCATTAGTGACCTCATCACTGCATTATAATGTATATATACTAGTTTGAATTTTGTACATACAATTTTTAAATATACAACAAATATATATTAATGAAACACATTTGAATAGAATACATGGTATCACTTCCTATAAATGCTGTATTTGTAATGCTTTATAATTATATTAATAAGTTATTTTATGGCATATGTCCCACCTTATATATATATATATATATATATACCAGGCATATGTGTGTATAATTGCTCTTCAGTAGTTATGATTACATGTGTTATACACGATATAATGCAAGACTGCATTACATCCTTTTTTTATTATTATAAAGTCAGGTTCTATAATGTCCTTGTGATAAAGCGTGTACCCAAAACTACGAAAAAGCAGTTAAAGGGATACTAGTGTGGGGCACATGGTCTGGAGCACCAGATAAAAACAGCAGAAAGGCAGTTTCTTTTATCCCGTCACCTTTTATTGCCAGTCACCACAGAGAATAAACAGCACGCAGTTGAAACAAAGAAAGAAAAAAAAAAACAATTAAATAAGCAAGACCAAAAAGTAGACTGCCTCTCAACAGAGGTATAAGGCTATGACACCTAAATCCCATCACACTGGTGTAGCTTTCCTCAGCCACCTTTGGGAAGAAGACCCCCCACTCCTCTATTTCTAGAAGGTATATATACAAAGGTGGCCCCTCCTTAGAACATACCAACCTTAATTACAGGTTAAAAACAGCATCGTTGATAAAAAACACACAAAAAAAAACGTTAAGTGTGGCAATGACAAGGCCTACATTATCGGCACAAACAATAACTATTACCCTGATTTATAGCGAGTGTGTATGCAATTATTAATGCACATTTTCCCTTTCAGATGCTCTCTTCCTCCCCTTCTACAGAGGTTGGACTCACCCAGGTAAGTGTATTGCATGAGCTACCCCACTGGTACTCTTTTGGGACCATGAAGGTAAGTATCAATGGTGGCAACAGGAAACAGGAAGTATGTATGTGTCTCTTTGGTAATGTGTAGGGGTAACCTACATCATTACAGTCCTATAATATATCATATGTGTTCAATTGCCAGTTAGCAAAATATAAATTACTCAATTCCATGTTATTTATGGTTTTTTATATTAAATATATGCTTAAGTGCTGCTGAATTCCAACAAGCACACACAAACACACACACACACACACACACACACACACACACACACACACACACACACACACATACAGATATATATATATATATATATATATATATATATATATATATATATATATATATATATATATATATATATATATTTAAATGGATATATAGATATGTGTGTGTGTCACGTCTGCCCTGTCTGTCTGTCTTTGTTTACATTCCCTTGTCTGTCCCATGTGCTTGTGTTTATGTTGATAATTGATTGTGTTGTCTCCCCCTTTGATTAGCCTCAGGTGTTGATTGTTAGTTTCTGTATTTATCCCTTGTTGTCTGGTTAGTCTGTGCTTGGTGTTTGTCTTGTTGTGTCTTTGTTAGCCTTGTTACCTGATTACTGGATTTATGTTAACCTTGTCTTTGTCTTTGTTAGTAGTTTTATTTGCAGGTCAGTATTCTAGTTTCTTGTTTTTCTTTGTTCTCCTGGTTTGGTTTGGTTTTTATTTCTTATTAAACTGCTACCTGGCTTTGCACTTGCATACTGCCTCCTCATCTCTCCCAAAACGTGACAGTGTGTGTGTTTAAGGATATAAGATTATAAGTCCTATTCTCTTGCTTTACAAGGTGTTATGCATGTAATTATAACTTTATGTCAGGTATTATAAGGAGTTATACATCCTATACACTGCCTTATAAATGCATTTGTATAGCACTGTGAATACAGGACTCATAGAAAGTGCTACCGAGTATTAGTTGCAAGACCACACAGTGAACACATCATTAATGCAAGATGTCAAGCATATGGAAATTTGTGGACCCTTGCTGGGGGAAAATGGTGGGATTCATCGATAAAGAGTTCTGCAAGAGTTCTGCAGTAGAAATATTTCTATTATGTGTGAACGCCATGTGCCCCCTCACTAAATGTGGGAAATCCTACCAAACAACAGAAATTCAACTATCTGACTGACAGACATACAAACCTTATAAGCAGGAACAGCCTCTGTAGTCAAACTGCAGACGTCATATGAGACATCGTTCAGTGACAGTCACAACAGAATGATCTAATATGACCTTGTGCTACGACTGACTATAAATGAAAGTGTTTCTGAGAAAACAGAACAGCTGGCATGAGTTGAAGCTGCACAGTGGAAGTAAAAGTGGCTGCCAAAAATGGTCATTGCCATCAAAGGCTTAGAGCAGGGAAGTCCCAAGGATATACAGTGACACATGAAAAGTCTTTCTGCATTGACCTTATTGTTTTGTGCAGTATTTTTTTCCCTCTTTATGAAATTTTTCATTGAATATTAGAGCAAATATTTATTTTTGTTAGACTTTAACTGTAATGCATACTGTGAGAACATGCTAGAAGATATGATGACCCATGAAAACTAGAATAGATTATGTTCTACTCAAGTTAATGACACTAGTTAATCAATGCCTGCCTTACATTGACTTCCATTTAGTCAATATTTTGCTCTTCAGTTTTGGGTAAATACACATTACTGGCCAACCAGAACTGAAGGTCAAATCAAAAATGTATTATGTTTGTATGCTTTTATTGTTGTAGCACTCAAACATTGGGTGCAAAAACATGTTAAGTCATGTCAATTGTCATTTCCAGGGCCATGCAAACCTAGACAATGCAAACAATACAACAGTACAACCGTATAAACAGTACAACACTCGTTAACTCTTTCCCAATTCACTACATAGACTGTTCTATTACTGCTCCACTATATAGTGTTCTACATAGAACAGTCTACGTAGTGAACAGGGAACGAGTGAATGAGTGGACCAATTCAGACATGCCCAAGCTATTTCGCTCCAGGATTTTTATTTTTAGCGGGAACACGTCTGATTTGTTTAAAAAAAACTGCTTAAATGTGATCTAGCCCACATTTGGCAAACATATAGTTACCACTTTAGCAGGTAATGAACTAATTGAACTTATTTTTCTCCAAAAACTTTGTTTTTTGCAGGACTGTGGCCATTCCACACTGTCTCTCTCGCTCAAGGTCGCCCCCTAACTCCCACCCCCTCGCTCAGAACCAATCACTAAGGGCTCTTACAGGCTGAACATTGATCCTTTCAATCGCGGGTTACTGACAGGCTAAATAGACTCGGTTGCACTGAGCACATGGCGATCTAGTACCTTCCAATATAACTTTTAAATAACGTAAATACAGAAATATGTCAACTTTTATCAAAAATAAAACTACCAAACCAACTACTACATATTAGAACTTATATATATATATATATATATATATATATATATATATATATATATATATATATATATATATATATATATACACACACTCTACTGCCAAAAGTATTTCTTCTGGGAAGTCTCTCCACACGGTTTAGGAGAGTGTTTATGGGAATGTTGGACCGTTCTTCCAGAAGCAGAAGTTTGTGAGGTCAGACTCTGATGTTGGACGAGAAGGCCTGGCTCACAGTCTCCGCTCTAATTCATTCCAAAGGTGTTCTATCAAGTTGAGGTCAGGACTCTGTGCAGGCCAGTCAAGTTCTTCCACATCAAACTCGCTCCTCCATGTCTTTATGGAGCTGCTTTGTGCACTGATGGGCAGCCATATTGGAACAGGAAGGGGCCGTCCCCAAATTGTCCCCACAAAGTTGGGAGCATGAAATTGTCTAAGATCTCTGTTGAAACATTAAGAGTTCCTTTCACTAGAACTAAGGGTCCAAGCCCACCTCCTGAAAAACCGCCTGCCATAAACCCCGCTCCACCAAACTTTACACTTGCCACAATGCACTCCAATGCATACCATTCTCCTGCCAACCACCAAATCCCGGCTCGTCTATTGGATTGGCAGATGGAGAAGCGTGCTTCATCAGAGAACACGTCTCCACTGCTGTAGAGTCCAGTAGCGGCGTGCTTTACACCACTGCATCCGATGCTTTGCGTTGCACTTGCTGATGTAAGGCTTAGATGCAGCTGCTCGGCCATGGAAACCCATTCCATGAAGCTCTCTACGTTCTGTTCTTGAGCTGATCTGAAGGCCACATGAAGTTTGGAGGTCTGTAGTGATGGACTCTGTTGAAAGTTGGTGACCTCTGTGCACTATGCTCCTCAGCATCCGCTGACCCGCTCTGTCATTGTACGTGTTCTACCACTTGGTGTCTGAGTTGCTGTCGTTCTCAATCACTTCCACTTTGTTAGAACACCACTGACAGTCCACTGTGGAATATTTAGTAGTGAGGAATCTTCACCACTGGACTTGTTGCACAGGTGGCGTCCTATCACGGTACCACGCTGGAGTTCACTGAGCTCCTGAGAGAGACCCATTCTTTACTAATGTGTGTAGAAGCAATCTGCATGACTAGGTGCTGGTTATAAATATACAGTATATCATCACTGTCCAATGAAAAACAAATATCTCCTAAACAGCAACTTTACAGGAGAGGCCAAAAACTTACTTTACTTTCAATGTAAGTCAAAGGAACCAGAATTTTTTCAAGGTATTTTGCAGCATTTCTATTGGGCCATTCCTCATGAAATTTTCACACAGTGTAAACAGCAGCTGCTCCATATACATAACATAAAAACTAAGAATCAACAACAATAGACGTACACATTTTTCTTTGGACAGCGATGATATATAAAACTCGATTTGGCAACAATAGTGTGTCAAAGCATGAAGTTCTTCATAACCACTTTGTAAAGAACTTCGTTCCTAAACCGCATACCATCATGTTCTGTCTTGATTTGCATTTTGCATACTGTGCCCACTTCTATTTGTGATGAGTTCCTGTTTTGATTATGTTGGGAATGGGCTGTCAGCAAAACCAGTCAGAATTTCCTGAAATGAGGCCTCCACCAAGAAGTCAGCAGGGTTTTCTTTAAAGTTATATATATTTCTGGTAACTCTGGCTAGTTTTCTACTGTTGTACCTGCATTCAAACCTAAGATTCTTCATATCTGATTTTGAGAACTAGTGTTGTTTCAAGTGCAAGTGTTGTTACGGCTGTGCTGCGAAGTTTGTGATATTGATTTGAATTTCAGATGTTAATTCATAGACTTTAGATTATACAATATGGAAATGAAATATATAGAATTAAGAGAGTATTAAAGAGTTTTAAGTCAACGAGCATTCTATTTTTCCTCCTCCTTAATTTCTACATGTAAACATGGCAGGCCAGGGTCAGACAGGGCAGGGGTTTCCCACACTGTCTCTTCCCCAGTGGTCTTTAAGTGCATGCATACTTAACGACCACTGGGGTTTTGTTGTTTTGGTGTCTGCAACATATATACATCATAGAATCTGGTCCTCGTACCCAATAGATTTCTTATGAAATGTTCAGTAAATATTTTTGAAAACTAATTTTTATAACTCAAAACTTAGTAGCAGCCTTAACCCACATGGCCCCACCAGTTATATTTATTTATATATTTATTTTTAGAGTTTTATAAAGCACCTTTTTGTACACTGCAATTCTTCACGGTGCTCTATAAATGAGAAAATACCAAAAAAAATGTAGGAGCATGTAGGAGGATTGAAATAAAACATAATTAAAGAAAGAAAATATGTATCTCCTTTTTGTCAATGTGCATCATTTAAACACAACAACTGCTCTGTATATCTTGTGAGAGTTTCATGATGGATGGACCAATAGAAATGCTCCAAAATCACTTGGAATAAAACCTCTTTGCATGAACTTACATCTCAGGACAAAACCTTCTTCTGTGGGGCCGGAAGATGGAAGAGGACAGACGAGGACGGAATCTCTTATGTTTAAATCAGAGCTTTATTTATCTGCACTATTGACACTTTACTGTATATTGTTACAGTCTGCCATGTTTCTTGTCTGTCTGTCTGTCTTTGTTTACATTGTCCTGTGAAATGCCATGCAGTTCTGTCTACATTTCAGACTGTAAATAATAATAAAACCTTTATTAATAATATTAATAATAATAAAACCTTTATTAATAATATTATTAATAATAAAACCTTTATTAATAATATTAATAACAATAAAACCTTTATTAATAATATTAATAATAATAAAACATTTATTAATAATATTATTAATAATAAAACCTTTATTTATAATATTATTAATAATAAAATCTTTATTAACTGTTGTTTGATTGTTACCTGTTGTGTTGTTGTTTATGTAAGTCAATATTTCTAGTTTTCTTTGTATATTTTCTGTCTAGTTTGTTAATAAACCCCTATTTGTCTCTCCAAACATGACATATACTGTATATACTGTATATACACTCTAGAACACTCTAGACAGTTATTCAGTATTGTCTTTATCTGCTAAGACCTGCGCTCCATGCATATTTGTCTTTTTATCTCCGCTGTCTTAATACATATTTTTACATATTCTCTACTTGTATCTATCTAGGTGCTGTAGTGGTTAGTACGGTGGTGTAGTGGTTAGTATGGTGGTGTAGTGGTTAGTATGGTGGTGTAGTGGTTAGTATGGTGGTGTAGTGGTCAGTATGGTGGTGTAGTGGTCAGTATGGTGGTGTAGTGGTTAGTATGGTGGTGTAGTGGTTAGTATGGTGCTGTAGTGGTTAGTACGGTGGTGTAGTGGTCAGTATGGTGGTGTAGTGGTCAGTATGGTGGTGTAGTGGTCAGTATGGTGGTGTAGTGGTTAGTACGGTGGTGTAGTGGTTAGTACGGTGGTGTAGTGGTTAGTACGGTGGTGTAGTGGTTAGTATGGTGGTGTAGTGGTTAGTATGGTGTTGTAGTGGTTAGTATGGTGGTGTAGTGGTTAGTACGGTGGTGTAGTGGTTAGTACGGTGGTGTAGTGGTTAGTACGGTGGTGTAGTGGTTAGTATGGTGTTGTAGTGGTTAGTATGGTGGTGTAGTGGTTAGTACGGTGGTGTAGTGGTTAGTATGGTGGTGTAGTGGTTAGTACGGTGGTGTAGTGGTTAGTACGGTGGTGTAGTGGTTAGTACGGTGGTGTAGTGGTCAGTAAGGTGGTGTAGTGGTTAGTACGGTGGTGTAGTGGTTAGTACGGTGGTGTAGTGGTTAGTAAGGTGGTGTAGTGGTTAGTATGGTGGTGTAGTGGTCAGTATGGTGGTGTAGTGGTTAGTATGGTGGTGTAGTGGTTAGTAAGGTGGTGTAGTGGTTAGTATGGTGGTGTAGTGGTTAGTACGGTGGTGTAGTGGTTAGTATGATGGTGTAGTGGTCAGTATGGCGGTGTAGTGGTTAGTACGACGGTGTAGTGGTTAGTACGGTGGTGTAGTGGTTAGTATGGTGGTGTAGTGGTTAGTATGGTGGTGTAGTGGTTAGTATGGTGGTGTAGTGGTCAGTATGGTGGTGTAGTGGTTAGTAGGGTGGTGTAGTGGTTAGTACGGTGGTGTAGTGGTTAGTATGGTGGTGTAGTGGTTAGTACGGTGGTGTAGTGGTTAGTATGGTGGTGTAGTGGTTAGTATGGTGGTGTAGTGGTTTGTACGGTGGTGCAGTGGTTAGTACGGTGGTGTAGTGGTTAGTACGGTGGTGTAGTGGTTAATACGGTGGTGTAGTGGTTAGTATGGTGGTGTAGTGGTTAGTATGGTGGTGTAGTGGTTAGTACGGTGGTGTAGTGGTTAGTATGGTGGTGTAGTGGATAGTACGGTGGTGAAGTGGTTAGTACGGTGGTGTAGTGGTTAGTACGGTGGTGTAGTGGTTAGTATAGTGGTGTAGTGGTTAGTATGGTGGTGTAGTGGTTAGTATGGTGGTGTAGTGGTTAGTATAGTGGTGTAGTGGTTAGTATGGTGGTGTAGTGGTTAGTATGGTGGTGTAGTGGTTAGTATGGTGGTGTAGTGGTTAGTACGGTGGTGTAGTGGTCAGTAAGGTGGTGTAGTGGTTAGTACGGTGGTGTAGTGGTTAGTACGGTGGTGTAGTGGTTAGTAAGGTGGTGTAGTGGTTAGTATGGTGGTGTAGTGGTCAGTATGGTGGTGTAGTGGTTAGTATGGTGGTGTAGTGGTTAGTAAGGTGGTGTAGTGGTTAGTATGGTGGTGTAGTGGTTAGTACGGTGGTGTAGTGGTTAGTATGATGGTGTAGTGGTCAGTATGGCGGTGTAGTGGTTAGTACGACGGTGTAGTGGTTAGTACGGTGGTGTAGTGGTTAGTATGGTGGTGTAGTGGTTAGTATGGCGGTGTAGTGGTTAGTACGGTGGTGTAGTGGTTAGTATGGTGTTGTAGTGGTTAGTATGGTGGTGTAGTGGTTAGTAGAATGGTGTAGTAGTTAGTATAGTGGTGTAGTGGCTAGTACGGTGGTGTAGTGGTTAGTACGGTGGTGTAGTGGTTAGTACGGTGGTGTAGTGGTTAGTATGGTGGTGTAGTGGTCAATACGGTGGTGTAGTGGTTAGTACGGTGGTGTAGTGGTTAGTATAGTGATGTGGTGGTTAGTATGGTGGTGTAGTGGTTAGTATGGTGGTGTAGTGGTTAGTATGGTGGTGTAGTGGTTAGTACGGTGGTGTAGTGGTTAGTATGGTGGAGTAGTGGTTAGTACGGTGGTGTAGTGGTTAGTATGGTGGTGTAGTAGTTAGTATGGCGGTTTAGTGGTTAGTATGGTGATGTAGTGGTTAGTATGGTGGTGTAGTGGTTAGTATAGTGGTGTAGTGGTTAGTACGGTGGTGTAGTGGTCAGTATGGTGGTGTAGTGGTCAGTACTGTCTCCTCACAGTAAGATGATCTGGGTTGGATTGCCGGTCCGGGTGGTTCTGTGTGGAGTGTGTATGTTCTCTCCGTGTTTGATTGGGTTCCTCCGGGTTCTCCGGTTTCCTCCCACAGTCAAACACATGCATGTTAGGATCCTCACTCTAAACTAACTGTAGGTGTGAGTGTTTAAGTGTTGTGTGTTGACCATGCAATGGACTGGTGACCTGTCCATGTTGTACCCCATCTTCGCCCAATGATGCTGGGATTTGCTCCAGCTGATGGATGGATGGATTTATCCTGTAAAACTATTATCTTGGAGATTTTTTAAAATATTTTCTGCATATATATTTCCAACAGAACATATTCCCAATTGACATGCTGTGAAAAGTAGGCTGTACATTTCCAGAATTTCTCTTCCCCAATAGTCAAAAATAGTTTCCTGTAGAATAAACAGGAAGTTTTAGCTTCAGTTTCACAACCCAGGTCATTACCATCGTCTACTCTACATAAACTGCTTCAAATATACCTTAAAGACTTCTTCTTTCTGGGAAACCCTACTATTACAAAGAATTCTCAATAGATTGACCTTTTAGTGTTCTATGCCAGATGGAAATATCAAGCCTGTTGCAGAGAATTACACTGAAAAATGACTTATTTATGAAAGTATACTGAATTATGAAATAGCAGGGGTGGTTATATATTCAAGTACTCATTTGTTACGCTGGTGTTCATTTCTCCATTAAGTGTTCAGAAGAACTCTCCCCAAAAGTAGAGTTCAAAAAATAAAGAAAGTGAACGCATCATTAGTTAAACGTATTACTAATTCATGCCAGCCAGCCAATAGCAAACCTCACAGACTCTCCTGCTTTCCGCATGACCATTCAATCCAAAAGTGTGTAGACACTTTAAGTTATCTCGATGCAAATAAGAGGCTGGGTTGCTATGGAGGCACAATAGCTTTGATTAATCATCTCAAATAAACATTATAACGATGTTTATATGAACTGCACCATACGTCCAGATGCCTCCAGATTACCAGCTCTTCCTTTCTTTTCCAGTGAAACAGTTTTATAGCAAGTCTAACTTAATGGCACAAACATCAAATCTGGTTACCACAACAACACCACAAAGTTTTAACTGCTGTATCAGAGAAGATCCACATACCGTTAGCACAGTTTAAACTCCTCCTGCTGGTACACAAACATATAGGGTCACCAGCCTATCTAGCCGAGCTCCTGCACCCATACAGGCCTGCTCAGATATTTAGCTCCTCTGATACAGGCCATTTGTTTGTCCCACAAATTTGATTGGTCACTGCTGGGGGCAGACTATGCGGCGTCATGACCCCCAAACTACAGAGCACATGATCATACTTTCTTCTTCAAAGCTCAGCTCAAAACCTCCCACTTTTCTTAGCACTTTCATTCTTCTGCTCACAGAGGGTTTGTGAGACACTGCTTATAGGAATGCTTGTAGGAATGCAACTTCTTCTTCTATTATTATTATTATTATTATTATTATTATTACAGCACAGCAATGGCTCTAAAACTACAACACCAACAAGATAATCATACTTTAGTAAGCTATTTTAAATCCAGTTCAGAATACTGTAGAAAGTGGGTATATACTATTATCAAATATTCAATGCATAAGAAGTTTAAAATTGGTTTATTAATAGTTATAAATTGTCGTTAACACCTTAAAATTATTAGTAAGCGGTAACAACACACACACTATCTGTCAAATGTATGAACACACCTACCTAGGTTTTTCTTATTTTTACAATAATAAAAACAATAATAATAATAAAAAGTATAATACATAATATTTATATTGTAATAAATAATAGTAATAATAGTTAAATAATTCTATTAGAAATTAGCCTCATTACATACTTTAAACATTCTGGCCAGCAGCTTCACGAGGAGCCACATGAGCTGCTTCTCTAGCAGGACTGAAGAAGATGGTGTAGATGCTGAGATCTTGTTCTGATAAACAGGTTTGGTGGTTTTATAGCTCGTATAAAAATATACATCCTCATTTTTACATTTAAATACACTAAAATGTTAGTTTTAGTAATATTTGTGTACATGGGCTCCAACTTATACACTACTTATAATGATCTTTTAACACATTCAGATCCAAACACATTTAAAAACATATATTCAGTCAATTGTTTCCAAACTTTTGATTGGCAGTGTACTTAAAAAGGGCAACAGGGAACCCACGTTCATTTACACTGATAGAGATTTTATATTCTGGATCATTTATCGTTAAACCTGAGTTTCAACCTGTTTATATTCATTAGATGGAACAGCTGACTTTTCTTATGTTATTAATTTGTTATAACTGCTTATACTTTAACTGACAAACTGATTTTAAACCATTGATTAGCACCTTATTTACTTTTACTTGATTTAGTCATATACATATACCTGCAGCACGTTTATTTAATTAATAAAATCATTTTAAGTTCAACACTCTTTTAGGTGCTTCCAAAATAATTAAATTCCAGAATCTTCCACTGAGACAATTTACCCCAACTGCATCAGATTGGATGATACATGACCTTGCTACATGATCCCATTGATGATCACACTCACTGATATCTATAAAGCAGGGTATTTCCAAGAAAAAGGGAACTTGGATTGTGAGGAAGCTGTACGCAAAGTGAAAGCCGGTCAGTAAAAACCTGGGAGGTGGGGAAACCCAGCGTGACCGTATAAAAGTCATGTAGGTGCTGGTTCTCTTCTAAAACATCTTGAGCAGCCAGAGGAGCAACTTCAGGAGCATCACCAAGAACATCTTACAGAACAAGAGCAAGATGAAGTCCACTGCAGCTTTCCTTGCGGTTGCCTGTGTACTTATAGTGCACGTACAAGGTACCGGTCACTCTTCCATTTATCAGATCTCACTGGTTTGACTGTAGATCATTGATTGTTTTTGGAACATTAAATAGACTAAATGTAACAAAGCAATTATCTTCTACTCGCAGGTCAGGCCAGGCCGAGCGTGATGAGATGCTTATGTCAAGGTCCTGGGGCGAATATGGTCCGTCTACAACGTGTTAAGAAGATTGAAGTCTATCCTCCTGGTCCATCTTGTGGAAATCTGGAAATTATGTAAGTCTATTATTAATAACATCTCAATGTTCACTGCTACATAATTCATTTCCATTCAGTCGTCTGACGTCATCGATCGTATGGTTTTAGTGTCACTTTGAAGAACAGAGCTGGGCAAAAATGCCTGAATCCCACGTCCAGATTTGCCCAGAATTACATCAAGAAGGCCATTCAGGAGAGGTGAGAACATCAGCTTGAGCACAATAATAATAATTACAACTCTTTATTACAGCCTAATATTTTATTAATCGATGCTTCTGTTTGGTGAAGGAGCACATTCATTTCAGATTAAATAAAAAAATGTAAACAAAAGTTTATTTTATAATGAAATGCTTGTATTATTTTTCAGGAGTGGAGAGTCAAAACATCGGTGAAGATGTGCAAGACGAGGCTTTGAACATCATTATCCTTCCATCCATTTCAAAATCCTGCACTGAGACAGTTTGTTCGCTACTTGAACTGTATAGAAATATGCAAATATATGTTTATGTGTATTATAAAATATTTGTAAAAAAGTTACTATTTAATAATTTGTCTGTGTTTGTTATGTTTATTTATGAAAGAATGACATGTACCAACTATATACTATATGTTTATGTTTAAGCCTTTTGGTTAAAAATCTATTTTTTTTATGTACGTTTATGGTTGTCATGTTTATTCTGTTGTATTTATTTAAAATGTAATAAACTCTTTACAGAAAGTGCTCGAAAACTCCCACAAATGCTTATTTTTGCTGACAAATACATTTAATTAAAGCAAACAGTCCTTCTTAACTGACCAAGTCAAAAGTCTGAACACGCATACCTAAATTATTATTTTTTAATAATTATTATTATATAATTATATAAGACTTTTTGTTCTTAACGTGTTGAAAGACGAGTTTAAATAGTAAATATTTAAAAAACCACACAATGCATATTTTATATAAGACCTATTAGACCCTCAAGATCTCAGCATCTACACTATCTTCTTCAGTCCTGTTAGAGAAGCAGCTCATGAAGCTGCTGGTCAGAATGTTCAAAGTATGTAAACCTGCATCAGAGCAAATGAGCTCATTTCTAAAAGACCCTCTAAACATTCTTTAAACACAACCAGATGTTTTCTCCCACCTTTGATTTGAATTAGAGCAACTTTGAAATGTTTCCACACCATCCATTCAGTGTTTTAATCTTCAGCTAAGGCTAAGGTCTGCATACGCAGCGTAAAACAAAACTAAGTCAGTAAATCAATGTAATGAAGTCTGGCCGTGTGCAGTGCTGGCTGAAAGCCAAATAGTTGGTTTAGGAAGATGCAGAGCTTTGGAAAGTGAAACTGGCTCCACCCAAAAAAGATATTAACCCTTTGGGGTCTATGGGCATTATCTCGATTTTTGAATATTTTCTTAATTTTGCCTTTAAAGGCACTTGCATGTAACATAATACCCACATATTTTATATCAAAATATTCAGAACAGTCTCTGCTGTCTCAATAATGAGGTAATAAGTGACTTAGAGGAAGTATGAGGAGATTATCTGGTCCTAAACCTGAAAAACTTGAAGTCTGATTTTAAAATTCATCATATATCTTGTAAAAAATGTATTTTACTTATGTGGACGAACTGTTTTGGTGCTTGAAATGGATTTACCAGAGTCTTAGCTACACATCAATAGTTAAATGAATGAATAAAACAGTATACAAATGTGAAATTAATGTCTAAAATTTAATTCTGTAAAAACGTTTAATAAGGAGAATGTTGCCACTCTACTTGATACAACAGCCAACAGCCATAAACTTGGACATAAACATGAAGAAATACATTAGTAAATGTTTACTGTATAAACGTCCATTGTCTGTTCATTAGAAAAATCTTACTTTCACATATAAAAGAAATGGTGTGTGTGGGAGAAAGGGGATGAGAACTAAGTGGAATGCAGAAGAGCCCACCTGAAGAGGGTGGATTTACTCTCTCTTCCATTTCACTAAACTATATGAACAGAGACTACCAGTAATTTTACATTCACCACACACACACACACACACACACACACACATTTGAATATAACAGTATGATATGTATGGCATAATCCATCAGTGGTCATAAACTGTATTGCTATTTTTAAGTGAAGCTTTACTAAAGGAACTAACATTTATACAGTAAACATTTACTAATGTGCAGAATTTACTATGGGACACGAATCTATTAGGTCATGACTGTTGTAACCGAACTAGCCACCTAGCTAAATAGCGCTCACAATCAATTCCTCACATACAGAAACACCCTTTAGCCTGCTAGCTAGCTCACGCCATAAAAGAAGTTTTTATAAATACACTTAGCGATCTTCAAATGGATCCTGATTGTTTTCATTTTCTTCCTCATCAAATGAATCACAGTCTCAGGCTCTGATGCACCGCTATCTTCATCGCTGCTGTTCAGTAGCGCTGCTGCAGCTTCAGCAGCTGAGAACTGTTAGCTCGCCGGTACGTCTCTCTCTGATCAATATTGATGGATTTGATGTGTGGGCGGGTCATTAGTGATTTCATGAAAGCCCATTGGTCAGCTTCACACAAAACACATGAAGGTGCCTTAAAGGAAAAGAGTGGAAAGGGACAGTACCGGAAACCCCCCGGCTGAGCATATAAAACTGAAGTAAGCACTGAATTGTTCTCAGATCATCTTCAGCTGCTGCTATAGCACCTTCAACAACATCTCCAACAGATTCTTCAGGAGCATCACCAAGAACAGCTTACAGAACAAGAGCAAGATGAAGTCCACTGCAGCTTTCCTTGTGGTTGCCTGTGTACTTATAGTGCACGTACAAGGTACCGGTCACTCTTCCATTTATCAGATCTCACTGGTTTGACTGTAGATCATTGATTGTTTGTAGAACATTAAATAGACTAAATGTAACGATGCAATTATCTTCTACTCGCAGGTCAGACCAGGCCGAGCGTGATGAGATGCTTATGTCAAGGTCCTGGGGCGAATATGGTCCGTCTACAACGTGTTAAGAAGATTGAAGTCTATCCTCCTGGTCCATCTTGTGCAAATCTGGAAATGATGTAAGTCTATTATTAATAACATCTCAATGTTCACTGCTACATAATTCATTTCCATTCAGTCGTCTGACGTCATCGATCGTATGGTTTTAGTGTCATTTTGAAGAACGGAGCTGGACAAAAATGCCTGAATCCCACGTCCAGATTTGCCCAGAATTACATGAAGAAGGCCATTCAGGAGAGGTGAGAACATCAGCTTGAGCACAATAATAATAATTACAACTCTTTATTACAGCCTAATATTTTATTAATCTGTGCTTCTGTTTGGTAAAGGAGCACATTCATCTCAGATTAAATAAAAAAATGTAAACAAAAATTTATTTTATAATGAAATGCTTGTATTATTTTTCAGGAGTGGAGAGTCAAAACATCAGTGAAGATGTGCAAGACGAGGCTTTGAACATCATTATCCTTCCATCCATTTAAAAATCCTGCACTGAGACAGTTTGTTCGCTACTTGAACTGTATAGAAATATGCAAATATATGTTTATGTGTATTATAAAATATTTGTAAAAAAAGTTACTATTTAATAATTTGTCTGTGTTTGTTATGTTTATTTATGAGAGAATGACATGTACCAACTATATACTATATGTTTATGTTTAAGCCTTTTGGTTAAAAATCTATTTTTCTTTATGTACGTTTATGATTATCATGTTTATTCTGTTGTATTTATTTAAAATGTAATAAACTCTTTACAGAAAGTGCTCGAAAACTCCCACAAATGCTTATTTTTGCTGACAAATACGTTTAATTAAAGCAAACAGTCCTTCTTAACTGACCAAGTCAAAAGTCTGAACACGCATACCTAAATTATTATTTTTTAATAATTATTATTATATAATTATATAAGACTTTTTGTTCTTAACGTGTTGAAAGACGAGTTTAAATAGTAAATATTAAAAAAACCACACAATGCATATTTTATATAAGACCTATTAGACCCTCAAGATCTCAGCATCTACACTATCTTCTTCAGTCCTGTTAGAGAAGCAGCTCATGAAGCTGCTGGTCAGAATGTTCAAAGTATGTAAACCTGCATCAGAGCAAATGAGCTCATTTCTAAAAGACCCTCTAAACATTCTTTAAACACAACCAGATGTTTTCTCCCACCTTTGATTTGAATTAGAGCAACTTTGAAAATGTTTCCACACCATCCATTCAGTGTTTTAATCTTCAGCTAAGGCTAAGGTCTGCATACGCAGCGTAAAACAAAACTAAGTCAATAAATCAATGTAATGAAGTCTGGCCGTGTGCAGTGCTGGCTGAAAGCCAAATAGTTGGTTTAGGAAGATGCAGAGCTTTGGAAAGTGAAACTGGCTCCACCCAAAAAAGATTTTAACTCCACCGTCCACACAGTACTGTGCAAAAGGCACCTGAGCCCATTGGTTCAAAAGTAAGTGTATTTTCACCAGTAAGAACACCAGATATGATTAGAACAGATGTAAGATCATCTATTCCAGTAGTGTAAAAAAAGTAGATCATATCTTGAGCTCCAGTTTGAAGAACAAAGTTAGGTTCCAGATTTCTCCTGGACGCCCCAGACATTGTATGAATGTATTCAGTTCCTTCAGCAACAAATCTTGATTTAGCTTAATGAAGTACTGAGCAGTCAAAGCAGGTATTAGTTGAGAACTGATAATAATACTGGGTTGTTTCCACAAGGAGAAGCTTGGAAAGAGTTAAATAAACACACTGATGTATGTAAAAGCACCACTTACTCTATTGATACAGTTTGAAAGTTAAAAAAATAATAGATTCCTGTTTGGAATAAAAAACCTTTTTATAACTTTTATATCATTTATTAGATTTTACTTTTAGTAAAATAACTTAATACATTTGTAAACTAAGCTTTTTTTTAAGATTTGTTGGTGTCTTTCTAGTCACAGTGTTGCCCCAACACTAATTTCGGATTGACAGTCCAAAATGACTTTAAAATTTTTTTTTTTTATAAGCTGTTCTCATTTGGGTGCTCAGCACCTATAACCCTTTAAGACTACAATCACCCCTGGTCTAAATATCTAAGTATTGTAAGCATTCTAATCTAAGGATTGATCTTAACTCTTTATTTCCTTTCTAGGTAAGCTCTGGTTAGATAAGGTTTCTCAAGGTTAATTTGGATTACAATCTTTCTAGCAGCTAGATATAATATCTTTGACTGAACACAAATCACTTTGGTTAATCAATCTAGATAAAAGTGTCTGGTAAATGCCATGTACATGTAAATATAAATATAAATGTATTGATTACACCAGATACTTGGCCTTTATACCAAAACACTTTGCTTTAAGCAGATCATAACAATTATAATTCTATAATATCTTATTTAGGATTAACTTTCTCTATATAAATTGCCCTACATTTGGCAGTGGCAGAAGAGGCTGTTCTTTAAAGCTACTGTAACAAACTGAGATGCACATATACATGAACGTATCAGGAAAATATTATTACAACCCAAATTCAAACTGAAACCTTTTTCATATTGATAGAGATGCTGATAGATAAGATCACACCATACTTACTATAATTAGGAAAACTACACACATATATGTTGTACCATTGCCACTTCTTGGTATAGTTTATTGAACATGAAAGAGCTTGTGGGTTACTGCAAACCGCAGAGCTATTAAAGAAACAAGAACACAGCAGGCAAACCATTAGATAAACATTTGGAATGCTTTCTAAAGCTTTCTAAAGATAAACAGCAGACAGGAAACCCGACACAGGTGCAGATGATGACAACTAGATGATCTGAGCTCTGCACTCAGAAACTGCCCAGAAAGGATTTCCTGATATACAAAGTTGACAAGCTGGGTCAGGTCACTGATTTTATCTTTTATATCTTTGCAGTTAATAAATTTCATCATTTAGGCTTCCATGAATTCTTTAATGTACTTGTTTTTGATTATCACAAATTCTGATTTCAGTTTAACGATTTACTTTATTTATAAACATCGTTTTTGTATCACTTTCTTCTAACACACAGCATGAGTCAGAATTAACCCTTATGTGTTCACCATGGAGTTTGATAGGAACTGTTGACATTTGTAAACATTTGCAGTGAGGAATATATTTACAAACACTTTTTTGTTCATGCAGTAAATAAATAAGAATTAAAATAATCATTTAAGGTCAAAAACAAGATTATTTAATGAACACTTGGAACATTAAATAATGAAATAAACTGATTTCAGTAGATTTCAGTAGATTTAAGTTTAACCCATGTTGTGCATTAGACGGGGTTTACTTAGCTTTTTTTTTTTAAAGGGTTATTCCTGTGAACTGCCTTAACAAGTTCCCGTTTCTCTGAAATCATACTATTACACAGAATTCCCAAATGAAATATGCAATTTAACAAAGCCAAACTTAAAGCAACCGTAGAAAAGTACTCTACATATAGTTATTTTAAAAAGCATTAAATATACAGTTGGGTTTAAATTACTTTAATGAATAATAACATATAATCTCAAAATCAGAGAATTCTAACACTTTCAGCCTGGTTGGGACCCCCATTGTTTGCTTTCTACCAGCACAAGTAAACCTGCAGACACTACTAAACAGTGCCCCAACAACCCAAACCACATGATGAGAAAAGGTGAAAAAAATGTATTATTTTATATTATTAATAGTTAAGAACGTTTTTGCCTTTCCTGTAAATTTACTATTACCCTTTTTCCTTAGACATTAGGGATTTTTTTTTTAAATCCTGTAAATATTTGATCACGTGTCATTGTTTTATGTTATGTTAATTTACTAAAGAGTTACATTTACAAACTAGTTTACGTACATGAATAAATAAGCATTTTAGATTAAAATCTTTTGTCTTTTTTTTTGTATGTACTGTTGTGATTTACTTTCCTCTTAGCACATATACAGATGTGGACATTACTCAGTGCCCCACCCTGCAACAACTCAAACAATGTGAGGAAAGGTGGAAACAATGGGGAGAGTGGAAAGTGAAAGTACAATGATTGGACCAATAGAAATGCTCCAATACCTGTTGTAATAAAATCTCTTCACATTAACTTACATGAACATCATAAAGAATGTTTTTAAGCACTCCTGTGAAGTTATTGTTTTGGAGATTCTTTTTTTTTCTTTGGACCTTGATGATATTTTTATGAAATAAATATAAATATTTAATCATATGTCAGTATTTTGTCATGGTAATTTGCAGTTGGAGTTACATTTGCATATTGAAATCTAATTAATGTATAATAACCCTTTGATGCACAAAGTTAGCAAACCCCTTCTAATGCACAACATGGGTTAAACTCATGTATTCATTTCCTATGTTATTGTATGTACTGATGAGTGTCTCTTTGGTAAATCTATTAAAATCAGTTTATTTCATTATTTAATGTTCCAAGTGCTAATTAAAAATCTTGTTTTTGATCTTATTTATTTACTTTATCAACAAAAACAGTGTTTGTAAAAATGTTCCCAAATGCAAATGTTCACAAATATCAACAGTTCCTATCAAACTCCATAGTGAACACATGAGGGTTAATACTGAGCCATGCTGTGTGTTAGAAGGCGGTGATGCAAAAAATATTCTTATTAACAAAGTAAAATAATAAAACTGAATTAAGGATTCATGATGATCAAAAACAAGTACAATCATAGAAGCTTGAATGGTGAAATTAATTTATTGCAAAGATATAGAAGATAAAATCTCATCAAAGGGTTAATATATAAAATTTCTGGATTAAAACATTTTGGTAGATTCTTTTTCTTTATGTACTTTTATGGATTCTACTTTCTATTAGCACTTATCAAGCTATGGACACTCAAACAATGTGATGACTAAGGGATGTGGAGAGTGGAAAGTGAAAGTACCTTAAAGGAAAAGAGTAGAAAGGGAAAGTACCGGAAACCCCCCGGCTGAGCATATAAAACTGAAGTAAGCACTGAATTGTTCTCAAATCATCTTCAGCTGCTGCTATAGCACCTTCAACAACATCTCCAACAGATTCTTCAGGAGCATCAAGAGCAAGATGAAGTCCACTGCAGCTTTCCTTGTGGTTGCCTGTGTACTTATAGTGCACGTACAAGGTACCGGTCACTCTTCCATTTATCAGATCTCACTGGTTTGACTGTAGATCATTGATTGTTTGTAGAACATTAAATAGACTAAATGTAACGATGCAATTATCTTCTACTCGCAGGTCAGACCAGGCCGAGCGTGATGAGATGCTTATGTCAAGGTCCTGGGGCGAATATGGTCCGTCTACAACGTGTTAAGAAGATTGAAGTCTATCCTCCTGGTCCATCTTGTGCAAATCTGGAAATTATGTAAGTCTATTATTAATAACATCTCAATGTTCACTGCTACATAATTCATTTCCATTCAGTCGTCTGACGTCATCGATCGTATGGTTTTAGTGTCACTTTGAAGAACATAGCTGGACAAAAATGCCTGAATCCCACGTCCAGATTTGCCCAGAATTACATCAAGAAGGCCATTCAGGAGAGGTGAGAACATCAGCTTGAGCACAATAATAATAATTACAACTCTTTATTACATTTTGTTCTATTGTATATTTTTATTAAAGTCTAATTACAAGCTTATCATAGTTTTATCTTTGTTCAGTGAAAAACCACAAAGATGCAGATTTGTTTCTTTAGATAAAAATGGAAAAACAATGTAAACAAAAATGATTTTTAAATGATATTTTTTGTGTTTTTAGGAGTAATAAAAGAAAACATCACTGAAGATGAGGCTGTAAACATCATCCGTTCATCCCATTTAAAGTCCTGCACTGAGACAGTGTGTTTGCTACTTGAACTGCAATGTTGAAAACATGTTGTTAGTCTTTAATTATTGTTAGTCTTTAATTAATAATATATATATATATGTTTGGTTATGTTAATTTATGACAGTGTCATATTTCTATACCACACACTGTTTAATGTATATTATTATAAAAGCATTTTGGATACAAATTTTATGTTACATAGTTTTATTTGTGTATTGTTATGGTTTTCATGTTTAATTTCTATTTAAAATGTAATAAACTATGTACAGAAAGTACACAGAAATGCTTCAGAGACTCCTGAAATGTTTCTTATTACATGACAAATTGGTTTTCTTATTAAAGTCTACTCACCATCAGACCTTTTATAAGTGTTTGTGGGTGTGATATCGGAAATTATCTGACTTTTCAAATGGTATTAGTAGAAATTGTAGCACTTACAATAAAAATGTGAGATTATGTAATTTAGAGACCAACTGGTTGAAACTAAGCAGACTTCACTAAATTCCTGACCTGTTACTGTAACAATAAATGTAGTTCAGGACAGTTTTTGACCAAATCACTGGGATTTTTATTTTTCCATTCAAATGGAGCAGTGGCTGTTTGCATTGCGGGACAATTTCATGACGAATGGACCAATAGAAATGCCTCAAAATAACTTCCATTGACTTACATTAAAATTATAGGAAGTTTCATTAGACATATATATAATATATATATAATTGCTGCTCCACCCACCAGTCAGTGACCTATGTGGCACTGGTCTGGCCTCAAGGTGGCACTGTAGCAAACTGGTTCACCCAGTAGGTCATTCAAGTAAACTATAAACCCTGCAACAACTATTCTTGGGACACTTAACAAGATACCATGACCTGAAAACTCAACCAGTTTTTACAAGAGACTAATATAAAGACTGATTTATTACTAAGTTCTCAAACCCAAAACAGTAGAGGACACGTGTAAGCTCTATATGAAGGTATGGAAAACCTACCAAGCTAGAAAAGAACATTTCCATAGGATGAACTGTTAAGCCAAAAACTTTGTTGCCATTGAAGTTATCATTAGCACCACTATGGTGAATGAGTCAGCAGCCAGCCAACACAGGACCCCCTGAATACCAGGGGGTATTTCACACACTGGATACCGCCGTAGATTTTAGGATATATACAGCCAGATATGTGTACAGCCCAATTGAGAAAAAGCTTTTTTTGTTTTATTTTACTTTGTATATTGGTTTTGATAGCTGCTGTACTACACCCACTGACCATGTCATTAGCTACACCTCTTTGTATCTACAGACCCTAACTATTATATCAGCTCCACTGACCATATAGGAGCACCTTATAGAACTACACTGTAGTTCATCTGATTCTCTGTATACTTTATTACTCTGTTCTTTAATGATCAGGACCCCCACAGGACCACCACAGAGCAGGAATTATTAGGGAGGTGGGTAATTCTCAGCACTACTGCATTCTCTTGATTCCCTTTGAACTCATTCATATTTAGAAAGGATGGAAACTGAAAGTAAAAGAGTAAACAAGAGGTTTAGATTTAGCTTCGTCTGTTCCTGTGAAGAGAAGCGTGTCTCACTAAAATATGAGCTGAACAAAAGAGAACTGATCCACCTCAAAAAGCTCTCTGTTCTCTGAAATCCTGCCATTACACTGAAATCCTGCTGTACACGCACAGAGATTGTTTACAAAAATCCATGAGGCTTGTTTACAGCTTTTTGGTCGGATGCATCTATTCTGGAAAACTACAGATATTTTTTGGATTTTTTCCCATAGAGAATGAATAGGCAGAAAAGTGCACGCCAATCTACTGAACTTCTGCTCAACTGACTGACACTGCTTCACATACACTGACTCAGGGCAGACCCCCAACCACGACTACAGTGTTGGTTCGACCTGCGCTTGTCTGTTTGTTGTCTTTTTTCATCCCTCCTTTTTCCCCCATAGGGTCCCATTCATTTTTGGACACACCCAACTATCATGGTTCCGTTTAACTTACAGCCATCAAACTGCATGTGCTTAATTAGGGTAGATCCCCATGCTCTAACCCACAGATATACTGACCTGCACTTGTCTATTTGTCGTTTATTCATCCCTCGTTCCCATAGGATCCCATTCATTTGTGGCTGAACTCAAACATTACGGTTTTGTTCAACCTACAGCCGCCATACTGTCTGTACTCACTCAGAGCAGATCCCCAACCTCTAATCCACAGACATACTGACCCACATTCCTCTTTTTTTATGGTTTATGTGCAACCATCTTTCCATCTTTCTACTCAAGTCCTTGCAAAAAAGAAAAAAACGAGAAAAAAAAAAAGAAAGTGAAGAACTACTCTCAAGTTCTTAGTTTTGTGACAACCTTTGTGTTTGGCTTCTCTGCCTCCTTTGTCTATTTTCCCACCTTTTCCTTCCTTTGTTTGGGAAGCTCCTTTTACCTTAGTTTAACCCCTGTTGGGGTTTATCATTTTGGGTAGTGTCCAGATTTTGGTTCGTGTCTAGTTTCCACCCTGCACTTGGGTCTGCCTATAAATAATTCAGTTGGTGGCTTGTTCTGTTCATTCTGGTCCCTCATACAAGAGGTCCCCAGTTCTAATCCCCCTCTGGGCAAGTTACCATGTTACAGTCTCTTTGTTAAATCTATTAAAATTAATTTATTTCATTATGTTATGTTCCAATGGTTCATTAAAAGTCTTGTTTTTGATCTTAAATCATAATTTTAGTTCTTATTTATTTACTTCATGAACAAAAGCAGTGTTTGTAAAAATGTTCCTGACTGCAAACGTTTACAAATGTCAACAGTTCCTATCAAAGTCCATAGTGAACACATAAGGTTTAATTCTGAGCCATGTTGTGTGTTAGAAGGCAGAGATACAAAAGTTATTTTTATTAAAAAAATAAAACTAACTAACTAACTAACTGAAATATGGGTTTATGAAAATCAAAAACAAGTCAATTTAGGAATTCAAGGAAATTTTCAATTATGAAATGAATTTACTTGAAAGATATAGAAGATAAGATCTCAGTCGGGTCACTTTTGACCCAGTTTGCTCATCAAAGGGTTAAAAAAATGCTATTCATTATCACTCCAGCCCTGTTTACATCAAAGATGACTTCTTACTAGTCGTTAGTGAAATGTTCAAACACCAAAAGCTGTACAACACTGTACGCATTTCGTTTCAGTCTCTAATGTCAACGTGATTCATGCTCGTCTTTTGTAGCCTTTCAAATCACCGTCATGTGTTCACCTGCTGGTCAATTAAAAGTGCTGAATCACCCCCCTTAAGAAATGTGACCTACTTCTATTGGTGCAGGACATGACATGCAGCGTCCTTTAGGTGAAAAATTGTTGATTTACACTTTTATTCCTGCACACTGAACTAACTCACACTCACTCACAGTCTAGCATTTGAATTCTCTATATTTGCAATGCATAGCAATAAAACTGCAGACAGTATTCATGACTTCATGTCCAACCCAGTAATGTGATGAAACTGGACTTCCATTCTTGCTGACTATATGATAAAAGTACTTCCAATGAAGAAAGAAGCTGAGATTGAGAGGAAGTTTTGCTCTGGAAAGTGAAAGTAGGTGAAAGTTGGGAGAGTCCCAATATACAAACAGTACTGTGCAGAAGTCTGAGGCCCCTGAGCCGATAGTTTAAAAGCCTTTATCTGATCAGTAAGTGTGTGTTCACCACCGTATATGATTAGAACAGATGTAAATAATCATACACACAATACAAAGTAACATGAATATGTTATTGTGAGAGAAGTAGATCAGATCTTGAGATCCAGTTTGAAGAAGTGTAGTTCCAGATTTCTCCTGGACGTCTCAGACATTGTATGAATGTGTTCAGTTCCTTCAGCAGCAATCTTGATTTAGCTTAATGAAGTACTGAGCAGTCAAAGCAGGTATTAGATAATAACTGTAAATAATACTGGGTTGTTTCTAAAAAAAGTCAAATAGTTCCATATAAAGCAATTGTATAGCTGTTAATGTAAAATTCTGGTGGGTATAATGTGGTGGTGGTGGGGTGGTGTTGCTGTGAAATTATTATAGTTTATTAAGCTAAACACATCTACTTCTACTTGAAACTAAATGAAACCTTATTGTCTTGATTGCCAACAATTACATATAACTGCTTATAATTGCATTATCTTGCTTCATTATCTTAATTCTAAATGACTGTGTGTGGTTTGGCTCAATAAAGACCATAAGCTGCTGCTGTGCTGTGTCTGCAGGAGATAAGAGATTTCCTGTGCTGATAGTTGGCTTGGCATTTCATTTGTAGGGAGGAAATAAAATTAAATCCCTAGTTACCCTCAACAGACACTGGCACACAATTGTTATAATTATTACTGTGAGTGACTAGAAAGCTATCTATCTATCTATCTATATATATATATATATATATATATATATATATATATATATATATATATATATATATATATATATATATATATATATATATCCTTGCTGTCCAATGTTTACTTTCAATGTAAGTCAATGGAACCAGATTTTTTTCCCAAATGACGTTGAAGTATTCCTATTGTGAAATTGTAGACAACATCCATGGCAGCTGTTCAAATTATGTAGAAAAATGAAAATAGACAAAAATTGACATGTTTTTCATTGGACAGCGACGATATATACATATATATATTGTATCATTCTTAACCCTTTAGAATTTTAAAGGGTTAAGAATGATACAATATATATATATATCGTCGCTGTCCAATGAAAAACATGTCAATTTTTGTCCAAGAAAAAAGCAATGGTTTGTTTAGGGCAATAATGTTTCTAATATTATTAACATAATAATATAATAACACAGCATGGACACCTTTAGCATAAAGAAACAATACCCCTATTTACAATTTACCCCTATAATTAGACATACTTTGGTGTATGAAGTTACATAATTCTGTTTATCATAACCTCTGAAACTAAAATATGCTAAATAAAAATATGATTCTCTGTGAAAATCCTACCAAGAACAATCCGCAGATGTGTGAAGTGATTTATTTGCTTCTTATATGGATGAGAACAGTAAAGTTGTATCTAGGTATCTAGGGAAAGACTCAGTTGATCCCTAGCGGATTTGATTGGTAGAGATGCACAGGTTAAGCTTATCACCTTCTTCATTAAGATATAGTGACTCTAAATTGTGCTCTACCAAAACGTTGAGAAGAACATTACAGGGTTAAAGACAGGTCCCTTAAAATACATACGTTTTATTTTGGTTGCCTCAGGTTTGGTTTCCTCTGGAAAAGTGCAGGCCGGAGATTCAGTTCCGGTTTCATTTGTCCTTTAGAGGAGACGCGTGTCCCTAACATCCTTTAAAAATAACCTCAGAGTAGTTCTCTTTTCTCTAAAATTCTACTATTACAGAGAATTACAGAGAGTCGTACTGTTACAGAGGAATATGCAATAAAAACACATGGAATTCAAACTGACTAGAGAGATCAGTTCACAAAAGCATGAAGGTTTTTATCCAAACGTACATTCAGCCCTACAGGCGTTGGAATAGCTTCAGCTGGGAAGGGTCTGTATTATTATTGATTACTGACATTGGTGTAGGAACCGGGGGGATGGGGGGGGGGGGGGATGGGTGTGTCCCACCAAATATCAGAAACAGGTAAACCAGAGAAAAGTGGAAACTGTTTAAAAACACTTTTATTTTAAAAGCTCGTTTAGGCAGCCTTCGCAATTCACGCGCTGTGTTTGTTGTTAGTAACAGGCTCTGGTTGTTAGGTGGTCTGAGTCTTTCGCTGTGTTAAGGCTTGTATTGAGATGCCTGTTCACATACATCCTGCAGTCAGCAGCTTCAGCGTCGGGTAGCTTGTGCCAGCTTTAAACGCGAGCTCAGTGATGAGAGTAATGAATAACAACGATGACCATATACACTACAATAAAACAACTTTAGTATAATGTGTTGTTATGGTAACAGACTAGGAGGGTTTGGGTTAGCTAACGTTTATATTAACTTTAGTCAGAAAGCACTCTGAAACGTAAAGTTACATTACTCTCTGGCCACGCCCCAAACTGCAGACAGCTACTACACTACATATGTAAAAATAAAATATAATAAATAAATGAATGAATAAATAAAAGGACGCTGTCGTTAGAAGTGCTGTCAGTAGTGCAGTATGTAATGTTCCAGAGGGTGCTGTTTGGGACACAGCCTTACTGTCTAATATATATATAATCCAGACATTGCATGTATAATTTAGCATGTAATGTGGAATATTTAGTTCAGTTTATAAAGTGGTCTTTAATTGGATTTATCTAATAATAATCAGACGTACAGATAATGTTATATTTTGTTTATATGTAATTTACTGTAATTACTCAAATGTTGTTCTACGTCACTAAACATACAGTGATTTACTACCTTACCCACAGTGGAATCAGCTTATAGCTCATATTTTAGGGGATAGGGTGGGCTTTATATTAGCAAATGACAACCCCCCCTCCACCCCACCCCCCAGTGTCAGACCCGCTCCTATGTCCTTGATTACTTGTAAGATCTATGATTCAATACACTGAAATGTTTCACTTGATATCATTTGTATATCTAATTACTTGCATTGCTGCACATTTCCTGAACAATATCTACTGCAATGTTCATAGTTTTATGAGTCTGCTAGGCAATAATTCCACAGCAAATTCTATGAGTCTATGATTCACCGTACTTGGAGCTACCTGGTGATCTCAACCCTGCAATAAAATAACTGGATAATTGGGAGATCAGGACGGATCTCACGGAACATTGGAGGTTGTGAAGCCAATAGCTGGACATACTGGAAGCTGATTACATATTCCTCTCTATCTACTATCTACTAGTTTTCTGTCAGTTTTCTCCAGGATAACTTCTCAAATCCCAAGCGAGCTGTTGATATGCTTTAATAATGGCAGCAGAAACCATATCAAGATAGACGCACAAGATGAAAGAATATTTGCCAACAGAACAAAACTACTTCACGTGTAGGTATAAGATGTGCATGTGTAATTATGCATCTGTAGCTGCATCAAATAACCTGCAATCAGAATGAGACAGCATTCATGACTAAACAAGCAGCATGATGAAACTTCACTCCTGCTGACAAGACAAAGCATTTCCAAGGAAGAGGGAAGCTGAAAGTAAGAGGAGGTTGTACTCTTGAAAGTGAAAGTAGTTCAATCCAAAGTTGGGAGAGGGGGAAGCCCAATCTGAGCATATAAAAGTGGAGAAAGCACCAGCTCATCCACAGAGGATCTCCAGCATCTTCGAGAGCATCACCAGCAGAACCTTCATGAACAGCACCAAGAACTTCTTTAAGATGAAGACTGCTGCAGCTTTTGTTTTGCTCATCTGTCTGTCGGTTGTGGAAGGTATAATTCTATCTCTCATTTGTCACATCCAACTAAATAACTCTCGTTCTTTCAGCTGTAGAACACCAAATATGTATCGTTGTATACCGTTTTTACATTGAGTGAAAATTTCATGATGATTAGACCAATGGAAATAAATCTGGTTCCATTGACTTACATTGAAAGCTTGCATTGTTTTTGTCCTCTCCTATAAAATATATATATATATATATATATATATATATATATATATATATATATATATATATATATATATATATATATATATATATATATATCGTTGCTGTCCAATGAAAAACAAATATCTCCAAAATTGCAACTTTACAGGAGAGGACAAAAACCTACTTTACTTTCAATGCAAGGCAATGGAACCAGAATTTTTTCCAAGCTGTTTTGGAGCCATTCTATTGGTCCATTCATCATTAAATTTTCACACAATGTAAATGACCATTGGTGTGTTCATACAATGTAGAAAACTTAAAATCAACAAAAATGGGGACACGTTTTTCATTGGACAGCGATAATATATATATATATAATATATAATATATGTATAACACAATTATTTTCATTTTTGCAGGTCAGGCCAGGCAAAATGTAAAGAGATGCTTATGTCAAGGTCCTGGGCTGAACATGGTTCGTCTACAGCGTGTTGAGAAGATTGAAGTTTATCCTCCTGGTCCATCTTGTGATCATCTAGAAATTGTGTAAGTCCAACATAATTCATTTCTATTCATCGTTTACCTTACCTTGTTTTTAGCATCCAATAAGATTTCATAGCAATATTCAAGTACAGTGCTACATAATTCAATTCCATTCGGTCATATAACGTGTTTGATTTGGCTCTTTTAGTGTCAATTTCAAGAACAACGCAGGACAAAAATGCTTGAACCCGGAATCTAACTTTGCCCAGAATTACATCAAGAAGGCTGTTGAAAAGAGGTGAGAACACCAGCTTCAGTTAATTCAAGTTAATTGTGCATGTTTTTGGTAAAAGGTAGATTAATATAACATATTTAGCAACAACAATCTGATACTAGGTAAAGATTTTAATGTTTAAATTTTTGGTTTTCTTTTCAGGAGTGCCCAATAAAGCCTGCATCAATACATCCCTGAAGATGGCGATGTTTGTATATGGAGAGCATTGAGAAATTTTATTCTATGATATTGTAAAGACTGTAAATAAATTATATATTTGTTCTTTAATGTATAACAATGATATGACAATGTATTTGCAGCTGTATAACACACAGATTATTTAAAAGTATATTTTTTTAATGTTTTGTAAATTATTGGTTTTAATGTTTGAACTGTGTTAGCTGTCTAAAATACAATAAACTGCAAACATAAAGTAGGAAAAATGTGATGTGTTATTCATTAATTTTTTTTTATGAAGAATTTAGAACTAGCCACATGCACACAGTGGAACTTGACCTCGTTTAACCCACCCATGCAGTGAAACACCCACATATACACACACACTAGTGAACATACACACTAGGGGGCAGTGAGCATATGTGCCCAGAGCAGTGGGCAGCCCTTATCCACGGCGCCTGGGGAGCAGTTGGGGTTAGGTGCTTTGCTCAAGGGCACTACAGTTGTGGCCTGCCGGTCCCAGGGATTGAACCAGTGACCTTCCAGTCTTGAGACCGGATCACATTACGCCGAATAGTCAGTTCACGAATATTTATGTAGCACCTTCTACAACAGATGTTGTCACAAAGCAACTTTACAGAAAATCTCCCAAATTAACAGGCCAAAGAAAACTCCCTCAGAGCAAGAGGAAGAACCCTCGAGAGGAACCAGACTCACAAAGGGGAACGCACTCTTCAGAAGGGTCAATGCCATGTAGGCAAAGCTTTCCACCAAGCACTGGACAAATAATTATTCATAATGATGCATGTACTAACTTTTCTATCAGTATCTGTAGTGGAGAGTTGAGTTTTTAATCATGAACAAAAATGGTAGAGATTTTGGTTAGTAAGATAATCAAATATATCAATATATCAAATATAATATAATACAATACAGCAGTGTTATCAGTCCAGCAAGATAAAAACATTGTAAACCTTTAAAATGGTATATTATAACTTAAAACTGTAATAAACTGTATAAAACTTGTAAAACTGTAAATATATAATTTATTTGTTTTTTATGTATGTATAAAAAAAACAATATATAAGCAGCCCTATTACACACAGATGTTGTACCAGCTGTGAAATATACAGCTGGCCTTGAGGTTTCAACTGTGTTACCTGTCTAAAATACAATACAATTTTTTTTTCTTATTTCATTTCTTTTTGTTTGTGTATGCCCTTCTGCTGCTTGCTCCCATCCCCACTTTTTAATTTTTTTACTTGTTTATTATGTATTTTATATGACTGTATCTTGTATTGTGTTGTTTGTAAAGTTGCTTGTAAAGCATCTTTGAGTTTCTTAAAAAAAACGCCATATAAATAAAATGTATTATTATATTATTATTATTAATAAACTGCAAACATAAAGGACAACACAAGAAATGAATGTTCACTAAAATGTCTGATACTGGCTTTCCTATCAGTATCTGTATCAGTGTAGATGAGGCATGAGTTTTCAATTATGATAAAAGACAAATGCTAGTGACTGCACTTAGTAAGATTATCTACATCAGGGATTAATAACATTATGTACACCAGGGATTAGACCCAAATAACCGGACCCAAATAAAGGAGGTATTTATTCTCAGTAGCACTAGATATATCAGTATCAGTTAGATACATCAGTGCTCTACGCTCCCACACAATATTCAATTACTATATAATCACTAGTGACTAGCCAGTGTACAACTATATTAGAAAAATAAATATAATATAATACAGAAGTATTATCAGTTCACTAAGATGAGGAAAGAAGAACATTGTAAACCTTTGAAATTGTGTATTATGATAGTGTAATGACGGTAAATATGTGATTTTTTGTAATGATAGAATGATATGGCAATGTATTGGCAGCTTTATAATGCACAGATGTTTTATTTAGATATTTTCCTAAAATTTTCTAAAATATACAGCTGGTTTTGATGTTGTCACTACAATACCCGTCTGAAATACAATAAACTGTAAACATAAAGGAACAAAAACACAATGTGTTGTTTATTAGCAGCATACTAAATGAATGTTCACAACAGTGTGTGTTTTCTAGAAGCAGAACTATGAAAACAAACATTTTACTGCCTTTAAAACCAGCATCAGTGAGCCAACATGGGACCCCCCCACCCAACCCAGTACAGCAGGGGGTATTTCCATACTGTAGAAACATACTGGGCTTGCAACGTGCTTCATTTAGCCATTCTTAATATAATGACATAAACTAAACAATCACGGCAGCTTCATCTCTTTACCGCCACAATGCACACAAACACACATGTTCAAAAGTTTGGACACACCTAACTGAGTATATATGTTTATAGTTATAAAGACGTTTGATCTGAATGTCTTGAGAGATGAGTGTGAATAGTGAAGTTGGAGCCCATGTACACTAATATTACTAAAACAAACATTTGACTGTGTTTAAATATAAAAATGAGGATGTATATTTTTATAAGAGCTATAAAACCCCCAAACCTGTTGATCAGAACAAGATCTCAGCATCTACACTATCTTCTTCAGTCCTGTTAGAGAAGAAGCTCATGTGGCTCCTCATAAAGCTGCTGGCCAGAAAGTATGTAAACTAATCCCTTACAGAAAACAAGTATACTTAAAGTTCATTTTATTAAGTATACTTTATACAGTTACTATACTAATATCATTGTACTAGTAGTACACTCGTATATGTACTATTTTAATACTTCTTGGGACTAAATTGGCCCACTTTCTAGTTTTTAAAAGTATACTTTTAAGTACACTTTAAGTCTAAGAGTAGTAAACCAGGTATACAACTAGTTTACATCTTTTTTACTGCAACTACACTAAAGTAAACTTAAGTTTTCTTTAAGTGAACTTAACATAATACTTATAATTTACTGCTTATATTATTGTTGTACTTTAAAGTATATGACTGGGTTTAAGGGTTTTTGTCTACTTAAAATAGAACTTAACAACGTTTACTTACTCACCAGTGGACACACGTAAAATAAACAAGACACACTCAGATTAAGAAACACTGGATGTGTTTTTGTGCAGAACAAGAATATTTACTTCTACTATCTCAATCAAAAGATTGAGTACAAGTAAAAGCCAAATATACTGAGACTGTTCTATACTTGTCAGTATAACCCATATATATAGTGTAACTGTGTTTAGTATATCACTGAGAAGTACATAAAAAGTAAACTGAAAGCATACTCACATCCTTTTAGTTTAAAAGAAGTAAACTAATGGTACACTTGAATAAACTTCTATTTTTGTAAGGGATATTACTATTAAAATGGTCAAAATAAGCAAAACTTCTGAATGAAGTTTCAGCGAACCGGTCATCGGTTCTGATTCAAGACCCTTCCAACTGTCTTTGCTAACCTCGGAATCCCTGGATCTGCATAGAAGTGGTTTAAGTCCTATCTGGAGGAGCGCTCTTAGCAGGTAACATGGTGTAGGCCTGCTTAGCTCCATGCAGGCTGTTCACTGGTGTCCCTCAAGGCTCAGTGCTGGGTCCTCTTCTCTTTTATACTCTGCACCTGTTTTCTTGGTGAACGTAATTATCGCTCATGGCTTCTTCCATCACTGCTATGCTGATAACACTTTTGTTTCCGCCATCTGATACTCAGGTATGCAGTGGCATCTAGGCATGTCTGACTGACATCTTGAAATGGAGCTCCTGTTCAGGTCATCACTATGATCTTGCCATCCCATCCAAGAACTGCTCTTCAACATCATATAGATCCAACTCCTTCTCTCTCTGAACGAGGCCACCCAGTTGCTCGTCCAATCTCTTGTCATTTCAAGGCTTGACTGCTGCAACTCTCTGAAGACCATCAGGTCCTTGCAATTTTTATTTGTTTTTCTTTTCCTTTTTTCTAGGTATCAGCACTGGCCCTTGTTTTTGGCAGTGTTTGAGCTCAAGGGTAGTTTGTACTAGCTAGACATAAATTCTCTGACTGGACACACAGCACTTTTGTGAGTGGCTCTGGATAACAGCATCTGGTAAACGGTGTGAATGTAGATGTAAAGTAAAATTTCTGGTGTCAAGAAATCGTAGCCCATTTAGAGCATGTGCTTTTGAAGCTA
This sequence comes from Megaleporinus macrocephalus, assembly GCA_021613375.1. Lineage (NCBI taxonomy): Eukaryota > Metazoa > Chordata > Actinopteri > Characiformes > Anostomidae > Megaleporinus > Megaleporinus macrocephalus. The sequence goes on along the minus strand of CM038725.1, from coordinate 6,036,463 downwards.
CATTTGTTGCAATAGACGTTACTAAAATTGTGAAGGTCTATTCCACCATCCACAGCAAATACCATCAAACAATTCAGAAAATCTGGAGAAATCCTTGTGCGCAAGGGACAAGGCTGATGGTGGTTCAGATGTTCATGACCCTAGGGCTCTCACACAGCACTACATTAAAAGCAGGCCTAATTCTGTACTGGAAGTTTCTAAAGCTTTTACCATTCAGACTCAGATCCTCCTCATTCTATTTTGAATTTAGTTTAATAAACTGTAAATACTGTTTGACCAGAGGAGGGTCTCCACTTTTGAGTTTTGGTTCCTCCCAAGGTTTCGTTCCCCAGTTTTGAGGGAGTTTATCCTCGCCACTGTTGCCTCTGGCTTGCTCAAAGGGGGATGCATTTTGTGACTTCATGTTTTCATGTTTTCAAACTTCTGTAAAGCTGCTTTGTGACAACACTGTTGTAAAAAGTGCTACACAAATAAACTTGACTTTACTTGTCTGGGCCTAATTCTGTACTGGAAGTTTCTAAAGCTTTTACCGTTAAGTCATTTGACTGGCCTAGTTTAGATTAATGCATTCAACATATTATAACATTTTTTAAAGAAGTATGAACTGATATTTCTCAATATATGTTCAAAAATATGTCTTGTAGGAAACTGAAAACCAGTAAATTGTGAATCTAATCACTGCCAGCTCAGCAGGTTGGAAGCTCCCAGTTGCTAATTTCATTTTAGCTTGTTGAGAATGAGATTTGTTGGCCTACAGAGTGATGCAATGTGGAAGTAAATACAACAAACCCACATAATAAAGTATGTTGACTTTGTGAACTTCTGACTAAAACCCAGAGCTTTTCCAAGAAACGAGAAATTCAGGAGGAAGCACTAATTAGGAAGTGAAAGCGTCTCCTGAACAGCTGGGAAAGCCCAATCTGAGCATATATAAGAGCGATGATTCAATCACTGCTCCACTCTGACAGCCATTCATCATCACCCAGAACGTCTTCAAGAAAAAGAGCACAATGAAATCCGCTGCAGCTTTTGTTGTCCTCGCTTGTCTGCTTTTAGTGGACGTACAAGGTAGGATTCTTTCTTTCTTTGATAATTAATTTAACTGTAATTCATTGTTTTATTAAATATTAAATAGATATATAACACTAAAGTAAATTATAAATATCTGTATTTATTTGCAGGTCAGGCCAGACTTGGTGCAAAGAGGTGCTTATGTCAAGGATCTCTGGTGAACATGGTTCGTCTACAGCGGGTTGAGAAGATTGAAATCCATCCTGCTGGTTCATCTTGTGAAAACGTGGAAGTGATGTGAGTTCAGTATCTTTCATATAAAGAACTAAGGTGCAGCATCACTATATTTCATGCAGGAATCTGATGTTTTGCTTTGCATTTCTTTTAGAGTCACTTTGAAGAATGGTGCAGGACAAAAATGCCTGAACCCGGAATCTAATATTGCCCAGAACTACATCAAGCGGGCCATTAAAGACAGGTGAGAACATCTACTGCAGTACATTCATAGTTCAAATATTCTTAATTGTAATAAATCAATAGAAAAGAATTGAAGAGAAGAATAAATGCTTGTTTTTGTTTGTTTAGGAGCCAAAAGTAAAACAAAAAGGTCAATGACCATGTGGAAGAGGAGGCTATGAACATCAACAACTTCAAAGTCCTGCATTAGGTTGATTATATATATAGATGTTGCTAGATGTATAATATGTTTGAGGCTTTTGGATATTTTCACTCTGAATATATGTATTTAGATGTATTTAGTCTTTGTATATATATATTGTTATATGTATAAGGCTTTCAGAAGAAGAAAAAGTGTGTTATTAATTTACATAAACTTTATTGGTAACTGCTCTATGCATATGAAATATTAAACATACAGTACATACAGTAACTATGTATATATATTTTCTATAATATTTAAGCTGTAATAGAACTATAGTTTAATTTATTCATGTATAATATAAAAGCATTTTGTAGGAATATATTTTTGGTTACATACACTTTATAGGTTTCAACTGCTGTCTGTATATAAAATAACACATGCTGTATATAAAACTGCCTTTAACATTTAATAAATTTATTATACATTTTAATAGCATTGTTTACATTCATGTCTGTCCAATATCACTTTCCATCACTATTTATATTTGCAGATGACCAATAAGATAATATTGTTCAGCAACTAGTCTAGAAAAGTAAAAGAAGTCATGGATTTACAGAAAATCTTAGTTTCAGGCCTTTTCTACACCAGATCCACTCAATCAGGGCTTTCAGTACAGAGACCTCATTTATGAAACTGTGTGTAGATTCCACACACAGGAACAAGCTTTTCCTATAGAGGCCAGAGGCAACAACCACAGCTGTCTCTATATATTTAATTGGATGGTGCAACTGGGAGGACTGAGGAAACACTAGAAGGTTCACTGTAATAGGTAAAGCAGGGCCACGATACATGTAAATACATTATTAATATTAAATTTGAGAAAGGTAGGAAGGCAAATTCGTTCAGACTCAATACCATTATTACAATATCGTCATCAAGGAAAAAAGTCTCTCCAAAATAGTCACTTTACAGGAGAGAACAAAAACATTGTTAACATTGTTAAGTCAATGTAGAGTGGTTTTATTCCAGGAGATTTTAATAGCATTTCTATTGGCCCATACTTTCACAAGATATAAAGAGCAGCTGTCATGTTTTAATAATATAGAAATTTTTTTTTCAACAACGATATACTAATTACAAAGTGCATCAAAAGTAAGAAATGAAGGTAAAATAAGTTCAGCCCCAATTCCAAAAAAGTTGGGGTGCTGTGTAAATGTAAATAGAAGTACATAAAAACCGAATGCAATTATTTTTTAAATCAAAAATATTTCATTCACAACTTTTCATCTTAAAAAGCTGGGACAGGCAACAAAAGGATGGGGTAAGTAAGGGGTACTCATAAAAAAACAACTGGAGGAGCAATTTGCAACTAAGAGATTACATTAAAAAAAAACATTTTAGAGAGGTAGAGTCTGTCAGTAGCTAAGATGGGCAGAGGTTCACCAATCTGTCTAAAAATAGTGGATTCATAAAAATGTTCCTCAGCATAAAATTGCAAAGGTCTATTCCACCATCTACAGTAAATGATATAGTCAAAAAATTCAGAGAATCTGGAGAAATCCTTGTGCGCAAGGGACAAGGCTGAGGGTGAATTTAGGATGCTCATGATCCTAGTGCTCTCACACGGCACTACAGGCCTGATTCTGTACTGGAGGTTTCTAAAGCTTTTACCATTCAGACTCAGATCCTCTTCATTCTATTTTGAATTTAGTTTAATAAACTGTAAATACTGTTTGACCAGAGGAGGGTCTCCACTTTTGAGTCTTGGTTCCTCCCAAGGTTTCGTTCTCCAGTTTTGAGGGAGTTTATTCTCGCCACTGTTGCCTCTGGCTTGCTCAAAGGGGGATGTTTTCATGTTTTCAAACTTCTGTAAAGCTGCTTTGTGACAACACTGTTGTAAAAAGCACTATACAAATAAACTTGACATTACTTGTCTTGGAAATCTCTGCATAGGCTCAATAACTCTTACAGAAATCACTGTCTCTGTGTGTAATTGTCACACCTCACTCAGTCTCAGTACCACAACTCTCCGAGTCACATGACGGCGAGCCTCAGTCAGCTGACTACCCCCGTAATTCTGATTACAGCCACCTGGCCTATTGAATATATAATATAAACTGCCTCATGCAACACTGAAGCCTTACGACGCATTGTTATTGTCTGTCTTTCCGGTTTGACCTTGTTTATTCCTTGTTTTGTGACCTCGATTCCTGCCTAGTCCTTTCAGTAAGTTTGCCGTATTTTCCCTGGTTTTTGATCTCTCGCTTGTCTCTTGGTTTTCCCTTTTTTGCCCGCTGACTCTGATCCTGTTTTACTCTCGTTCGGTATTTCAACCCTTGCCTGTTTTGACCTCGCTTTTTGCCTTGCCCTTTATGAATTTATATTAAAGACGCTATATTTTTCTTCGGGCCAGCCTGACAGTAATGCAGGGAAGTAACAATATGTCAACACGATCCAGATATGCTGCCATCTTCTCTTGGCCAGGGCTTATTTACAATGGACTGAAGCAAAATTGAAAACTGTTCTGTGGTCAGATTAATCAAAATTTGCATTACAGTCTACAGCGTGGGCAGCTTACACACCTGTAAAGACTCAATGCTGAACAGTACACAGAGGTTTTAGAACAACATCCGCTCCATCCAGACAGCGTCTTTGGGTCCAGGTTCTGAACTGACCTGCCTGCAGTCCAGACCTTCAACAATAGAAAACATTCGGAGCATCATGAAACAAAAATCTGGCAAAGAAGACCCAGAACTGTTGAAACTGCAGAATCCACTATGGAAGAATCCAAGAATGGAACAACGTTCCTCTACCAGAACTCCAGCAGTTGGTCTCCTCACTTCCCAGACGTTCACAAACTGTTGTGGAAAGAAGAGCTGGTGCTACACAATGGTAGACTGTCCCAACTTTTTTAAGATGCGCTGTTGCCATCGAGGTCTAAATTAATTTTTTGAAATTGTAAAATGTCAAAGTGTGTCAACTTCAGATATGTGTTCTGTCTTCTATTGTAAATAAAATATGAGTCTATGAGATTTGCAAGTAACAGAAATCAATTCAAAACAATAATATAAATATATATAATTGGTGCCAATTTTGTAGCTATTCCATTCTGCTCTGGTATATGACGTAGTGTGGCCACACGAGACAAAACATCCAAATCGTCATGATGAAATCTGCCCTACTGAACTGCTGACTAAATCATTTCTAAGAAAAAGGAAATTCAGGAGGAAGCGAGACTAAGAAGTGATAGCAGCTCCAAAAAAGGTCATTTCCACCAAAACTGAGTGTATAAAAGAGGAGCACGAGTCCTCCTTCAATCACTGCTCCACTCTGACAGCCGCCTGAACAGAAACCAACTAATTCAACATCATCACCCAGAACGTCTTCAAGAACAGGAGCACAATGAAATCTGCTGCAGCTGCTGTGGTTCTTGCTTGTCTGCTTATAGTGAACGTAGAAGGTAGGATCCGTTCTTTCATTCATCACATCCAGTTAAACGTGTCTGTAGTTCTTTGTATCTTCTACAAACTAAGAATTCTGATTCTGCAGTTAAAGATAAATCTCTGTATGTATTTGCAGGTCAGGCCAGGATGGCTGTAAAGAGGTGCTTATGTCAGGGTTCTGGGGTGAACATGGTTCGTCCACAGCGGGTTGAGAAGGTTGAAGTTTATCCTGCTGGTCCTTCTTGTGGAAACGTGGAAATTATGTAAGTTTCCATCAAATCAGAATCAAATGATGTAAAATACCAAACAGCTTAATTCCTTTCAAACATCTAACTGGTTTGTTTTTACTTGTTTAGTGTCACTTTGAAAAACGGCGCAGGACAGAAATGCTTGAACCCAGAATCTAGTTTTGCCCAGAACTACATCAAGAGAGCGATTGAAAGGAGGTGAGAACGTCTGATTGAACACATGAAGATTGATAGGTACACCTTATTCTGAGCTGGTTTTCAGTGAAAAAGCACTAAAGACCAATTTTAATCATCAAAACATCAACATTAATATTTATTATTTATTATTTTTTCAGGAGTCTGCAATAAAACATGAGACACAACATCAGTGAAGAAGACGCTGTAAGCACTGAGACAGTATAAACTGCTGACTGTGTATATACTTAAATTTGTTTTAAATTATAAACACTGTAAATATGTCTGTTTAATTTATGAAAGTGATGCTGTTATATACATTTATACTGTGTGGTGTATAGTTTGTATTTTGTAGTTTTCATTTTGTATATACTTTGTTGGGTTTGATGTTGATTTCTGAAATATAATAAATTGTGCCTGAAATGTACAGAATGTGTTACTCTTTGTTTTAAACTGGGGTTGGTGGGCCCAAGCGCAAAGCTGTTGGAAAAATGGGAAAAAATTAACTGGAAATCCGTAGTTTTCCTGAATCCATGCATGTATACAAGCCCGAATCACACAATCAGACCAGACAATCTGGAGGTGGAACAGAGTCAATATCTCAAAAACTGTGGGACAAGTTACGCGGCAAACAGCAAAAAAATAATAACAATACAACAAAAATGACTGACTATGTAAGGTAGTTCTTCTCAACTGACAGATACTGACTCAGGGCAGACCCCCAAAAACGACTGCAGTGTTGGTTTGACCCACACAGTCCCATTCATTTTTGGGCAACATTATTGTTGTATATATATATATATATATATAAGTTGTATATTATAGCTATAGTTGTATATCATAGTCACCAAACTACCTGTACACTCTCAGGGCAGATCCCCAAACTCTAACGCATCACATTCCTCTATTTCTAGCCTTATCCATTAGGCCACCAGGGTTTAAGACCGGGACGCCCCACAGAACGGCGACGCACAAGCCCTCCTCTGCCACAGTCACAACCGTTTAGCGGATTTGATACAGATCCACTGCATACTCAGTTATAACAGTCGCAGTTATAACAGCTTTAACACGATTTCAGAATGGAGTCACATACCATATGTAGTTAGAGTCGATATACGGTCCGTTCTAGTTGCGCAGAGGAATACAGGACCGGCACGAATTCAAAATCAGCGCAAGGACAGATCAACCGACATTTACCAACAGACATGATCTCAGAGCTTATTCAGCAAACATAGCTCACTCTTACCACGTTTATAAAACCTAAACGTGCTTTCCTACAGGTTAGATTACTATATGTTGGATCAAAACTGTGGACTTTATGATTCTACAGCTTTACATTCGCTCGTTAGACTTTAATTTAGCCAACAATGCTAGTTAGCTAGCTAAGTAAAACGCTGATAACTTGAACTCCATAAATTAGCTTCCATAACTCTCTGCTCTGTTTTTCTTATTCTTATTGTAAAATAAACTTTATAATCTGGCGCAGCAGCTTCTCGGGTTACTGAAAATTCAAACAAGAAGCTGGTAAATGCGCTAATCAGAAAATGTTTACAGCATTGGAAGAATAATTACCATGTTTTCTAGCCTACAGCAGAGTATTGGGAGAACAAAGTGTTTATTTAAACTGAAATAAATTACCAGTAAACACAGTAAAATGAACCCTGAAATACTATGCTGTGCTGCTGATGTGCACATTTTCAGGAGAATCTTTAGACGGTAAAGCAGATTGTTTGAACAACTGAACGTCAGCCCTGTTGCTTCTATTCAAGGTGGGTTACACTGAAGTCAGTTGATTAAATTAGTCTTTTACAGGTTTGTATATATTTAATGCGTTATATGTTCTGAACAGATGTTGATATTTAGATATTTCATAGGTCATAACTAGAGCCTAGATCTGTAGACAAAAAAAGATTTAACAGAGCATGTAAGCCACTGGCAAGCCCCACTAACCGAGCGTCATAGGGGGCTAGTGCCACTCATTAACAGTTACCAGTGGCAGGTGCCTTTCGCTGAGGTGCACATGCCAACATGAGCCATTTCCTGACAGCCCAGTGGTCAGTTTCTGTTTGCAGATGCCAGTGATTGACTGAAAACCCTCTTTTATGAGAAATGTATACAATGGTGTCACATTTTCACAGTTCCTGATGTGCCAATATAGTCATTCTAAGCTTAGTAGTTGTATATGTAAACAAAACATACAATTAAACGATTAATACGCAATTATTGTTTAGATGACAATTGATCATCAGATAAACAACTGTGACAGGCTTGTCCAGGAGTGCCTGTGACCTTGACCTCTTCTATTATGTTAAAACAAATTTCGCACATAATGTTACGTGTCTGGCGATACAATACGTGTCATGATACAACGGTCACGATTCAATATATCACGATATGTTGCAATATTTTTAAAATCCTACTATTAAAACACACCACTATATGAACAGGTTTGTCAATGCTTACAATAGCATTGCACCCTTGTGCTGCTTGTTAATGTTGGAGTGGAAATAGATTACAACACAACACACAATGATTCACTGTCTGCCAGAAATCTGTGTATGAATACTGTGTTTTTGAGAATCGATACAGTGAAATATCATGAAATCATGAAATATAATACCCCAATATTTGAAACATTAAAACAGTAAAACTTAATTTTAAAGTCTCAGGAGATTCAGACAGATGAAATATTAGAATGTACGGTATACATACCAATTTAACACCTACTTGCCAGCATTTCAGACAACTTAGAGTGGAAACGGGTCAATTAACCCATAACATAATAGGAGGGTTAAGTGCTGCCCACTGCCGTGACAGAATCATGACAGGAGCACTATGTAGTTCTACACTTACAGACTCTAATACAGACATATAATATAGTAGACAGTATCATCATAATAGCTTCTACACACAAATAGGCTTAATTCACACACAACACATATGATATTGTATATATAAATATTTTAGGAGTTTCTGCACAAATAGGGTTAATTTACATGCCGACACCTATAATATTGTACATATTAATATTGTAGGAGCTACTACACATACATAGGCATAATTTACAATATATTAACATTGGTTTGGGTAGTGGAGGAAACTTTCTCTACAGGTCTGTTACTCTATCGCAAAAAAAACCTAATCCCTAGAATGCTGTTCTGAATTTTAATTTATATTGTTTGTATATATTTTAATTTAATGTTTTTGCCCTAATATATATTTATCCACAACACTCTTTCAGTCTATAATGTAATTATTATTTAAATGCCCAGGTGGGACTTGAATCCACAATCTTTGGGCTAGGAGGTCAGCGCTTCATCCAATAGGCCACCACGGTTTGGGAACAGAGTTCCCCACAGAATGACGACGCACGAACACCCCTATAACCTAAACGCTGCATATGGTGGAGGAGAGGACATAGAATAACTGCTCTGCGTGCGTCCCTAATCTGAAGACTCCCGCTGCAGATATCTCTGTTTATAATGCTTAAGTGCCCATTCAGCTTATACTGGGCTTCGGGGGCGGTACGTCTGTGATGTCATTACGCACACGCGCCTATATAAGCGCACGGTGCATATACACTACTGCTCAAAAGTTTAGGATCACTTTAGAATTTCATTTCATGCAATTTTCATGCAACTCATGCAATTCCCAAACAATATTGTCCATTTCACAATGAATGTAAGTGCATCAGATGATTTTTAAAGAATAAAAATGTTTGTATTAAAGTCTATTTTTGTATAGAGGCTTATTTTGCATATAGTCCTATTATCAGCAATTCTCAGTCCTCTGTCTAAATCTCCTGGTACGACCACCAATCCAAGTTAAGGATGTTATTGGACTAATTGGTTGTTAGGACACTCTTGCTCAATTGTGATGCACAGCTGAAAAACATTCTACTAATAAGTGAGTATAAAAGGGAACAACATTCTAGGTTAGTTTAGTATCTGAAGATCAGCAGTTGATGGCTTGCTGACCGACTCACAATGACCAGAAAGAAACAACTTTCTTTAGAGACCCGTCAGTCCATTGTTGTGTTAAGGAAGAAGATACTCCATTGAAAACAAGAACATTTCACTGAGATCCCAAACTTTTGAGCGGTAGTGTATATACTCGACTCTCTGTTGCATCACAAGAACGGCCACACAGAATATGATATTCATGTTACTTTGTACTGTATTTATGACTATTTATATCTGTTCTAATGATAGCTGGTGTTCTTAATGGTGAAAATACACTTATTGATCAGATAAAGACTTTTATACAGTAGTGTATACATACAAAGTACTGACTATCAATTACAATTATTCAGCGTAATACAAGAAACAAGTCACACAGCTGACCTCTCACCCAAATATCAGGTCTGCATTCCTAACACTTTCAGTCCTGCTACTCACTCACACGAGACCTCACCAGCATTCAGAGAAAGTTTCTGAGAAATGAGAAGACCAGAAGAAAAGGAACCTGCACCCTGAAACAAGAAGTAAACTTCACACAGACTGACCGGGGAAACCCCAGTTTAGAGTATGAATTATAGCAGTGATATTGTGCAAAAAATTGATGATGACCAAGAAACTGCACTGGACAGAACTTCGCTATGAACGAGATGAAAGTGGTGGTGACCCTGACACTGAAGAAATACGTTCTCATCAAGGACCCAGATCACATCCCAAAGATGATCCCTAGATTAGTGGTCTATCAATGGAATCTGGATTTGTGGAAAATGATTCATAGAAATGTATCACTCTTATTACCGTCTTAAACCCTCAATTAGAAATCAGTAAAACAAGAATTAGTTCTAAATTCTTAAGGAAGCCTGATACGTATGGGCTTCATTCCTATTCAGCTGCTTTTCGTGTTGCAGTACTTAAGTAGCACTGTCACTGATTCCAGATTGGGGCTTTAAATATGAATTCAACTCTGACAACAGGTTTGACAATTCATTGCTAATTTTTTTTAAACTGTAGAGACGTGCTATACATTCATCACTGGAATTTTTAAAATGCAATGTTCATTCATAACTATAGATCATTGTTTGTTGGCTAAATGACTTAGTACTTGGGGCGCATCCAAAAGCAGAAGTAAACAATATTATTTAAATCCTATTTAAATCCTATTTAAATCCTAATTTGATAGTTATCATACACATGATTACTAAGAACAATATAACGTATAACTGACTGTTAGCATTGCATATGTGCTTGCCGGTGTTGGAGTATGAGCACATTTGTAAATGCTTTGACTTGGTTGGTTTGTTAATAAAATGTGTCCTCCCTGTAAAAAAAAAAAAATGATGATGAATGGACCAAAGAAATGCTCCAAAATAGCTGGTTCCATTAAATGTCTGGTTCCATTGACTTACATTGAAAATGAGGAATATGTTTTTGGCTTCTACTGTAGAGTTGCCTTTTTGGAGGTACTTGTTTTTCTTTGGATAGCAACGATATAGAATACAATAGAATATCCAGCAAATGTCCAGTATGCCATATATGACTGATGTAGGCCCTACCACATATTTTAGGTATAGTCACTGGGGTGTCATTACCCACCATCAACACCCACCACAAACACTGCGTCTGCAGGGGTGCTGGCATTGTGGAAGAGCCCTCCAACCCCTGTCATGCAACTCTATGACCTGTAGACTCTGCAACAGCTTCTTCGCCAAGGCTACCAGATTGCTGAGCACACTGATCTCACCTAACATACACCTGGACTAGCCTAGACCCCTTACAACACCCACAGTAGACGGTTTACAGACTCTGTCTGCATCATCATTTATTCTTTGGTATATATATTGCATTGTATATTTGTTTTGTGTGGTTTACTATTAGTTTACTATTAAGTTTGGACACACCTACCCAGGTGTTTCTGAATTGTACTATATTAATAGTAATAATATTAGTGAATAAGTGTGAAGAGATCAGAACTATAGAATAGTCGGTATGGAATTAATCCTGGAGCAGAATAAAACATCTGGTTGTGTTTAAAGAATGTTTAGAGGGTCTTTTAGAAATAAGCTCATTTGCTCTGATGCAGGTTTACATACTTTGAACATTCTGACCAGCAGCTTCATGAGGAGCCACATGAGCTGCTTCTCTAACAGGACTGAAGAAGATGGTGTAGATGCTGAGATCTTGTTCTGATAAACAGGTTTGGGGGTTTTATAGCTCTTATAAAAATATACATTCTCATTTTTAGATTTAAATACAGTCACATGTTTGTTTAGAAACACAACTAACAAAGGTGATACAGGCCTTAATAACAGTCAGAACATGATATTCACTTCATTCATGCCAGCAAGAAATACATAAGATAAAACATCTATGATGAAATCTGACTTGAACTGCTAACTAAAACATTTCCAAGAAACAAGAAGAAGATAGACGTAGGGAATTCAGGAGGAAGCGAGACAGTAAGAAGTGAAAGCAGCTCCAAAAAAGGTCATTTCCACCAAAACAGCATGTAAAGGCGGATCTAAGCGTATAAAAAAGGAGCACAAGTCCTCCTTCAATCACTGCTCCACTCTGACAGCCGCCTGAACAGAAACCAGCTAATTCAACATCATCACCCAGAACGTCTTCAAGAACAGGAGCACAATGAAATCTGCTGCAGCTGCTGTGGTTCTTGCTTGTCTGCTTATAGTGAACGTAGAAGGTAGGATCCGTTCTTTCATTCATCACATCCAGTTAAACGTGTCTGTAGTTCTTTGTATCTTCTACAAAGTAAGAATTCTGATTCTGCAGTTAAAGATAAATCTCTGTTTGTATTTGCAGGTCAGGCCAGGATGGGCGTAAAGAGGTGCTTATGTCAGGGTTCTGGGGTGAACATGGTTCGTCCACAGCGGGTTGAGAAGGTTGAAGTTTATCCTGCTGGTTCTTCTTGTGGAAACATGGAAATTATGTAAGTGTCCATCAAATCAGAATCAAATGATGTAAAATACCAAACAGCTTAATTCCTTTTAAACATCTAACTGGTTTGTTTTTACTTGTTTAGTGTCACTTTGAAAAACAGCGCAGGACAGAAATGCTTGAACCCAGAATCTAGTTTTGCCCAGAACTACATCAAGAGAGCGATTGAACAGAGGTGAGAACGTCTGATTGAACACATGAAGATTGATAGTTACACCTTATTCTGAGCTGGTATTCAGTGAAAAAGCACTAAAGACCAACTTTAATCATCAAAACATCAACATTAATATTTATTATTTATTATATTTTCAGGAGTCTGCAGTAAAACATGTGACACAACATCAGTGAAGAAGACGCTGTGAGAACTGAGACAGTATAAACTGCTGACTGTATATATATTTACCTAAAATACTTTAACTGCTTGTTGTATATTGTAAATACTGTAAATATGTCTGTCTAATTTATGAAACACATGTTGTTGGTTTTAATGTTTATTTCTTAAATATAATAAATTGAAGGTGCCTGAAATGTACAAGAACAAATGTGAAGTGTTACTTATTAACAGCAAGCATTACAGTGTTTACTAAACAGTGTTTACTAAACAGTGTTTACTAAATATCAACTTACTAGCCGGTATCTGTGGGTGAGCTGTTATTCAACTTTCCAGTTATAAAATCACTAATTCACTGAAAGAAGCTACAACTCCAGCAATTCAAATATTTTAGTTTATATAGCCATAATAGGGGGGCACAGTTTAGCTACAATGCCCACCAATAATAATCTTAATCCTTTATTGTTTTTTACAAGATTATACAATTATTAGATAAGAGATCTTTATTGTCATTATATGTGAGTATAACAAAACTTTGTTGACAACTTCCCAAACAGCAGAGACAACAAGATACAAAAGACAAATAAAAAAAATAGAAATTAATAATTTACAATATCATATATATTATATATATTGGCACCCTGTTTTGGATGTGGGGGGATAAAAAGTCAGTGGGGTGTGATGGAGGCCCTGGAAAAAAGCTGTTTCTGAGTCTGCTGGTCCGTGTACAGATGGATCTGAACCTCTTCCCGGATGGCAGCATCTCAAAGAGGTAGTGACCAGGGTGTGTTCTGTCCTTGCTTATATTTCCAGCTTTCCTCCTTAATCGGCTGCCATAGATATTATCCAGACTGGGGAGATCAGTCCCAGTGATCCGTTCTGCCGTCCTGACTACACGATGTAGTTCCTTTCTCTCTGAGACTGTGCAGCTGGAATACCACACAATCATACCTTGGCGAAGGATACTCTCAACGCTGCTGTGGTAGAAGTTTGCCAGGAGCTTTTGTGGGAGTTGGGCCTTTTTCAGCTTCCTCAGGAAGTACAGCCTTTGTTGTGCCCTCTTTATGAGGTGTGTGGTGTTAGGAGCCCACCAGTGCTTAATTTGTGCTGGATCTTGCTGGAACAAGATCCGACACCTCTCATATTTCAGGTACCTGTGTTCCAGAACTTATTTATGTGGATCCACCACCTCTTTGACTTTTTTTTTTTTTGTAGGACACCAAAAACTATTCGTCCTGTGGCATCTCTGAGATTTTATGGTTGCAGCTCCTTACTGCATTCATTAAAGCTAGGATTATTTTATTGTATAGAATTCTACTATGTTAGATGGACACTTGAAGCACTGTTGTGTCTATGCGTTCCAGGACCTTTTCCATCACTGCCACTTGCTGGATCACCTCACCTTCAGTGACCCATTACCTGATGTTTTACAAATTAGGCACTGGAGCCCACGTTAGTTGTTTGTTTATGTGGACACCAAGGAATTTCACACTTTCCACACGTTCTACCTCTTCACCAAGTATGTGAAGGGCTCCCCTTTCACATTCTTGGTGAAGAGGTAGAATGTGTGGAAAGTGTGAAATTGTGGTCTGACTTCCTTGTTCTCCTAAAGTCCACTATGACCTCCCATGTCTTAGAGATGTTGAGTGCCAGGTCGTTGGCTGTGCACCATTCACCTAGACGTTCCACCTCCTTCCTATAGGTATGCTCGTCATTGTCTGAAACAAGGCCCACTATTGTTGTATCGTCTGCAAATTTTATGATATTGTTTGAAGAATGGATGGGGGTGCAGTCATGTGTGACCAGGGTGAAGAGTATTGGACTCAATACTGCCTCCTGTGGAGTCCCAGTGTTCAGGATGAGAATAGATGAAGTGTATTTCCCCATCCTGACCCTCTTAATGTACCTAATATCATGTTTATAAAAATTCCAACTACAGAAAATACAAAAGTATAAATGCAGTTGCTTACTTGAACTGTTTGATTAGTGGGACACAATCTGTTGATCATATACACTATATTGCCAGAAGTATTTACTCCCCCATCCAAATAATTGAATTCAGGTGTTTTCCGATCCCTTTCATGGCCACAGGTGTATAAAACCAGCACCTAGTCATGCAGACTGCTTCTACACACATTAGTAAAGAATAGATCTCTCTCAGGAGCTCAGTGAACTCCAGCGTGGTACCGTGATAGGACGCCACCTGTGCAACAAGTCGAGTGGTGAAGTTTCCTCACTACTAAATATTCCACAGTGGACTGTCAGTGGTGTTAGAACAAAGTGGAAGTGATTGAGAATGACAGCAGCTCAGCCACCAAGTGGTAGAAGTCGTACAACGACAGAGCGGGTCAGCGGATGCTGAGGAGCATAGTGCACAGAGACCACCAACTTTCTACAGAGTCAATCACTACAGACCTCCAAACTTCATGTGGTCTTCAGATCAGCTCAAGAACAGAACGTAGAGAGCTTCATGGAATGGGTCTCCATGGCCGAGCAGCTGCATCCAAGCCTTACATCACCAAACGCAATGCAAAGCGTCAGATGCAGTGGAGTAAAGCACAACATAGGAAAATCTTATTTAGTCAATCACCTTTTTCAGTGAGCAGCACATTTTTAAACACTTTACTCCCAACAGTGGCAGCTATAGTCAATTCAGATGTAATTTAGACCTGCTGTTATGTTATAGATCAACTTATTTGTAACCTTTAATTGGTGCAATGAACTTGTAAACAGGAAATAAACCTATCAGTGGATTCGCTGGATCGGTTGAGTAAGTATCAAAGGATAATATCCAAGGTGGGACGTCCACCAGGACTGGGGTTGGACCACTGGTTGAAGGGATGGCTTATTGGCAGTTTAAACATGAGTTTGGAGTTTTCAGATAAAGCTTCACTTCCTTTACTAAATATTTACTCAGCCGACATATCACTATTTCTCCTATTCTTAACTAATTCAGTGTTTTTTCCTGTGAATATTATAATAACACAATAACACAAGGCCTCTGAAACTACAACTGGTTAGTCAGTTGGCTAACACTGGCATATTAACTTTGTGTGGATGAAATCCATAATAAAAACCTTTTTAATTTAAATATTTTGGTTCCACAGACAATTTACTGTTATATAAAGGATTCAGTACTAAATTCTAGATGATTCATCTGGTTTTTCCAACAACCAAAGAAATCAGTTTGTTCTGATTCATATATTTTATGTGTCTGAAAATCTATATCTATAGCAAATATACAATGAACCAGAGAGAACATTGTCTTTATAAGTTCAAAGGCAACAATAAGTTACTGATTTAATTTATTCCTACCAACACAACACACAATAACCCACCACCACCACGTCAGGGTCACTGCAGTGCTAAGAATGATCAACCTACCCAATAGTACCTGCTCTGTGGGGGTCCTGTGAGGGTCCTGATCATTGAAGAACAGGGTAACAAAGTATACAGTGAATCAGATGAACTTCAGTCTGTAAGTTGCTACCTGTTGTACCATGTAGAGGACATCCTGGTCTTTCCAATAATGTATCATGTGTTGGGGTGCGTCATTCACAACAGACGTTCTACCTTTTTAAATATGGCTGCCTCTCAGTTACCACAGTTTATGGGAGCGAGAGAGATACGTTCTCAAATATTATGTATTTATTACGTTTCTAAAGCCTATAATTGATATATTTTAGATATAAAACTGTTGTAGCTAGTTCTCAAAGCACTGTTTATTGATATACACAAATGTTTAACTACCTAACAGCAGACTTTTTTTGATGTCCTTTGCAGTGGACATTGGGACTAAATCTGGTTTTATATGAAATTAATGATGTCACAGGTGACAGGAATTCACAGACAGAGATCATTTTGCAACATGTAAGCTCTGTTAACATGTAAACATAAACATTTATTACTAATTTATTTTTTTGTTAATTGCTAATTGAAGTATTTTCCTTATTTGTTAGAAAATGATACATAAATGTACATTTAAAATAGAACATTAAAATGAAATGGACTGTAAGAGAAGTTGGGTACTACGTGTGGAAAGTGTGAAACTTAGGCTTAAGGTTTGGAGTGATTAACACAGGTTTAGCTAGTGTGCCTAAAAATTATTTAAACCTGGATTTTTTATATTTTAATCAAAGTAATGGTAACCTTTGAAATAGGTTATTGTTTGTTCCTGTCCATATTGTTTGTTTATGTTCATAAACAGTGCATTTGAAATATTTACTATACTGCCAAAAGTGGAAATGGTATCAAAAAAGGTAAACAATGTTTGTTTACTCAGTTTTTATTTACATTATTTTCTAGGATCGAGTTGGTGCTGATGTTGTAGAAGGGTTTTTGGTCTGATGCAGAACAGAAAACAAGAAATATGTCCTCAACATTGTCAGGTTTTCCACTATAAAGGACATTCCATAAAAAAAAAATTTAAAATGTTTTTTTTTTTTTTTAAAAAAACATAGTGGTTTTAATGTGAAGACATTGATTATGTTTTAATTTGCACTAAGCAGTATAGCTAGATTTTTTCTATCACAGTTTATTAGTAAATATATGCAAAGTAATAACTAACAATAACATTAATTCCGTGTATTATTAGAAACAAGTTCCACAGTTGACATCTCACCTCATCTGCACACTTCACACTGATTCACACTGCACTGATTCTTATTGTTTTACAAGATGCATCATAAAAAGACACTGTGTTGCAGGACAAGCCAGAGACCCCAGAAGGAGGTGTTTATGTGCAGATGATGGCCTCAAAATGCTTCGTCTGACTCGAGTCGAGAAGCTGGAAATTTTGCCTCCGAGCCCCTCGTGTGCAAGGCGAGAGATCATGTAGGTACCAGAACTAAAGTTCTAGATATTAGTGTTTGAATAAAAGAATCATATATTTTTTTTATTTATGATCTTCTGAAAAGTTATGTAGGAAATTAAGGCTGGTTCTTCTGCGCTGTTACTCCAAATAAGATATTCTGGACCAGTTATTTGATTTTGATAATCATTGCTGTTCAGTATGTATGGATTGATTCTATCACTCAGCTCATATTAACCCTTGTGTTTTATGTGCAGTGCGACTCTGAAGGATGGTGCAGGGAAGAGATGCTTGAATCCAGAGTCCAACTTTGTCCAGGAGCTCATCAAGAAGATGATGGACAGCAGGTTAGTTCTTGTCTGTTTGGTATAATGAAGCTGCATGATGACATACAGGACTCACTTTACCAGCAGAATCTGTATTTACATTCAGATCTGTTGGTGTTTTGTAGGCGTTCACAGTAGAAGAAGCTCCAGAGTGACATATCTCCTCCAGCTTCACTCCAGAGACGCCCTGAGACCAACAGAGAGACGGCAGCTGTTCATCAGTCATGAACTTTCACTGTACTGATATTTTCATACTGACATTTTTCTACTGATTGTATGTTCTTCAGTATAAAGAGTTTTGTGGAACAGACTGATAAACACTGTGATGTACAAAAGTTTTCATCACTCTTGAACGTTGAAAACATTTGGATACTTTTATACATCTAACTAAACTTTCTCCACTTTGTTTCAAAGAAAATACTTTATTTAGTTTTTATAAATTATGGAAAGTCTGCAAAACACTCATGTACAAAAGTCTCTGTTTTCACTGTTTAAAATTTTGTCTGTTCATTTTTAAAATGATTAGGCTAAAAATAAATAAATAAATATTTAATGCTTGCTGGTTTGATTTTGGGTCATATTCCACAGTAAATAAATGGTTGAAGGGTAAACTAATCTATACTGTTGATGCATATAGGCTTGTTAGATATCTGAGAAGAAGGTTTGTTATAAGAAATGTGCATCCACACTGAATAATCTCCATAATAACCTAATCTTAACTGTACAAACTTGTGAATTAAATAGAATTTCAGGATTCATTTTAATTCATTACAACTAAAAAAATATTTTCTTTGGAGCCTAATGCTGAAATTAAATGAAAAAGAAATGTTAAGGTTTTCTGACTAGACTAGACTAACATTAATATTAGACAGTAAGGCTGTGTCCCAAACAGCACCCTCTGGAACATTACATACTGCACTACTTAAAGCACTTCAAATGATGGCGTCCTTTTATTTATTCATTAATTAATTTATTAATTTTATTTATTATATTTTATTTTTTATGTATTTAATGTAGAAGCAGTCTGCAGTTTGGGGCGTGGTCAGAGAGTAATGTAACTTTATGTTTCAGAGTGCTTTCTGACTAAATTTAATATAAACGTTAGCTAACCCAAACCCTCCTAGTCTGTTACCATAACAACACATTATACTAAAGCTGTTTTATTGTAGTATATATGGTCATCGTTGCTGTTCACTGCTCTCATCACTGACGCAAACTAACCGATGCTCCAGTCAGACGAGAGCTCGGGTCAGTGAAGCTGCTAACGGCAGGATATTTCTAAACAGGCATCTCAACACAAGCCTTAACTAACCCCCCCATCCCCCTGGTTCCTATGCCAATGAGACCATGAATGTTATATCTGTTACAATACCAGTTAGAATATAGCACATAATACTGTATATACATATATCACACCATATTCTTTAATATCTTACATTACACTGTGCTCAGCATGTGACTGGTGAGTTAGCTTGGTGCTAACATATTAGCTTGTGGCTAATTTAATCAGGAGAATGTAAAGAATTTTTATGTTAAACATTGTAATTTTTAATTTTTGGGAATTTGTTGCATCAATAAATATACAAAATAAAGATTCACTGTATTATATCAGCTAATTAACTGAGTAATGAATTATCTGAATAATAACACCCATGATAGATAGGTATATTATACCTATTTATTATTCCTTTGTTAAGGGTTTATGATCTAAATAATAAACATTGGTAAACAGAATATAAACCATTCATAAACCTTTATAAATGTAGTCTTATTCTAAAGTGGATGATTTATTATATGCTTTTTATTTTTAAGCTAATCAGTGCTGCTCTGGTATATGACGTAGTGCGGCCACACGAGACACAACATTTAAATCGTCATGATGAAATCTGCCCTACTGAACTGCTGACTGAATCAGTTCTGAGAAGTAGGAAATTCAGGAGGAAGCGAGACTAAGAAGTGATAGCAGCTCCAAAAAAGGTCATTTCCACCAAAACAGCATGTAAAGGCGGATCTAAGCGTATAAAAGAGGAGCACAAGTCCTCCTTCAATCACTGCTCCACTCTGACAGCCGCCTGAACAGAAACCAGCTAATTCAACATCATCACCCAGAACGTCTTCAAGAACAGGAGCACAATGAAATCTGCTCCAGCTGCTGTGGTTCTTGCTTGTCTGCTTATAGTGAACGTAGAAGGTAGGATCCGTTCTTTCATTCATCACATCCAGTTAAACGTGTCTGTAGTTCTTTGTATCTTCTACAAACTAAGAATTCTGATTCTGCAGTTAAAGATAAATCTCTGTATGTATTTGCAGGTCAGGCCAGGATGGCTGTAAAGAGGTGCTTATGTCAGGGTTCTGGTGTGAACATGGTTCGTCCACAGCGGGTTGAGAAGGTTGAAGTTTATCCTGCTGGTCCTTCTTGTGGAAACGTGGAAATTATGTAAGTTTCCATCAAATCAGAATCAAATGATGTAAAATACCAAACAGCTTAATTCCTTTCAAACATCTAACTGGTTTGTTTTTACTCGTTTAGTGTCACTTTGAAAAACGGCGCAGGACAGAAATGCTTGAACCCAGAATCTAGTTTTGCCCAGAACTACATCAAGAGAGCGATTGAAAGGAGGTGAGAACGTCTGATTGAACACATGAAGATTGATAGTTACACATTATTCTGAGCTGGTTTTCAGTGAAAAAGCACTAAAGACCAACTTTAATCATCAAAACATCAACATTAATATTTTTTATTTATTATATTTTCAGGAGTCTGCAATAAAACATGAGACACAACATCAGTGAAGAAGACGCTGTGAGAACTGAGACAGTATAAACTGCTGACTGTATATATATTTACCTTAAATACTTTAACTGCTTGTTGTATATTGTAAATACTGTAAATATGTATGTTTAATTTATGGAAGTGATGCTGTTGTTTAACTTTACACTGTGAAATGTTTCATTTAAAGACTTTTTAGAAACACTTTAATTTTATTTAATTTTTTTTGTATGTACTTTGTTGGTTTTGACGTTAATGTAATAAATTGTGCACCTGAAGGTGCCTGAAATCTACAGAACCAATGTGATGTGTTAGCTATTAACATCATGCGTGAGAGTGTTTGTTAAATATCAAACTGGTAGCTGATATTTGATTAGTTATAATATTAGACACTGCAGCTCCAGCAGTGAACATATTCCTGTTAATACGACTAGACTGATCTTCACAATTTGAGAGTGAAGTGTTCATCAACAAACATCCACTCAGAAAACCCCCACCAGCAACAGGAGGACAGGCGGTCTCTCCGTGTGAGGGTGCACTACTGCACTCTGAACAGAATTCTGTTTAATCAATCAATCAATCAATCAACCTAGATTTTCACTGGGAAATACACCGAGGGCGCTTTAAGGAATTAAAAAAAAAATTAAAATGGATTTTGATTTGATAAAATAGACTGATAAAAGAAAACTAAACCAAATAAATGGTTAAATATTAAAAATCTAATTAGGAAAAAGAAAAAATGTTAAATGATTAATATTTCAATATAAGAGGATACGCAGACAACTCAAATTTGTAATTCAGAAATGAAAGCACTTTAAAAATAGCAAAATAAATCAATATAAAGTAATAGAATAAATCAATTAAAATAAAACAAAATAGTAAATAAATGCAAAAATGAATAAACAGACTACAGATGATGAATAACAATAAAAATTAACAACTTTAATAATACAAATATAAATAATACATAAGTAAATGAATTCAATAACTGAATTCAACTAAAAAAATGAATAAAATTAAATACACTGTAATGAATTACTGTAAGTTTTCTGTGGAAATACAACAGTATCTTACTGTTTTTTATAATAATTGTAAAATACTGTTAAATAATCACACAGCATATGCAAATTAACAGTAATGCAATCAGTTTCCCAATAACAGCAAATAACTGTAATTTATCAGCTAATACAGTATTTTCTGTCAACCTGTGGAAATATGCACCATCATCCCTTTACAGTCCAGTCAATATCCATCAAACTCATACTGGAGATTACAGATTAATGTTTCTTTTTGATGATAACCCTTTTTTATTAAATTGTCCAAACAGCTTCTATTGTGCTTGTATTGTGTTAATTTGTGAAATACAGAAAGATAATCTAAATCAGTTCTTAGACGAGGAGATGCGAGCTGGTGCATTTACAACTGGCATATTAGGACTGCAGCTGCGGTGGTCCTCGTAAAGCTGAAGAAAAAGATAACTGTTAACGCCACGTCTCCTAAAGTTTGCAGGGATATGGTTTTGTCAGTATGATTATTAAACTTTTAAGATATAAGATGTTGTTAGTTATGTCTGTTTTATTTAGTGACTAAATTTAGCAAAGAAACTGTAGCTTGAACTGTGTTAGCTAGCTAGGTAGCTAGCTGGCTGGCTAGTACCATCAATACAGAGTTATTTTACTGTCATATACTGTAATTCAATTTACAGTACAATACTGTCAAAATTACAGTAGGTGCACTGTAAAATAACAGTAAAATACAGGCAGCAGGGACAGTATTTTACTGTTATTTTACAGTGCATCTACTGTAATTTTAACAGTATTGTACTGTAAATTGAATTACAGTAAATTACAGTTAATTTACAGTAATTTTTTACAGTGTAAGCAAACCAAACATGAAACCTAAATCTAAAGGAAATACATAATTAACCAAACAATAACCAAAATCCCCGCAACTCACTATCGGTTTAAATTCAAAGGCAAAAAATGTTAATTAATTTTCACTTTCGTCACAGATATTTAAAAATTTGCATATGACTGTTTATGATTGAGTGAGTGGTTTCCACCCCTGGCCCTGGAAGACCCCCGCTCTGCACATGTTAGTGTTTTCCCAGCTCCTAAAACTCAGCAAACCTTTTTTTGAAATACAGGCAGAGAACATATCCTGCAGATCCTGCAGAACACTGTTCTAGATAATCAATAATTGAGTGGATCAGACACAGTACCGCTGTGTCACTGCTGCACTGAGAATCGTCCACCGACCAAAACTATCTAGACAACAGTGTCCTGTGGGCGGCGTCCTGTGTCCACTGATGAAGAACTAGAGGAACATAAACTGTGCAGCAGCAGATGAGCTACTGTCTCTGACTTTACATCTACAAGGTGGACCAGCAAGTAGTAAGAGTGTCTAATAGAGTGGACAGTGAGTGGACACAGTGTTTAAACACTCCAGCAGCAGCACTGCTGTGTCTGATCCACTCACACCAGCACCATGTCAGTGTCACTGCAGTGCTGAGAATGACCCACCAACCAAATAATACCTGCTCTATGGTGGTCCTGTGGGGGTTCTGACTATTCTGTGTCAGGTTTATATGTGTGCATGTGAAAGCCATGAACAATGTGACACTAAACTAACACTCAGCTTTCAAAACACCTCCGTTTCTAAATCTTTCTTTCTTACTTTCATCCAACAGAGACATAAATGAGAGTAAACAAGTCCCAAAAAATGTCTCTGTAAAACACCCTGAAATTCAACAAGATACAAGATACAAGAGTGTGCAGATCACTCTCCTAAAACCTTTATCTGCAGAAGTGTGCACGAGACCTCAGCAGCGTTGAGAGAAAGTATTTCTGAGAAATGAACAGATCAGGAGAAAAAGGAACCTGCGCTGTGAAACTAAAAGTTAAAAAAGCCAAAACAACCACAAACACATAATTTCAAAGGGAAAGCCCCAGTATAGAATATAAATTACAGCCCTCAATCACTTTCACTACCAGTAGAACTTCAATCTGTCTCTGAACCCGACCAGACCTTCACAGAGAGTGAGATGAAGACAGTTGCAGCTTTAGTTCTCGTCTGTCTGCTCGTGCTGGACGTCAGAGGTAAGAAAGCCTGGAGCTTCATCTGAACATTACAATCATGAACCACTGAATGTGGACCTGCTTGCACTGATTCTTATTGTTTTACAAGATGCATCATGAAAGACACTGTGTGTTGCAGGACAAGCCAGAGACCCCAGAAGGAGGTGTTTATGTGCAGATGATGGCCTCAAAATGCTTCGTCTGACTCGAGTCGAGAAGCTGGAAATTTTGCCTCCGAGCCCCTCGTGTGCAAGACGAGAGATCATGTAGGTACCAGAACTAAAGTCTTAGAAATTAGTGTTTGAATAAAAGAATCATATATTTTTTTTATTTATGATCTTCTGAAAAGTTATGTAGGAAATTAAGGCTGGTTCTTCTGCGCTGTTACTCCAAATAAGATATTCTGGACCAGTTATTTGATTTTGATAATCATTGCTGTTCAGTATGTATGGATTGATTCTATCACTCAGCTCATATTAACCCTTGTGTTTTATGTGCAGTGCGACTCTGAAGGATGGTGCAGGGAAGAGATGCTTGAATCCAGAGTCCAACTTTGTCCAGGAGCTCATCAAGAAGATGATGGACAGCAGGTTAGTTGTTGTCTGTTTGGTATAATGAAGCTGCATGATGACATACAGGACTCGCTTTACCAGCAGAATCTGTATTTACATTCAGATCTGTTGGTGTTTTGTAGGCGTTCACAGTAGAAGAAGCTCCAGAGTGACATATCTCCTCCAGCTTCACTCCAGAGACGCCCTGAGACCAACAGAGAGACGGCAGCTGATCATCAGTCATGAACGTTCACTGTGCTGATATTTTCATACTGACATTTTTCTACTGATTGTATGTTCTTCAGTATAAAGAGTTTTGTGGAACAGACCGATAAACACTGTGATGTATTAAGGTTTATGATTTCAGTTCGTGTCTATTTCTTCTATATTTTCTTCTCCTGAGTGTGATTATTTTTTTGAGAACTTAATAAATTGGCTTTTGAAGTTAACGCTGATGTGTCTGACACGTGTTATGTTCCTGTGAATACTTCTCTATAGAAGAATTAGAATATTATGAATAAGCTTAGATTCATTATGAGAATTTCCAGATAGCAAAATTGTTCTGGCCCAAATCTGGCCCACATTGCCCACTTTCATCTGGCCCACTTGCCACATGGATGGATGCCACTTGGACAGACCACTCCCAGTTGCAAAGTCAAATTAAGTTGTTAAGCGGGCCAGATGTGGGTCACATATGAAGCAGATTAGGACCACCCATCAGCGAAAAGTGAACCACACCACTGGGCCTAATATGGATCAGAAGCTCACCACAAGATGTGGACTGAATATGGAACAGATCCGCACCAAACTCGTTTTAGCTGGTAAAATTATTATACATATACACACCAGATTATGGCTTTAGATCAGACAAGAGTGAACCACAACATGGGCCAAATCTGGACAAGAAGCTGACCACTAGATGTGAGCAGATCTAGAACAGATTCCACACCACACAAGACCTATTACAGATAGCAAAACTTCTCTGGCCCACATGACCTCTCATTTTCATCTGGCCCACTTGTGGTATGGACTGACAGCATTTGGGTGGGCCACATATGCACCAAATCATGGCTGTGCGTTCATCAAATGTGAACAACACCACTGAGTCTCATCTGGACAAAAGCTGTCCACAAGATGTACTGAATTTGACACAGAACTGCTCCAGACTTCATTCCGATAGTAAAATAGTACTCTAGCCCACATCCCCTCCTACTTTCATCTGGCCCACTTGTTCCATGGACTGAAAGCATTGGGAGGACCAACCCAGGTTGAAACAAGTGGGCCAAATAAACACCAGTGGGCCAAATTAGGGCCACATATTAGCTAAAACTAAACAATAACAAAACTTTTTCTTTATAAGCCTCTAATCTCTAAGGCAAAACATATCCAATGTTAGTTAAGGGACCCATATAATAGCTGTTGTATTTGCATTAAATTATCCATCCATCTATTATCTTCCGCTTTATCTTGCTACTCAGGGTCACGGGGGGATGGAGCCAATCCCAGCATCATCAGGCAAATGTGGGGACACCATGGACAGGACACCAGTCCATCACATGGCCAACATTCACTCACACCTACGGACAGTTTAGAGTGAGGATCCTAACGTGTATGCGTTTGGACTGTGGGAGGAAACCGGAGTACTCGGAGGAACCCACTCAAACACGGAGAGAACATACACACTCCACACAGAACCACCCGGACCGGGAATCCAACCCAGACCATCTTACTGTGAGGAGACAGTGTTGACCACTACACCACCATACTGACCACTACACCACCATACTAACCACTACATCACCGTACTAACCACTACACCACCGTACTAACCACTACACCACCATACTAACCACTACACCACCATACTAACCACTACACCACCATACTAACCACTACACCACCGTACTAACCACTACATCACCGTACTAACCACTACACCACCGTACTAACCACTACACCACCATACTGACCACTACACCACCATACTAACCACTACACCACCATACTAACCACTACACCACCCTACTAACCACTACACCACCATACTAACCACTACACCACCCTACTAACCACTACACCACCGTACTAACTACTACACCACCATACTAACCACTACACCACCATACTGA
Source organism: Megaleporinus macrocephalus (assembly GCA_021613375.1). NCBI lineage: Eukaryota > Metazoa > Chordata > Actinopteri > Characiformes > Anostomidae > Megaleporinus > Megaleporinus macrocephalus. The sequence continues at coordinate 6,010,084 of CM038725.1, read as the reverse complement.
CCACTACACCACCATACTAACCACTACACCACCATACTAACCACTACACCACCCTACTAACCACTACACCACCATACTAACCACTACACCACCCTACTAACCACTACACCACCATACTGACCACTACACCACTGTGCCGCTCTGGTGTATTAAATTATTGATATATTTATTAATTCAGTGCACAGCTGATACAGTCTCAATAATCAATAGAATGAGATGCACTGATGAGCTTCAGATCACCATGTTCATACCAAGGTGCTGGAGGGGTAGAAACTCCCAAACATTGCTCTGTGGAACAGTAGACCTGCCTTCAGTATAGTGCTGGAGCACCATCCAGTATGTTTGAGATGAGATGGACTGGCATTAATATGCCTCAGTTATGCTTTTGGCTGTATGCAATCAAATCCTTACAGCATCAACAGCAAAGTCTTACCAGAAGACTATGGGGGACCTAATACAAAGAGTAGTTTTATGTGTACTGTAGAGAAACCTACTGACCTACTGAGTTTTTATAATGGTGGTGATAGGAAGCAGAAGTTGCGGTGGCTACAAAGCAAACATATCCATTTTAAATACCATTCACCACCAGTGAACCTTGATGTGTTGATATGAAATAATAGCTTAGACATCAGGCATCATATTCATAACTATTCTATGTGAAATGTTACTATAAGTGTGTTTTCACCAATAAGAACACCAGACCTGATTAGAACAGATGTAAATAATCATACATACAATACAAAGTATCATGAATATGTTATTGTGAGAGAAGTAGATCAGATCTTGATCCAGTTTGAAGAACAAAGTTAGGTTCCAGATTTCTCCTGGACGCCCCAGACATTGTATGAATGTGTTCAGTTCCTTCAGCAGCAATCTTGATTTAGCTTAATGAAGTACTGAGCAGTCAAAGCAGGTATTAGATGAGAACTGATAATAATACTGGGTTGTTTAGGAGAAGCTTGGAAAGGGTTAAATAAACACACTGATGTATGTAAAAGCACTACTTACTCTATTAATACTGATTGAATATTTAAAAAAAATGATTTGCTGGAAAATAGCTTTAGCTGTCCTCAAGTGCCTCAAATTTTTGCACAACCCTGGAGCTTTTAGATAAATTAAACACTGTGGATGTCTGGTTACTATCACTACCACTGTGAAAAAACTCTCCTAGCATTTAACATCAAACCACTCTGACTTTTATTTTTATTTCAGACTGTGGTGGAATTCACCTTTAATACCCTTGATCTTGAAACAAACAGTAGCTGAGCAGGTGTCTACAAACTTTTGGACACATAATGTCCTGACAGGCCACAGAATTTTAAAATTTAGAGTTCAACATAATAAAAATTGCTCTTTCAGCACTCTGGCTAATAGGCAAGGCCTTTAAGATCTGAATTCAGAGTGTTAGAAGAGGAAAAAGATAAGTTTCTGCAGAGCTTTGAGCCTCAATGTACTGACTTTTGACCCCCTGACTTCTATTTGATATATAATTATATCTGTTATTGTTTCAATGCACTTAAAGTAGTTATCATAAACAGTCTCTTGTGCTGCTTTCAGATCTTTGTGGTGTGAAATATTCTGTTCTTGCTGATAATCATTGCACATTGATTTGCATACATAATAACAGTATGGATTTCAGAAGTGTGAATGTTTTTAATGCAGTTTCAGTCACATCACACTTGTTTCATTATTGCTATGAGTTGAAAGCATGTAAAGTTTTGGGAATTTCCATCAGCAGCCTTTAAAAAAAGCACTACAGACAATAATCGACTGCAGTCTATTAATACTTCACTCTGCGGTTTATGAGCAAACGGAGTGGTCAATATTAGCATGTGCTGCTTTGCACTCTGGCCGCTTTACTATCACCCGGAGGATTTCTGAGAAACTGTAAGTCAGAATGAGGAAGTCTAAGCGGCATCATGCCAGAATTTCTCCATGTGTATGATTGAGATGACTGGTGGAATTTACTGTGCTAGTTTAGTGAAAATCCTTTTGAAGCAGGTTCAGCACTGGACTTTGTTTACGTCTACTCGGTTGAATCAGGAGTTGGCAGGGAATTTCTATCAATGTTTCAAAATCTCCCTACAGTGAAATGGTTAGAATGTAAACAAAGTCTGATGTGAAACACTCTGATTCAGAGAAACTTGCAGAGTCAGATTTGTTCACAGTGGTGTTGATGGGAACCAGACACTGCCTGTGACATCTGCTCCATTCCCATTTACAGCATTTGGAAGACACTCTTATACACAGAGACTTACGGTTTACCTGTACACAGGTAGGTGAAGGTAGTGTTACAGTTTACCTGTACACAGGTAGGTGAAGGTAGTGTTACAGTTGACCTGTACACAGGTAGGTGAAGGTAGTGTTACAGTTAATCTGTACACAGGTAGGTGAAGGTAGTGTTACAGTTGACCTGTACACAGATAGGTGAAGGTAGTGTTACAGTTGACCTGTACACAGGTAGGTGAAGGTAGTGTTACAGTTTACCTGTACACAGGTAGGTGAAGGTAGTGTTACAGTTGACCTGTACACAGGTAGGTGAAGGTAGTGTTACAGTTAATCTGTACACAGGTAGGTGAAGGTAGTGTTACAGTTGACCTGTACACAGGTAGGTGAAGGTAGTGTTACAGTTTACCTGTACACAGGTAGGTGAAGGTAGTGTTACAGTTTACCTGTACACAGGTAGGTGAAGGTAGCTTTAATGTTTATCTGTACACAGGTAGGTGAAGATAGCGTTACAGTTGATCTGTACACAGGTAGGTGAAGGTAGTGTTACAGTTTATCTGTACACAGGTAGGTGAAGGTAGCGTTACAGTTTATCTGTACACAGGTAGGTGAAGGTAGTGTTACAGTTTATCTGTACACAGGTAGGTGAAGGTAGTGTTACAGTTTACCTGTACACAGGTAGGTGAAGGTGGTGTTACAGTTGACCTGTACACAGGTAGGTGAAGGTAGTGTTACAGTTGACCTGTACACAGGTAGGTGAAGGTAGTGTTACAGTTGACCTGTACACAGGTAGGTGAAGGTAGTGTTACAGTTTACCTGTACACAGGTAGGTGAAGGTAGTGTTACAGTTGACCTGTACACAGGTAGGTGAAGGTAGTGTTACAGTTAATCTGTACACAGGTAGGTGAAGGTAGTGTTACAGTTGACCTGTACACAGGTAGGTGAAGGTAGTGTTACAGTTGACCTGTACACAGGTAGGTGAAGGTAGTGTTACAGTTGACCTGTACACAGGTAGGTGAAGGTAGTGTTACAGTTTACCTGTACACAGGTAGGTGAAGGTAGTGTTACAGTTGACCTGTACACAGGTAGGTGAATGTAGTGTTACAGTTGACCTGTACACAGGTAGGTGAAGGTAGTGTTACAGTTTACCTGTACACAGGTAGGTGAAGGTAGTGTTACAGTTGACCTGTACACAGGTAGGTGAAGGTAGTGTTACAGTTGACCTGTACACAGGTAGGTGAATGTAGTGTTACAGTTTATCTGTACACGGGTTAGGTTTAGGTTAGGGTTTAGGGTTGGAGTTACAGTCTACTGCATGGACCATTCATACCAGTACAACACATACTAACACGCCACTATCACATCAGTGTCACTACAGTGCTGAGAATGACCCAACTCCTAATAACACCTGCTCTGTGGTGGTCCTGTGGGGGTCCGGATCACTAAAGAACAGAGTAATAAAGTATACAGAGAATCAGATGAACTACAGTCTGTAAGTGTAGCTCCTGTATGGTCAGTGGAGCTGATACAGTAGACAGTGAGTGGAGGTCCTGTATGGTCAGTGGAGCTGATACAGTGGACAGTGAGTGTAGGTCCTGTATGGTCAGTGGAGCTGATACAGTGGACTGTGAGTGTAGATACAAGGAGGTGGAGTTAATGTTATGGCTGTTCTATGTAAGCACAGGTGACAAATATCTATCTTTACATTTGGAAAGTTTTTAATGGAAAATAAAAGCTGCATGTTATCCTACTTGACCCTTCAGCTAAAAAAACTAAAATATTTTTTAAATGTTTATCATATCTAACTATGTAGCTAAGCATTTGTATGTATTCATAATTTACTTAATTATACTTAGATGCTTAGCATTACATACTACAAACTGATTACAAAGACTAAAAGGCTTATATGCAGAGTGGCGCCACCAAGTGGGCAATCATGTACCTGCACACAATGTAACAGAGGAAAGACCCACAACATGGCCATGGACAGACACAGAGAAAGACTATTATGAGCAGGAGTCATAAGGAAAGGTTTAATTGGACTGCTTTGTGACAAACACACAGCTGTAGCCGAGTTTACATTTTAACGTTTGGCTGGTAGTGTACTAATACATTTGGCTGGTAGTGTATCTAAAACGTTTGGCTGGTAGTGTACTAATACATTTGGCTGGTAGTGTATCTAAAGCGTTTGACTGGTAGTGTATCTAAAACTTTTGGCTGGTAGTGTATCTAAAACGTTTGACTGGTAGTGTATCTAAAACGTTTGTCTGGTAGTGTATCTAAAACGTTTGGCTGGTAGTGTACTAAAACGTTTGGCTGGTAGTGTATCTAAAACGTTTGACTGGTAGTGTATCTAAAACGTTTGGCTGGTAGTGTATCTAAAACGTTTGTCTGGTAGTGTACTAAAACGTTTGGCTGGTAGTGTATCTAAAACGTTTGACTGGTAGTGTATCTAAAACGTTTGTCTGGTAGTGTACTAAAACGTTTGGCTGGTAGTGTATCTAAAACGTTTGACTGGTAGTGTATCTAAAACGTTTGGCTGGTAGTGTGCTAAAACGTTTGGCTGGTAGTGTACTAAAACGTTTGGCTGGTAGTGTACTAAAACGTTTGGCTGGTAGTGTATCTAAAACGTTTGACTGGTAGTGTATCTAAAACGTTTGTCTGGTAGTGTACTAAAACGTTTGACTGGTAGTGTATCTAAAACGTTTGGCTGGTAGTGTATCTAAAACGTTTGACTGGTAATGTACTAAAACGTTTGGGTGGTAGTGTACTAAAACGTTTGGCTGGTAGTGTATCTAAAACGTTTGGCTGGTAGTGTACTAAAACGTTTGACTGGTAGTGTACTAAAACGTTTGACTGGTAGTGTATCTAAAACGTTTAACTGGTAGTGTACTAAAACGTTTGGCTGGTAGTGTATCTAAAACGTTTGACTGGTAGTGTGCAAAAACGTTTGGCTGGTAGTGTATCTAAAACGTTTGGCTGGTAGTGTACTAAAACGTTTGACTGGTAGTGTACTAAAACGTTTGACTGGTAGTGTATCTAAAACGTTTGGCTGGTAGTGTATCTAAAACGTTTGGCTGGTAGTGTACTAAAACGTTTGACTGGTAGTGTACTAAAACGTTTGACTGGTAGTGCATCTAAAACGTTTGACTGGTAGTGTACTAAAACGTTTGACTGGTAGTGTATCTAAAAAGTTTGACTGGTAGTGTACTAAAACGTTTGGCTGGTAGTGTATCTAAAACGTTTGATTGGTAGTGTACTAAAACGTTTGACTGGTAGTGTACTAAAACGTTTGACTGGTAGTGTACTAAAACGTTTGTCTGGTAGTGTACTAAAAAGTTTGACTGGTAGTGTATCTAAAACGTTTGATTGGTAGTGTACTAAAACGTTTGACTGGTAGTGTACTAAAACGTTTGTCTGGTAGTGTACTAAAAAGTTTGATTGGTAGTGTACTAAAACGTTTGACTGGTAGTGTACTAAAACGTTTGACTGGTAGTGTACTAAAACGTTTGTCTGGTAGTGTACTAAAACGTTTGGCTGGTAGTGTATCTAAAACGTTTGATTGGTAGTGTACTAAAACGTTTGACTGGTAGTGTACTAAAACGTTTGACTGGTAGTGTATCTAAAACGTTTGGCTGGTAGTGTATCTAAAACGTTTGACTGGTAGTGTACTAAAACGTTTGACTGGTAGTGTATCTAAAACGTTTGACTGGTAGTGTACTAAAACGTTTGACTGGTAGTGTACTAAAACGTTTGGCTGGTAGTGTATCTAAAACGTTTGGCTGGTAGTGTATCTAAAACGTTTGGCTGGTAGTGTATCTAAAACGTTTGACTGGTAGTGTACTAAAACGTTTGACTGGTAGTGTATCTAAAACGTTTGGCTGGTAGTGTACTAAAACGTTTGGCTGGTAGTGTACTAAAACGTTTGACTGGTAGTGTACTAAAACGTTTGACTGGTAGTGTATCTAAAACGTTTGGCTGGTAGTGTATCTAAAATGTTTGACTGGTAGTGTACTAAAACGTTTGACTGGTAGTGTATCTAAAACGTTTGACTGGTAGTGTATCTAAAATGTTTGACTGGTAGTGTACTAAAACGTTTGACTGGTAGTGTATCTAAAACGTTTGACTGGTAGTGTACTAACACGTTTGGCTGGTAGTGTATCTAAAACGTTTGATTGGTAGTGTACTAAAACGTTTGGCTGGTAGTGTATCTAAAACGTTTGACTGGTAGTGTACTAACACGTTTGGCTGGTAGTGTACTAAAACGTTTGACTGGTAGTGTACTAAAACGTTTGGCTGGTAGTGTATCTAAAACGTTTGGCTGGTAGTGTATCTAAAACGTTTGACTGGTAGTGTATCTAAAACGTTTGTCTGGTAGTGTATCTAAAACGTTTGATTGGTAGTGTATCTAAAACGTTTGACTGGTAGTGTACTAAAACGTTTGACTGGTAATGTACTAAAACGTTTGACTGATAGTGTACTAAAACGTTTGGCTGGTAGTGTATCTAAAACGTTTGGCTGGTAGTGTATCTAAAACATTTGCCTGGTAGTGTATCTAAAACGTTTGATTGGTAGTGTATCTAAAACGTTTGACTGGTAGTGTACTAAAACGTTTGACTGGTAATGTACTAAAACGTTTGACTGGTAGTGTATCTAAAACGTTTGACTGGTAGTGTACTAACACGTTTGGCTGGTAGTGTACTAAAACGTTTGACTGGTAGTGTACTAAAACGTTTGGCTGGTAGTGTATCTAAAACGTTTGGCTGGTAGTGTATCTAAAACGTTTGACTGGTAGTGTATCTAAAACGTTTGTCTGGTAGTGTATCTAAAACGTTTGATTGGTAGTGTATCTAAAACGTTTGACTGGTAGTGTACTAAAACGTTTGACTGGTAATGTACTAAAACGTTTGACTGGTAGTGTACTAAAACGTTTGACTGGTAGTGTATCTAAAACGTTTGACTGGTAGTGTATCTAAAACGTTTGACTGGTAGTGTGCTAAAACGTTTGGCTGGTAGTGTATCTAAAACGTTTGGCTGGTAGTGTATCTAAAACGTTTGATTGGTAGTGTATCTAAAACGTTTGGCTGGTAGTGTATCTAAAACGTTTGACTGGTAGTGTACTAAAACGTTTGACTGGTAGTGTATCTAAAACGTTTGGCTGGTAGTGTACTAAAACGTTTGGCTGGTAGTGTACTAAAACGTTTGACTGGTAGTGTACTAAAACGTTTGGCTGGTAGTGTATCTAAAACGTTTGGCTGGTAGTGTACTAAAACGTTTGGCTGGTAGTGTACTAAAACGTTTGACTGGTAGTGTACTAACACGTTTGGCTGGTAGTGTACTAAAACGTTTGACTGGTAGTGTACTAAAACGTTTGGCTGGTAGTGTATCTAAAACGTTTGGCTGGTAGTGTATCTAAAACGTTTGACTGGTAGTGTATCTAAAACGTTTGTCTGGTAGTGTACTAAAACGTTTGACTGGTAGTGTATCTAAAACGTTTGACTGGTAGTGTACTAAAACGTTTGACTGGTAGTGTATCTAAAACGTTTGGCTGGTAGTGTACTAAAACGTTTGACTGGTAGTGTACTAAAACGTTTGACTGGTAGTGTATCTAAAACGTTTGACTGGTAGTGTGCTAAAACGTTTGGCTGGTAGTGTATCTAAAACGTTTGGCTGGTAGTGTATCTAAAACGTTTGATTGGTAGTGTATCTAAAACGTTTGGCTGGTAGTGTATCTAAAACGTTTGGCTGGTAGTGTATCTAAAACGTTTGACTGGTAGTGTATCTAAAACGTTTGTCTGGTAGTGTATCTAAAACGTTTGATTGGTAGTGTATCTAAAACGTTTGACTGGTAGTGTACTAAAACGTTTGGCTGGTAGTGTATCTAAAACGTTTGACTGGTAGTGTACTAAAACGTTTGACTGGTAGTGTATCTAAAACGTTTGGCTGGTAGTGTACTAAAACGTTTGGCTGGTAGTGTACTAAAACGTTTGACTGGTAGTGTACTAAAACGTTTGGCTGGTAGTGTATCTAAAACGTTTGGCTGGTAGTGTACTAAAACGTTTGGCTGGTAGTGTACTAAAACGTTTGACTGGTAGTGTACTAACACGTTTGGCTGGTAGTGTACTAAAACGTTTGACTGGTAGTGTACTAAAACGTTTGGCTGGTAGTGTATCTAAAACGTTTGGCTGGTAGTGTATCTAAAACGTTTGACTGGTAGTGTATCTAAAACGTTTGTCTGGTAGTGTACTAAAACGTTTGACTGGTAGTGTATCTAAAACGTTTGACTGGTAGTGTACTAAAACGTTTGACTGGTAGTGTATCTAAAACGTTTGACTGGTAGTGTGCTAAAACGTTTGGCTGGTAGTGTATCTAAAACGTTTGTCTGGTAGTGTACTAAAACGTTTGACTGGTAGTGTATCTAAAACGTTTGACTGGTAGTGTACTAAAACGTTTGACTGGTAGTGTATCTAAAACGTTTGACTGGTAGTGTGCTAAAACGTTTGGCTGGTAGTGTATCTAAAACGTTTGACTGGTAGTGTGCTAAAACGTTTGACTGGTAGTGTATCTAAAACGTTTGGCTGGTAGTGTGCTAAAACGTTTGACTGGTAGTGTATCTAAAACGTTTGGCTGGTAGTGTGCTAAAACGTTTGACTGGTAGTGTATCTAAAACGTTTGACTGGTAGTGTGCTAAAACGTTTGGCTGGTAGTGTATCTAAAACGTTTGGCTGGTAGTGTGCAAAAACGTTTGACTGGTAGTGTATCTAAAACGTTTGACTGGTAGTGTACTAAAACGTTTGACTGGTAGTGTACTAAAACGTTTGACTGGTAGTGTATCTAAAACGTTTGGCTGGTAGTGTACTAAAACGTTTGACTGGTAGTGTACTAAAACGTTTGACTGGTAGTGTATCTAAAACGTTTGACTGGTAGTGTACTAAAACGTTTGACTGGTAGTGTATCTAAAACGTTTGGCTGGTAGTGTACTAAAACGTTTGACTGGTAGTGTATCTAAAACGTTTGACTGGTAGTGTACTAAAACGTTTGACTGGTAGTGTACTAAAACGTTTGACTGGTAGTGTATCTAAAACGTTTGGCTGGTAGTGTACTAAAACGTTTGACTGGTAGTGTACTAAAACGTTTGACTGGTAGTGTATCTAAAACGTTTGACTGGTAGTGTATCTAAAACGTTTGGCTGGTAGTGTATCTAAAACAGTTGACTGGTAGTGTATCTAAAACGTTTGACTGGTAGTGTATCTAAAACGTTTGTCTGGTAGTGTACTAAAACGTTTGGCTGGTAGTGTACTAAAACGTTTGGCTGGTAGTGTATCTAAAACGTTTGTCTGGTAGTGTACTAAAACGTTTGGCTGGTAGTGTATCTAAAACGTTTGGCTGGTAGTGTACTAAAACGTTTGACTGGTAGTGTACTAAAACGTTTGACTGGTAGTGTATCTAAAACGTTTGACTGGTAGTGTGCTAAAACGTTTGGCTGGTAGTGTACTAAAACGTTTGACTGGTAGTGTACTAAAACGTTTGTCTGGTAGTGTACTAAAACGTTTGACTGGTAGTGTATCTAAAACGTTTGACTGGTAGTGTACTAAAACGTTTGGCTGGTAGTGTATCTAAAACGTTTGTCTGGTAGTGTACTAAAACGTTTGGCTGGTAGTGTATCTAAAACGTTTGGCTGGTAGTGTACTAAAACGTTTGACTGGTAGTGTACTAAAACGTTTGACTGGTAGTGTATCTAAAACGTTTGGCTGGTAGTGTACTAAAACGTTTGACTGGTAGTGTACTAAAACGTTTGACTGGTAGTGTATCTAAAACGTTTGACTGGTAGTGTGCTAAAACGTTTGGCTGGTAGTGTACTAAAACGTTTGACTGGTAGTGTACTAAAACGTTTGTCTGGTAGTGTACTAAAACGTTTGACTGGTAGTGTATCTAAAACGTTTGTCTGGTAGTGTATCTAAAACGTTTGGCTGGTAGTGTACTAAAACGTTTGGCTGGTAGTGTACTAAAACGTTTGGCTGGTAGTGTACTAAAACGTATATGTAGTGTTTTGAATTCTGGAATGCTAGTCAGCATGACCAGGCTCGGGAGACCAGCTAAACCAGCACCGGACCAGCATGAAATTCCTACTGGTTTGTGCGGTACTGCAACCGTGAACAGCTGCTGAGTTCTGGCAGATGGCAGCTCCGACCCTGGGAACAGAACGTGGGTGATTTTTGCTCACACTTGCCAAATCTCATGACTAGACCACAGCTGTCTGTTTATCGGTGCTATTTATCATCTTCTTTTGTTTGCCCGACATTATTTACCGGACACAGTTGCAAACAATATCAGTGCATGCATGCAAGTGTGAATAAGGCTGCTTGTTCAGTCTGCATTCCAAATGTAATAACTTCCTTGCCAGACACAAAGACCATGTAGCTCCCAGCCTGAACTATGCTCTGGTCAGTCCATGTGTGGGACATGGCCTGACCTTGAACAGTAGATTATTCTGAACAGAAAAATGATTTAATTTTAACATGAATAACTGGCTCTTTGCTGACTTTCTTTTGATTTACACGATTTTTTAAATGTCAGGCCTACTACACTTATTCATCATCATTATCGCCCCTGACTGGAGGTCAATCACTATATAGACACAGATCAGCCATAACATTAAAACCACCTCCTTGTATCTACACTCACTGTCCACTGTATCAGCTCCACTGACCATACAGGAGCTCCACTCACAGTCCACTGTATCAGCTCCACTGACCATACAGGACCTCCACTCACTGTCCACTGTATCAGCTCCACTGACCATACAGGACCTCCACTCACTGTCCACTGTATCAGCTCCACTGACCATACAGGAGCTCCACTCACAGTCCACTGTATCAGCTCCACTGACCATACAGGAGCTCCACTCACTGTCCACTGTATCAGCTCCACTGACCATACAGGAGCTCCACTTACAGACTGTAGTTCATCTGATTCTCTGTATACTTTATTACTCTGTTCTTTAACGATCAGGACCCCCACAGGACCACCACAGAGCAGATACTATTAGGGAGGTGGGTCATTGTCAACAGTGCAGTGACACTGACATGGTGGTGGGGTGTTAGTGTGTGTTGTGCTGGTGTGAGTGGATCAGACACAGCACTGCTGCTGCTGGAGTGTTTAAACACCTCCTCAGTGTCACTGCTGGACTGAGAATCGTCCACCAACCAAAACTATCCAGACAGCAGTGTCCTGTGGGCGGCGTCCTGTGTCCACTGATGAAGGACTAGAGAACACAAACTGTGCAGCAGCAGATGAGCTACTGTCTCTGACTTTACATCTACAAGGTGGACCAGCAAGTAGTAGGAGTGTCTAATAGAGTGGACAGTGAGTGGACACAGTGTTTAAACACTCCAGCAGCACAACACACACTAACACACCACCACCACCAGAATGATCCATCAGCCAAGTAGTACCTGCTCTGTGGTGGTCCTATGGGGGTCCTGATCATTAAAGAACAGAGTAATAAAGTATATGGAGAATCAGATGAACTACAGTCTGTAAGTGGAGCTCAGCGGAGCTGGACAATGTGTGTAGATACAAGGAGGTGGTTTTAATGTTATAGTTGGTGGGTGTATGTGTGTACGTTTGCAACAGAAAAGGTAACATTGAATGAAATTGTTGTGCAATGTGATAAAGTGCCTGGCGAGGGGGTGGATACATATGCAAAGACTGTTTATTAGAGTCCAGCATGAGTCAGAGTGCAGGCAATGACAGCAATAACTGAGGAGTCTACGATGAACAAACACTAAGAATTACTATAAGAAGTTAACATTCACAGTTATAATCCACATAATCACAAATACCAGAACAGGAGCAAACAGAGGGGTATAAATACACAAGGGAACGCCTGGGAAGGGTAGGAACCACAGAGTAGGGACACGTGAGGGGTCTGAAAAGGGGTCAGAGACATATGGATCATCATTTCCATATGGAACATATGAGATGAACAACAAGATGAGCATAGAGATGAACAACAGGAGACACAGATCCATATATAAATAAGAAGACATTGCATTACAGCTGAAATATTAACTCTAAGAAGTTTAGAGTTGTTGCAGTCTTGTGCTACTTGTTATACTTTCATGTCTGTTGGTGTTCTCAGTAAGGAGCTTCTTGAACAGCTAAACATCCTTTCAGACCCATAGCGTTGAGGTGTCTTCTCACAGTGGAAGGATATACAGAAACACCTGTGTATTGTTTAAGATCTGAAGCCAAAGTTGAGTTTGATGTTCTCAGTTTCTCAAAAATGAAAGTGTTTTTTGTTTGGTGGTCCACCAGGTCTTGTACTGAGGATGGTTTTATTTGTCGACACATCAGTAACTCTCTATGAACACAAACATAATGCTGATTGGAAGTTCAGAATCACATTGTTTCAATGAGGTACGAGTGGAAAAGTAATGAATTGCATCACGCCATGTTTTTACACCACCGTACTAACCACTACACCACCGTACTAACCACTACACCACCATACTAACCCCTACACCACCGTACTAACCACTACACCACCGTACTAACCACTACACCACCATACTAACCCCTACACCACCGTACTAACCACTACACCACCATACTAACCACTACACCACCATACTAACCACTACACCACCGTACTAACCACTACACCACCATACTAACCACTACACCACCTACAAACCACTACACCACCATACTAAACACTACACCACCGTACTAAACACTACACCACCATACTAACCACTACACCACCGTACTAACCACTACACCACCGTACTAACCACTACACCACCGTACTAACCACTTCACCACCGTACTAACCACTACACCACCGTACTAACCACTACACCACCATACTAACCACTACACCACCATACTAACCACTACACCACCGTACTAACCACTACACCACCATACTAACCACTACACCACCATACTAACCACTACACCACCGTACTAACCACTACACCACCATACTGACCACTACACCACCATACTAACCACTACACCTCCATACTAACCACTACACCACCATACTAACCACTACACCACCAAAATCTGATTATTTACACATATTTACTTGTTTAGCAGTTTAGCCCCATCTGCTTATACTGAAGCTATAAGAAGTGTTTTACCCACAGCTCAACAGATTTACAGGCATCCGTTTAAAATAATATTTATATAACTAAATAAATTATATAACTATTTTAATTAAATTAAAAATTACTTCTTTTTGAGTTCTGTAGGAGAAGTTGGAAAATGACGATGTAAGAGTGAATTGTGACTGCTTTTGTTTCACATTGTTGTAACTTATTTCTTGTCGTCAGAATGAAGAAGGAGACCAAATCGAAGTATAAACTTTATTCTTAGGATACCGCGGTACAGACGTTCTGAGATCACTCGACTCTGGTCTCAGTGGTGTCTCCCACTGCATTGTCTTTTACAGGCCTGCCTTCATGCTCCATCTGGCCATGTGTTACACCTGGTCACAGTTGTTATCTCTTGGGTGGGCAGAGGTTCTTGACCAGAAGTTCTTAAGATAACTCTGACCCTAACCCTGACCTTCCCGCAAACTCTGCAGCGTTCTGTATGCCATCTGTAAACATATGCTTTTAACAGACAACAACATAGTACAGTATAAACAGTGCTCCATTGGTGGAACATAAACAAAATACTTTATGGGGTAACAAGCAACTAAACTAGTTTTACTCAACCTAGAAATGTAGTTTGAAGGAATGATTCTTTTAATCAATGTAATTTTTTGAGTGAAGTAAAACTAGTTCAGTTGCTTGTTACTACAGCTAAGTCATTGGTCAGTCATTGGTCAGTTTACGAATCTTTTTTTAGTGAGTCTGATGGAATGAGACTCCTGTTTTCCAGCCTTTGTTGCACTGTGTCAGTAATTCTTCAGATTTTTTTTTAAAAAGAGACAATAAACTCACCAGTTTTATCTTTCAAATGAGAACTGGCCAGAGTGGGAACCCATTACAGACACCAGTTTTGCGGGAGGCAGTTTATTGCCTTTAGATTGATATTTGATTTTGTTTCTTGTGTGTTTCTTGTTATATTTGCTTTGTATGAAAACCTGCCCCCTTCAGGCTGGGCGGTCAGTGGGGGCTCTACTGACCTATAAATGTTAGTGCTGAGAATGTCACACTGATATGCTTTTTAAATTTATACTTTTGTTTACAATTTTTTCTGCTCTTGTGTATTTTTCTGAAATGTAATTATATCTCTCTCAGCCTCTACTGAATCCTCCCATCCCCTCTAGCAGTACATCTTTCCTACAACACAGCAGACTGGGGTACGAGTTCCCACCTAACTAACCACCTTACACTATACCAATAAGAGTCTTTGGCTAAGACTCCTAACACTACCTTCACCTACCTGTGTCCAGGTAAACTGTAACACTACCTTCACCTACCTGTGTACAGATAAACTGTAACACTACCTTCACCTACCTGTGTCCAGGTAAACTGTAACACTACCTTCACCTACCTGTGTACAGGTAAACTCTAATGCTACCTTCACCTACCTGTGTACAGGTAAACTCTAATGCTACCTTCACCTACCTGTGTAATTTTAAACTCTAATGCTACCTTCACCTACCTGTGTACAGGTAAACTCTAATGCTACCTTCACCTACCTGTGTACAGGTAAACTCTAATGCTACCTTCACCTACCTGTGTACAGGTAAACTGTAAGTCCTTCTGAATAAGAGCGCCAAATGCTGTATATTATGGCCAAGTTCTGTTGAATGAGCAGAGGTAATAGTCAATCACTGTATAGATGTTTCTTGGATTACTGGAGAACTGATATCTTCTAGTACATGTACTCTCTCTCTCTCTCTCTCTCTCTCTCTCTCTCTCTCTCTCTCTCTCTCTCTCTCCCTCTCCAACCATTTACCCCAGATAAAAAAGGGAAGCGTTTTTGCACAAAGCATTGCACTAATAACTCTACTACCTCACTGGACTCTATTTATTACACATTGCACAATTTGCACACTACCAGCAATTATTTATTATTCTCTGTCTGTACTGTGTTGTGTTGTGTTGTCTGTCCGCACTTGTTTATTTGTGTTGCACTTGTGTCTTGTATGCACTGCTATGTTGCACTATGGTCCTGGAGGAACGTTGTTTCGTTTCACTGTGTACTCTGTATGTAGTTGAAATGACAATAAAACCCACTTGACTTGACTTGACTTGACTTGGAGAAACTTTTGGTCAACAATGTAAAAGTGAACTCCTGTAACCATATTTAACCGTTGCCTGTACTTTAGTTCCTCACTCTTATAATCACAGTCGTGGACATTCGTGAGCAGTGTGATCCCCTGAGCCGACAGAACACATCTGAAGTGTCCTTAAACGAGGCACCTAACCCCCAACTGCTCTCCGGGCACTGTGGATTGGGCTGCTCACCACTCTAGGTATGTGTGTTCCTTAGTGGGTGTGTGTATTATGTGTTGGTGTTTTACTGCATGAATGGGTTAAATGTTTCATAGCAATTTAATAATAATAATCTAATTAATCTAATATATATATAATATAGGAGCATGCATGGGGTCCATTTAAAAAGTGTTGTTGAGCTATCGTAGCAGCTGCACAATAACCCTCTCAGGAAACACAGTCCTGCTCCATTGGTTGACCAGGACTGATTAAACAAGTCACACCAGCTCTTTGCAGAAAAGACTGAATGGCAGGGGGACAGGTCTGCAGAAATGCTGGAACTTGGTCCGAAAACTCCAATTCCCAGAATCCCCAGCGGTGATCAGCGCCAACCAACCTCACCTGTGCAGCACATTATAAAACCCAGTTAAGGGGTTTGTTCTTCGTCGCTCCTTTGTAGAGGGGTGACCCGTGAAAGAGGGTATATAGAAAACCAAGAAAAAGGAGAAGAGTGAAGCATGAACGAGTGAAAAGACGTGAAAAGAAAGAGGCTCATGAGAAGAGGAGAACAAATCGGTGGTGTTTCGTAGGGAGAACTTCTTTGGGCGAGAAAGCCAGAAAGGAAAGAAAGAGAGGGCAGCTCTGAGCTCTGGCTCAGCATGTTTTGAGGTTATGTTGTTTTGAGCTCAGTTTATTTCGAGTTATTAACGTTTAGAAAGTCGTCTTTTGTTCGAACCCGCCAAGGACGGCGTTTCCTTTGTCTTGTTTCCCGCCGTTTGTTTTCACACCGCTTTAGCGGTAACTCTCCACCCGTTTTCCGTGGTAAGGTGTTAGTCTGCTGAGCACTGGGTCAGGAGTTCAAATCCCATACTGCTTACTCTTCACACTTATGACCATTCTATACTATTACTATTGTTAATAACTCTTAAAGTAATACTTTAAGTAATATTATATATACAAAAGAATATAAATAAATAAATAAATAAATAAATACAATATCTTAATTCTGCTCCATCACCCTCCACACCTGAAACATATACTGGGCACTCCTGGTATACAGAGACAGGCTAAGAAAGTCAGAGTGGTATAATAATAATAATAATAATAATAGATTGAGATGATGCTTTCTTTGTGCACTTGTGGAATAGCTACTGGATGCCTTAAATTGCTATTTATCTATCTATCTAAATTGGACACGGGTCTAGGTTTGTATAGACAATGCTTACATGACCTCCTCTATTTCTAATATAATAATCTAATATGTTAATCAAAATACCATAAAATCCAATGACCAGCTGAGATTGGATGTTGGATTTTATTTGGTGTATTTAAATCGTTCCTCTCTCATCTTTCTTTTCTATGAGTATTAAAATGTACGTACAGCTTAAAAACTTAAAGAACAGGTATAGTACGAATGAGTTACTGGCTTGTACAGTCTTAAGCTATAGTGATTTATAAAGATGGAACTCAGTCACTGTGTTGAGTGCTATATGTTAGCTAATAATAGGGAATAATAATAATAATAATAATAACTAGAAAGGTTATTAGGAAATGCAAGATGATTGTGCAGCTTAAGCAGTGCGAGGAACGATGGATGAATAAACTCCAAAAAGAGGAGTGCAGGTCAGTATGTTTTGGGGACCTGTTTTGTGTAAGGCAGTAGCAATTTCCAACTGTAATAATAGTAAGTACAATAATAATACATATTAAAGGTTCAGGTCCCACAATCCATTATTGGTAAAGTGTCTATAGAGATGTGCTGTACACAAATTCAGATTCATTGATATGAATGTAAACCATGAACTAGAGTCAGCTTTGCTGCTGTTACTTTAACTACATAAGGCGTGTTAACACCCATTTTTATCATCATCTCATCACAGTACGTCATAACATGCTTTTCTGAGCATATAATGGACAGTTTGCTGACTAATTGCACCCCCCCTTACAAAGAGAGCACAAGTGGGTCTATTCTACTGGAGCAGTTTAGTGTGGAAAATGCTGAATTCCATCATTTGTGGTTAAAAGGAAAACTCAGTATCCAGAGTGACACAATGGTTCCTTTTTCTCTGTTCCAGCTATTGAGACAATGAAGAAAAATTTGTTGTGACGTATCACATGGGGCCCACGTTTATAACCTCACATCAGGCCATGACAGGACAATCTACTGATTCAACAATAAAATATATGCGTTTGTAGGTGATGCACCAGCACAGTGGTCAGCATGGTGTCATCATGGTGTTGTAGGCCTCACGTGACCTGCTGTGATATCATGAAACAGTAACGTGATACTAAGTTCTCAGTCTCAGACCATACGTTAGTGACCTTGGTCTCAACTCAGTATTTGTCTTATTTAGACTTGGCCATGTCTTGATCTCAGAGTAAGGTGGACTCTGATGTGATTTAAGCTGAATGGTTATTACTGGGTTCCTGACAGATCAACTTACCTTTTGAATATGAACTTCTTAAACATTTTTGGACTCTTGTGTTAGTTGAGCAATACCTTGGTCTCAGCCACTGCTGGTCTTAGTCAAGACACAGATTGAGTACTTGAGAGTGACCCCTCCCCCTTGTTACTTCTAAAAGACACCAGGGTCGAGATACAGTTGCGTCTGGTCTTGATGGTCAGCGAGAGCTGCCGGAAGCAGTTGGGGGAGGAGGTTATAAAAGACCCTCAACTCGGAAAGTCATCATCTGCAGCCTACGTGAACAACGGCGGTGTTTGCTCTCTCTACAGCTGATGAAGTAGATGCAATAGAAAAATAGTAGAAAGAAAGAAAAGAAGTTGATGGAACAAAATGTTGAACCAGGTGTTTTTAGCATTACACAACTTTAACAACTTGTGTTGCTCATATCCAGGTTGTTTTGTACCATCTTGCTGGCATTAAATTAAAAATGTTAGTTAGTTAGTTAGTTAGTTTAGTGATCCCAGAGGGAAATTCAAGGCTTCCAGTAGCTATTCCACAAGTGCACAAGGTCAGACAAAACAGGACATTTACAACAAAAAATAAACACAGAATATAAAATAAATAGAATATATAAAATAGAAATAGAGAAAGTTTTTAGAGTAGTGCAGTTAACCAGTGTGAACAGTGCAGAGTTTAGCAGCACTGTTTACATGTATAGACTGTATACACAGGGTATAATACAATAGGCATAGTGTAATAATAACAGAATAGTCATTATTAAATATATTTAACAGTGTGTGTGTGTGTGTGTGTGTGTGTGTGTGTGTATATGTATATATATATATATATATATATATATATATATATATATATATATATATATATATATATATATATATATATATATATGATGCTAATGACTGATAAAAGGGGTCTGGAGTATAAGAGTGTTACAGGATAATTACATGTATTTTCCAAAAAGCAATCAAATGTATTACCTTCAGCATTTTATTTTTATTGTACTGTTTTCAATTTAATGTTTTTGTTTAAATATTGTTTGTTTGCATCAGTCATGATATCAGAGGACATGAACATGCACATGAAACCTAAAGACTTTAGGCCCTTATACAGACAATTACTGCCTTATATTGATCCAACTATTTTCACGTAAAAGAAAAACCAGAAGAAATTGCATTTATATACTACTTTCTGTGGAAATATCAGCTCAAGGTCTTAAAATTCGGTAACAATTTAAGTAATTGAAATAAATTAGAGTATTTTTAAAATGATAACTACAGAAAAAAAGATAAAACTTCATATTTCAAGTTTTCAAATAAGTTTGAGTTTGATTGCCATTTGCAATTTACAGAGAAGATACAGCATAAGCATATGTCTGAAAACCCTGAGTTGGTTTTCTTAAGTTTAAAACAATATGTTTTTATTTACGTTTATATGCTTTGCATATACTTTCTCTGTTAACTCTAACTTTCTTGGAAATGGGGCTGTACAGTGTTTTGGGCTGAGGATGACACTGTGTACATTGAACTGTTCTATCAAAGCAGTCCTTTAAGTGTTCTGTCATTCCAGCGAGAGTGGGATTCCAAATCTATTCATCACCACTATCCCTTTCTTTATGTCATCTTCATTGCATCCTGTTTTTCCATTAGCCTCCTCCAGCCACTGGAAAATCCCTGTGTGGGGGTGTTTCCGCAAAAGATCCCTATAAATTCATTCCATTACTTTCTCTATTAGCCAGTCTGTCACATCTTCTACTGCAGAGAACAGCAGCTGAAGACTGAACCATGAGTCGACCCATCATCCTTCTGCTTCTGGTGTCTCTAGTATGTGCAACAGCCTGTACAGGTAGGTATGTGGGGGTTTATCATTAGTTTTGTTTATTGATTCAGATCCAGTGCAGTGGCTGACAAAAGCACAGCTGCAGTTTCAGCTAGTCATATTTAAAAATGCTGGATTAAGTAAGAAAAGATGAGTTTCATTTGACCAGTAGTTCTATATAAGTCTATTTAGTGTGAAACTAGCTCTGTATAGTATATATAACATAGTTATACAGATAAATATGTTAACTAAATATTTAATATGATTTATGATATAACATTTATGATATAATATGATATTGATGACTGATATAGGGGTCTGGAGTATAATTATTCATGTAGCTTCTGTGCAAACTTCAGTATCATTGGTTATCAACTCATGTTTTAGTTTTATCTATGAATCCTGTATTTATAATACTTTATAAAAGCATTTATAAAGTATGGTTTAACCTACATAATGCCTATCTTGAACTTGTATAATTAGTGCAATTCATAACCCTTTATAAAACAAGTTATAACTTGATAATGTCAGGTTTCGTAACCCATTATAACATCTGTTCATAAGAACGCTGCAATTGTACATTAATAGTAAATTTTCAGTGGTCTTCAAATTGGCTTTGCTCACATCTTCCTGTAAGAGCTGTGTTAAGTTACATGGATTTATCTTTTTTTACTTAACGGCTGTAATTACCTGTTATAATGCTCTATAACATTACTGTATACAATGTTCTTATGATGCTTTGTAGAACCCGACTTTAGGAATTGATGTACTTACATTCTAAAGTATTATGCATCTAATTACAACTACTCAAGAGAAATTGTTCATTTTAATTAGCATATAACACTTCTTAATGCTTTTTAATGCATCACGGATAAGAGAATCTTAGGTGTTAACCAATAAAATTTTAATCTTAGAACCCATTTTGCTTTCCTGAATAACCTTCCATTTGAACCTAAAAGTAAGATATTGTTGCTGTCCAAAAAAATATATGTATCTGAATTTCATTTGTCAATTAAAATTTTTCTATATCATTTGATCATTTGACTGACAATAGAAATGCTCCAGAATCACTTAGAATAAAACCTCTTTACATTAACTTGCATTGAAAGTTAAGTGTGTGTTTGGTTTCTCCTGTAAAGTTACTATTCTGAACATACTTGTCGTTCTTTGGACAGCAACGATATGCAAGTGTAAAGAACCTATTTTAAATCTAAAGCACCTCCACACAATGCAAAGCGGCTACGCACACATACAGTTCTAAAAAAATCTTTAATTGATTTAACCATAACATGTTTATATCAATTAACATGGACATTGCTGAAACATTCTTTATAAGAGCATCTGCTAAATGTTTTTCTTTATGGAACCGAAAGTGTTTCTTTAATCCTCAGAACCCATTTTGGGAATAAGTTTCTATATGGGTCCAGCAAACAGAAATGCTGAACATGTTCTGATGGTAAATCAGTATTCTTCTTATTTCAGGTAATGGTTTTATCTGTTGAATAATGATATTTGTCTGTATGTTGCAGCTTTCCAACTGCACAGTCGACAGCGTTGCCTTTGTATGGCTGTCTATAAGATCAGTCCCCGGAAAATCATGCAGTGGAAAGTGTATCGTCGCAGTGCATCCTGTAGCAAGGACGAGATTGTGTAAGTTGTGTAACTCAAATGTGCAATAACTTTCTTACTTCTAAACTCTTACTGCTGTATACAGTATATCTGTACTTATTATTATAGCCACTGTCACTTTACATGTTATTCTTCTATTGTATCATAAGACTTATATATGTGTACATATTACACATTTCTTTTGTTGTAAATTATTATTAGAGTGTTTATTCTTCTACATAACCGACTGTTACTGCTAAAACTGCAATTTCCCCCTGGGATCAATAAAGGATTTCTGATTCTGATTCTTCTGATTCTGAAGTTCAATCTCAATGTTTGCATCAGTCATGATATCAGAGGACATGAACATGCACACGAAACCTAAAGACTTTATTTAGACCCTTATACAGACAATTACTGCCCTATATTGATTAAACCATATTAATTATTAATGATACAAGTTAAAGAAAGACAAGGAGAAATTTCATTTATATTCCACTTTCTGTGGAGATATCAGCTCAAATTGATTTACAGACAGTCTTAAAATTCAATTTAAGTAATTGAAATTAATTATAGTATTTTTTTTAAAATGATAACTACAGAAATTAAAGAATTTTATATTACAAGTTAAAGTAAAGAGCCAAGTTTTCAAATAACTCTTAGAGTTTGATTGCCATTTTAAAAATGGCAGTTTTTGTTGGTCACCTTGGTTAAAAAAAGTTTAAAACAATCTAAATATTTCTGTTAAACATGTTTGTTTTATTAAAAATAAATAGGTCAGGAGTTTTGCAAAGGCCACATTTTTCACATCGAATTCTTAAATATAAAAAATAAACAGTAATTGCACATGAAAATTAAAATAAAATTAAAATAATTTTCATCAGATCATTTATTAGCTTATATCTGACAAGTAACCTGTATCTGTGTCAGCAGAGTTTTGATTTTCAGAAGGAATGAAACTGTAGAGCTGTGTGTTCTCAGCACAGCCATGAAAGAAATGGAGCTAAGGATTTCTGAAATGACCTAGAGGTCACATACAAAAAAAAAATCAGTGGCCCTAAAACTGAGCCCTGTGGCACTCCACAATACATATTATAGTTATATATAGTTATTATATAGTTTAATTGTGCTTGCCCTAGCATTTAGATAACTTTTTTCTGATCAAAGCAAAGTATTGAAACATTTTAGTCATTGCAAACATGAAGCTTTCATCACCACGTTGGTGCTGCTGCTCAGTGTTAACTGAAAAGTCTGGATTTGTCTTGTGTGTTCAGGGTGATGCTGAGAAACCAGAAGAAAGTCTGTCTGCATCCCAACACCAAAACATGGCAGTTCATAATGCAGAGAGGACCTGTGTAAAGAGCTAAAGAGCACTGCCAGAAAGATCAAATCCATAGAAGAGCCTTACTACACGAAGGGGCTGAAGGTGTACAAGAGCTTTTCCTGTGTTTGGCATTATAACCCTTTAATCCTGATCCTGTTGCAGGTGTATGTGAAGGTGTGTGTGTGAGTGACTGACTGGATGTGAGTGGGTGGGATGTTGACCAAAACTGTAAACCTCAGGGCATCTACGCCAAATTTTGAGGCGAGGCCAGTAAGAAGCTCACTGGACAGCTATGTCCTCTGTTATGGGTAGAGTAGATATAAATAGAAAGATTCTATGCCTGAAAACTACAAACAAATAATGATTAATGAAATAATAATTCTACGTCCAATGTTATGTTTATTTTTAGTCTTATGTAATTCATTTTTTATTTGTGTGTATATTCTGTGTCTTTATTTTTAATATTGTGATGTTTGTTGATTGTAATGATTTAATTAAGAACTATTTTTTTTCACAATGTATGTGTTTATATTGTGTTTTTTTTACTTTAAAGTTTTTCTTTTAATGCAACTGTATGTAACTTTTTTTCCCCAAATAATTTAACACTGTTTCTATTGGTCTGTTCATTATGACAGTTATACTCAATGTAAAAGGCAGCTGATACTTACTTATAAAACATACTTTTAAGTGGGTTTGTGTTTTTTCTTGACACTGTGTCCACAGTAACTACAGAGGTCATTGATAAGGTGATGAGACACTATTAAACACTCACAGATCGGCCATAACATTAAAACCACCTCCTTCTATCTTTACAGATCATCCACTTTATACATTTAATAATATACTTAGTATATTGCTGGGGCCTATCCCAATGTTCCTTGGGTAGAACATAGGAAACACCCTGGGCAGTCAGTCAGTCAGTCAGGACAGATACACAGACGTACACATTAACAAAATTTTGTATGGGAGGAACTCTATGCAGACATGAAAACTCTACACAGAAAGAACCCCTGAGCCAAACCCAGGTCCATCTTGCTGTGAGGTAACAGCACTACCCACTGCGCCACCATGCCACCCTAACACATATGATGGTTTACACTAAACTTTTTTTCAATTTAAGTTTTTATTATTTGTGTAGCACTTTTTTAACAACGATGTTGTCACAAAGCAGCTATACAGAATCTTTAAATATATATATATATATATATATATATATATATATATATATATATATAATCCTCCTGTGAGCAAGCTAGAGGCGACTGTGGCGATGAAAAACCCCAAACCTCCTCAGACTGGAGGAAGAAACGTTGGGAGGAACCAAGACTCACAAAGGGAGACCTGTCCTCCTCTGGTCAAACAGTATTTAGAATTTAATAAGCTGAAAGAACATCTGTTTGAGGTCTGGATGGTAAAAGCTTTAGAAGCTGCACAGGTTGAGGCAGTCTCTGACTGAGGCAGTCTCTGACTGAGGCAGTCTCTGACTGAGTCTTTATGTAAAGTGGGCGTGAGCTGAAGCAGTCCCATCCTATCTCAATGCTGGTACATCTGGAAGGCACAGTGATGTAACTGAGGGTGAAGCAGTTGACACTAATGAACAGGAGAGCTGGCTGGTGATGGTGAGGAAGAGGCCCTGATGGTTAGTCATCCAACAGCGTTCAGCAGGAGGGGTAGAAGAGTAAAACGAGAAAATTAGTTCAGCTCAGGAGTATGACTGAAGAGAATATGAAAGAAATAAACAGATATAAACAATTTCAGAGTGTGGCTGGTGACTCAGGCAGATCTAACTATAACAGCCTAAACTAAAAGGAGAGAACCAGAAGATAACAGACATGAGAGACACTGGGATTCCCCCACTCCACCATCAACAAAGCTGTGTGATCGCATGAAGTGGTGGAACAACAGCACCAACATCTCAGTTTACCATAAACCTCTGTGTCCACGAACCCCTGGATCTTCTGCCTTTATCTAAAGAGGAAGATTAATCTCCAGAAGTTAAACTAAACCAGTATGTTTTCAGTCTAGACCTAAAGGTTGTATCATATCACCTATAACTCACATATCACTTTGTTAATAAATATCAAGAAAACTGTTATGAGTCTCATGCACAAGATACTGTGAGGGGCCTGTTTGAGAACACATTATCCTATATTAATAACAATATCACATAATCCCCCCATGAGACTGAGGCTGGCTCGCTGCAGTGGGCTGCTTTCTGTTAGATGTCTGAATGACAGGAAATCACGTGATTCGGTTATATGATCACACCATATCTCTGAATGTGACTTTGAGAACTGTGGGGAATCCCGTGTACCCATCCTGCTGCTGCACACACACACACACACACACAGGCTGGCACATACACACACTTTCTACATCTACTGCTTATAGATACACAGTACTGTACAAAAGTGTGCTTTAGCCAGCAAAACACTTCAAAACATTAGAATAAATACACAAACACTCAGTAACATATAATCAGCTGCACAAGCAAGACGAAAGTAAAAATAGTGAAACTTTCATTTTTTAAGAATTAAAAGATTTAGAGACACCCAGACGCCCAACATGACTAGACTAGTTATTTTTGAGCCATTTTTTTGGTCTGTTCATCAGAAAATCTACAGGATGTACAACTTTTTGTTCCCACAGCAGCAAATATACACGTATATACATTATTATCTTTTTCTGCTTTTATCTAGATGATGATTTAAACAGTACTGTACAAATGTTTGAGGTACTTGGGGACATTATTATATATAAAAGGCTATTTTTTTCAGAAGAGAAGCTTTTATTTACTTAGTAAACACTTTATTTAAATATTAAACAGTATTAATAGAGTAAGTAGTGCTTTTACATATGTCAGTGTGTTCAGTGTGTTAATTTAACTCTTTCCAAGCTTCTCCTTGTGGAAACAACCCAGTATTATTATCAGTTCTCATCTAATACCTGCTTTGACTGCTCAGTACTTCATTAAGCTAAATCAAGATTTGCTGCTGAAGGAACTGAATACATTCATACAATGTCTGGGGCGTCCAGGAGAAATCTGGAACCTAACTTTGTTCTTCAAACTGGATCAAGATCTGATCTACTTCTCTCACAATAACATATTCATGTTACTTTGTATTGTATGTATGGTTATTTACTATGTTCTAATCTGGTGTTCTTACTAGTGAACACACACTTACTGATCAGATAAAGGCTTTTATACAGTTCTCAGACCCCTGTGTGTGTGTGCCTGTGCAGAGGTGGTGTGAGATCACACTGGATTCTGTGCTGTCAAAGAAAGTCATTTAGTTTAGTGGCTTTGAATTTGAGTGACTGACCCACTTGTGGATGACCTTCAGTTTCCTTTGCGGTTCTTTCAGAGAACAATCGTGTCACTGTGGTGAAGAACAGAAGGAGCAGAGAGACGTCCTTTGGCATGTTAAGCAGTGTTTGGTGTGAGTGTTTGCTGATTTGTATCTAACCATATCTGAGAGATTTATGATCTTTCAGATTTCTCTTGACCGTTTCACCATAACTGTTATGCAGTTGTAACGGAGGTTATGCCCCCTGCTGGCAGAACTAATGTTCTCCAACAAGCTGGACTGTAATCTGTTGTGCTGCTCCTTCTGTTTGTTATGAATACTGTTTGTTATGATATTAGAAAATAATTAAATACAAGGTGAACTAATATTTGTGGTCTAATCCTCCAGCATAAGTACCTAAACAAACTAATGCTCTTGTGGCCGAATACATGCAAATGCTTTGGACATGTACAACCACTGGAACAGGTCAGGACCACCACAGAGCAGGTATAACTTGGGTGATGTATCATTCTCAGCCATGCAGTGACACTGATGTGGTGCTGGTGTGAGTGGATCAGACACAGCTGTGCTGCTGCTGGAGAGTTTAAACACTTATCAGTGTCACTGCTGGACTGAGAATCGTCCACCAACCAAAACTATCCAGACAACAGTGTCCTGTGGGCGGCGTCCTGTGTCCACTGATGAAGGACTAGAGGAACACAGACTGTGCAGCAGCAGATGAGCTACTGTCTCTGGCTTTAAACTCTGACTTTTAATGTACAAAGGGGACCAATACGTTAGGAGCGTCTATTAGAGGCAAGGCATGTTTATTTCTATAGCACCTTTCATACACAGTGGCAACTCAAAGTGCTTTACATAAATAAAGAAATAAGAAAGAAAGCATTAAAAGAAATCAGTAAAAAGAAATAAGAAATATACACTATTATAGAATTATTATAGAAAGAGAATTAATCATAAAAGTGAAGAATAAGGTTTAAAGTGCTGTTGGACTGTGTGCTGAGGTCTGTTCTTTCGGCTTATGTTTTTCTTTACCATGTATAAATCCTTTGTCCTTCATGCCATCAGACTGCACAACTCCTCTCTGCAGGGGAGGAGGGGTCACAGGAGGACAGAGGATGGGATGGAGCAGTAGATTGATAATGACACAACCGGACTAAGTGCAGTAACACTTGTTAACATTTAACATTAAACAAGTGCAATAACACTAGATAGATCTATCTATCTATCTATCTATCTATCTATCTATCTATCTATCTATCTATCTATCTATCTATCTATCTATCTATCTATCTATCTATCTATCTATCTATCTATCTATCTATCTATCTATCTATCTATCTATCTATCTATCTATGCTTTACTCCTGCACCCCACCAGAGCCAGCTCTGTATCTATATTCCAGAAACTGTACTAAAGATTTCTTTTATATCATCATATAAGTTGGCGATTCCTATCACCTATCTCAAAATGGGTTTACCTGGGTCCAGCCCACGGTATTTACTACCCTCTAGGGAAAGCCTCAGTCTCAGTTAAAAAGAAAAATATTTAAAAGAAAGAAAATGAAACATAAAAATGAAGAAGGAGGTTTAAAATTAATTCATTAATAGAGTGGACACAGTGTTTAAACACTCCAGCAGCAGGGCTACTAAACCAGTATGCACTAGATTGGACCCAGTATGTAGTGCTCGATAAAGCAGTTGGCTGTTTTAGTGCACTAGTGTTTAGTATCTATGCAACCTAGGACGCAAGAAGTCCACCATCGTATAAACATCCTTTAACACAAGACGTCTCAGCACCACGGTAAATGTCCTATAATTACCTTATAGCAATGGTCAAAAGCCGATCCGCACCTCAAGCCTTTCACA
Source organism: Megaleporinus macrocephalus (assembly GCA_021613375.1). Lineage (NCBI taxonomy): Eukaryota > Metazoa > Chordata > Actinopteri > Characiformes > Anostomidae > Megaleporinus > Megaleporinus macrocephalus. The sequence goes on along the minus strand of CM038725.1, from coordinate 5,982,109 downwards.
CTTCAAGTACGTCTCGGCTTGACCCGCCATCTCTCAAGATTCATGGAAGACACGCAACAAGACGCTTCTCTGTCCTGGAGCCCAGATGCTGGAACGAACTTCCACTGACTGTCCGAAGAGCGAACTCTCTGATGGTCTTTAAATGCAGACTGAAGACCACCGTCTCTTTGTGAAGTACTTATAAACACTGATCTACTGAAGCATTGGTAGAAACCATAACTGCACTTGATCTTCTAGGAACACTGGCTTAGTACTGCACTTATACTGTATGTAGTCTTGTATTTATTCCCTTCTCTGTAGGTGTTCCAGTCTTGCTAGGTGTTGCTCTGTGTCTAATCTTATATCTTGTTGTCGTCTTTCTAGGTATCAGCACTGGCTCTAGTTTATAGCAGTGTTTGAGTATAAGAGTAGTTTAGACTTAAACCTGTTTGTACTAGATAGAGATACATACTCTGACCAAACACTAAGCACTTCTGTAAGTCGTTCTGAATAAAAGCGTCTGCTAAATGCTGTAAATGTAAATTTAAAAGCTTCATTCAGACATAATTTTAGACACTTTTTATGGGACTGACCTGCTTTTTAGCCCGAATCCATACTCAGACATTGACACGCTGTAGCCCAAAGAAGACGAACCAGGAGAATCATAGAATAACCTATAAGCCTAACTCTCCACCAACCACATGATTGGTTGGTTGGGTAATTGCATGGCTAAGCAGGTGTACAGGTGATCTTAACAAAGTAGCTGGTGTGTGTAGTCTTACTGCAGTGCTTAAACCTGACAGTTATGGCTTTAACTTATAATCCCTGCAGGTATTGTTACAGTCTAGGTCTAGGTTAGGCTGCAACACATATAAAGAAAAATGGGAGTTTGATAAACTGACAGACAAGAAAAGTTTGCTCAGTTTACAAAAGTGTATTGTGATTTGTTTACAGGTGAACCAGATAATGACTTAAAGAGTGACCCAGGCCAAAACAACAAGCAAACCCCACACGAACTATTTGACAGACACAGACTAACCTACAACAAAAGACAAAACAAAGACTCAGTGCTACCCTCACTCTCTAGCTACTCAAAACTCCCTACAACTGGTTCTATTTACAAATGTACAATAATTACAAATTACAAACAAGCAATTAAAACAAAAGGGTCAATTCACAGTCAGAATGAGGAAAGTCCTGGGGGGTGTGAAGTTGGCACCTCTTTTAAAAGGGACAAAAAACCAAACTATGGAACGGAGTGGGATTCTGGAGTGGAGCAGACAGGAATCTCGGACTGGACCCTAAACGGTGGACAGAAACACAGAAAGAACACACAAAAATGTCCATGTCTATAACCGTATCTTTTCAGGTCCACCTCTCATTTTCTTTTTAATTGTCTCAAAACGTGCTCCACCTTCTCTGCCATGTGTGCTGAGCTTTTTGTCCATCAAGATGAGATGGTGCTGCATCGAGAAGCTTCATCCTCTGTGGATGTTAAAAGCTTTGGTCTGACAGTCTCTCAACACTGAGAGCGTGTGACCATTAGAGGGAGCTGTGTGCCTGTTTGGCAGGAATGCACTGATCATCTTGTGGGTCCAGCAGGCCTGGTAACTGTAGTCAACTATAAAGGTTAATACTTTTATAAAAATGGATAAAATTTAGGGAATATTAGCAGTTGAGGAGCCAGGATAGGTGTTTGATCTATTTATATTATAAATTCTACTATATTTTATACTATATCAATTTTAAGATTTTGTAGTGGTTTTAGTGGTTTTATTTTTATTTTAGGCAGTTAAATGTCTGAAATCAACCCAAGAAAACTAAATGTTTAAATAACATAGAACAGATAAGACTACATCCATAGTATTTTAGTTATAGTTACTATTGTAATGTTTATATGTGTAATAGGAATAGAAGTGTGTAATAGTATGACAGAACACAGTGCAGTGTAATAATAATAATAACAATGTGTAATAGTATTACAAAACACAGTGTAGTGTATTAGTAATAGTAATGTATAATAGTATTATAAAACACAGTGCAGTGTAATAAAAATGTGTAATAGTATTATAGGACACAGTGTAGTGTAATATTAATGTGTAATAGTATTACAGGACACAGTGTAGTGTAATAGTAATGTGTAATAGTATTACAGAACACAGTGTAGTGTAATAGTAACAGTAATGTGTAATAGTATTACAGAACACAGTGTAGTGTTATAGTAATAGTAATGTGTAATAGTATTACAGAACACAGTGTAGTGTTATAGTAATAGTAATGTGTAATAGTATTACAGAACACAGTGTAGTGTCATAGGAATAGTAATGTGGAATGGTATTACAGAACACAGTGTAGTGTTATAGTAATAGTAATGTGAAATAGTATTACAGAACACAGTGTAGTGTTATAGTAATAGTAATGTGAAATAGTATTACAGAACACAGTGTAGTGTTATAGTAATAGTAATGTGTAATGGTATTACAGAACACAGTGTAGTGTCATAGGAATAGTAATGTGTAATGGTATTACAGAACACAGTGTAGTGTCATAGGAATAGTAATGTGGAATGGTATTACAGAACACAGTGTAGTGTAATAGGAATAGTAATGTGAAATAGTATTACAGAACACAGTGTAGTGTTATAGTAATAGTAATGTGTAATGGTATTACAGAACACAGTGTAGTGTCATAGGAATAGTAATGTGGAATGGTATTACAGAACACAGTGTAGTGTCATAGGAATAGTAATGTGGAATGGTATTACAGAACACAGTGTAGTGTAATAGGAATGTATAATAGTATTACAGAACACAGTGTAGTGTAATAGGAATGTGTAATAGTATTACAGAACACAGTGTAGTGTCATAGGAATGTATAATAGTATTACAGAACACAGTGTAGTGTCATAGGAATGTATAATAGTATTACAGAACACAGTGTAGTGTCATAGGAATAGTAATGTGGAATGGTATTACAGAACACAGTGTAGTGTAATAGGAATGTAAAATAGTATTACAGAACACAGTGTAGTGTAATAGGAATGTATAATAGTATTACAGAACACAGTGTAGTGTAATAGGAATGTATAATAGTATTACAGAACACAGTGTAGTGTAATAGGAATGTGTAATAGTATTACAGAACAGTGTAGTGTCATAGTAATAGTAATGTGGAATGGTATTACAGAACACAGTGTAGTGTAATAGGAATGTATAATAGTATTACAGAACACAGTGTAGTGTAATAGGAATGTGTAATAGTATTACAGAACACAGTGTAGTGTCATAGGAATGTATAATAGTATTACAGAACACAGTGTAGTGTCATAGGAATGTATAATAGTATTACAGAACACAGTGTAGTGTCATAGGAATAGTAATGTGGAATGGTATTACAGAACACAGTGTAGTGTAATAGGAATGTAAAATAGTATTACAGAACACAGTGTAGTGTAATAGGAATGTAAAATAGTATTACAGAACACAGTGTAGTGTAATAGGAATGTATAATAGTATTACAGAACACAGTGTAGTGTAATAGGAATGTATAATAGTATTACAGAACACAGTGTAGTGTAATAGGAATGTATAATAGTATTACAGAACACAGTGTAGTGTAATAGGAATGTATAATAGTATTACAGAACACAGTGTAGTGTAATAGGAATGTGTAATAGTATTACAGAACACAGTGTAGTGTAATAGGAATGTGTAATAGTATTACAGAACACAGTGTAGTGTAATAGTAATAGTAATGTGGAATGATATTACACAGAGTTTACTATACAGAGCTTTCCAGCAGGCCAAGAAAGCTTCAATGACACTATAACCCCTCTGTAACACAATGCTGGGAGTTACTGCGTTCTGATAAATCTGACACTTACACTTGTTTCACTCTATGAAGATCTTTCATATGATTCCTGTAAAGAAGTAAATGAGCAGTATATGTTGTTCTGATATACTACATAGATTAAAACAGCAGAGGGTGCTAATAAAACAGGAATCTGTGAAACAAGTCAGAGAAGAATGAACAAATCTGATGGCTTAACAGTAGGTGATCTTTTCATTTGAGTGTTATGTAATAGTATATATTAGGTCACTTGTTGATCCTACAGGCCCACCAGCATGAGTCAAAACAACAACAATAAGAAATAACACTTGCAGCTTTAAACCTCGACCTAAAAAAAGTGTTTAGGAAATAACATAGGTGGTTATAACATGTGGTCAGACCTGTCTGTGGTTCAATACACTAACTGCAATCAACATTTAGAAATATATTATTCGTAGAGCTAATATGAAGAAATACTATGTATTCCAAACTTAATATTAAAGTATATGAATGCATTTTAAATTATTTTAATTACACATTATTAGCGAATATCTAAATACATTAAATAACATTTATACATTTTCAGTCAAAATTGACATAAAATACACATTTTCTCATTTTTCCCATCAGATACATCTGAAGAGATTAGATATAATATAATCCAATCATTGGCACTATTAGAATAAAACAGAAGTATCCAAAATTGGAATTTAAAAGATTTTTAGAAAATGGAATTCCCCAACAGCCACACAAGACTGGACTGCACGAGCTGGAAGACCATCAAATCTGTCACCATCAGATCAACGGCATTTAAAGCTTCCATCTTTGCAAGATCAGATCGGAAAACATTCACATCTGTTTCTGTTTATTCTTTCACTCTGAGAAGACACCTCAACACCATGAGTCTGAAAGGATGTGTAGCTGTTCAAGAAGTAGAAAATTTACACTAGAACACAAACTGGGCCTCGGTGATTTGGAGAAAGATTTTGAATTCATTCATTTTTATAGTGAGATTAAATTTTTAGATTTATTTGGATTGCAGGAAGCAAAAAAAAGTACAAAATCATCATTATAGATTTCAACTCATGAAAACAGTACTTATATTGTTTTATGTTTTTTTTAAAGGTATTTAATTTTCTTTAAAGTGAAGTTGAGCGTGAATAATTAAAATTTATTGGAAGTTTAATAAAACCCACAGAGTTTTACTATTTAAGCTGCGCCTCATTTTAGCCACAGAGCAGTTAGACCCCATAGGTTTGAAAGAAATGTGTCCCAAAGTCAAATTATGAATTGCCACTACCAAAATATACTTATCTGTGTGTGTGTGTGTGTGTGTGTGTGTGTGTGTGTGTATGTATATATATATATATAGTTTAATAGTTTATTGATCTGTGATTTTCACCAGTAAGAACAGCAGATATGATTAGAACAGATGTAAATAATCATACATACAATACAAAGTAACATGAATATCTTATTGTGAGAGAAGTAGATCAGATCTTGATCCAGTTTGAAGAACAAAGTTAGGTTCCAGATTTCTCCTGGACGCCCCAGACATTGTATGAATGTGTTCAGTTCATTCAGCAGCAAATCTTGATTTAGCTTAATGAAGTACTGAGCAGTCAAAGCAGGTATTAGATGAGAACTGATAATAATACTGGGTTGTTTAGGAGAAGCTTGGAAAGAGTTAAATAAACACACTGACGTATGAAAAAGCACTACTTACTCTATTAATACAGTTTAATATTTACATAATAAAGTGTCTTACTGAGTAAATAAAAGCTTTCTGCCTATATATATATATACATAACTTACAGAACTGTGCAAAAGTGGAGTCTATATTGTCTGTACTGTATGGTTTTGAAATGGTTCATTTACATTTAATTTTAGACTGTTTTTAATTTGGGGGAAATTCCTTACACATGAGCACAGCGTACTTTTGGTCTTTCATAACCAAACATGACCACCAGAACAAACCAGAAAAACTCCACAGTGGTCACTGACCTAGATGTGAAGTTATGTTCTTAATAATGTTAATGATGGCCTTTCCTCAGACCTACAACCCCAGAGCTCACTGTAGGGTCTGGAGAACTGGGATCAAGTTAACTGTACATACCTCAAAACTTGAATAAGACATAAAACATAGAAGCACAATACACAATCAGCATAACACAGAGATATTACGGCCTTCTATATACCCACGAGCATACTATCCAGAATGGATATGTGGTTTATTCATAAGCCACAATTATTGAGGTCACTGAATCTGTTTCCATTGAAGCTCCATTGTGCTCCTTTACATCAAGGAGATTTGTGCTTTTACGGTGCGGTGGGCTTTAAATTTAGAATTCTATGGTTTGTTCGCCCATGGTGGTTGGGCCTGGGGCTACGAAGGCAAGTGTTTTAGATCTGAGATAGGAAGAAACGCCTCACCCCTCAGTCTATCTGTGATGGTGTGCCCTTTTTACTGTACCTTCCACCTACAGCTTTCCTCTCTCAACTCCGTTCGCCATCCTTTGCTGCGTGTTAGTGTTTCCAGCCTTAATGTCAATGAGTTCATCACTCTTTCCAGCGCAGATACTGTATGTGTCCAAGTTTAATAAGAGGAGGAATTTTTTTTTTTTCAATTATGACTAATATTACATTTATTCTTCATACAGCAACTCCTTAAATGTGGCCATCACGTTAAATCCGCCCTGTCATAAACATGTGAATCATTTGTATTATTTAATAAGTATTAATGAGCATTAATGTTTAATAGCCACATAAAGCTATAGGTCAAGCAGTTCATCTTCAGTTACCTTTTCTGCTGTGCTCATCATATCGGCTAATAAGATTCTCGTCAGCAACCTTGCTGAGTTTCAGTTTGTTTCCAGCTTTCAGTTCTAAGAAAAGAGAAAAGCAGTTTCTCTTTTCTGCTGTTTTTTTTTTAACAGGTTTTCTGCAGACTGGCAGACAAAACGAGTGACCAGAAATATCAAAGGGCGCCAGGCGTGAAAATGGCACGATGCTAAAGGCACCATAACCACGCACCATCACTTTAATGCATGTGGAATGCAGCTGGTAATGCAATGAAACAGCACGCTTACCGTTACCGTCTGCAGTGTGAAGACAGTATGATTCATATGTGCCAAGCTGAGCCATACAACATAAACATAACACGAGAGCTAAAAGTGAGCATTGATATATTAAGGTTAATACATTAATCATTGGCGTTAGAACCGGGGGGGGATGGGGGGGGGGGACCATGTAGACAGGTAGATTTGTCCCACCCAAAAATTAAACCACAGAAAAGCAGAAACTGTTTAAAAACTTTTATTTCAAATTTATTTCACGTTTTTGGCAGTGTGTTTGTTGTTAGCCACTGGCTCTGGTTGTTAGGTGGTCTGAGTCTTTCTCGTTGTTACGGTTTGTGTTGAGATGCCTGTTCAGCTTTAAACGCGACGTCAGTGATAAAAGCAATGAACATCAATGATGATCATATATACTGCAGTAAAACAGCTTTAGTATAATGTGTTGTTATGGTAACAGACTAGGAGGGCTTGGGTTAGCTAACGTTTATATTAACTTTAGTCAGAAAGCACTCTGAAACAAAGTTACATTACTCTCTGACCACGCCCCAAACTGCAGACTGCTACTACACCAAACACATAAACAAATAAAATATAATAAATAAAATAAATAAATAAATAAATAAATGAATAAATAAATAAATAGGATGCCATTGTTAGAAGTGCTGTCAGTAGTGCAGTATGTAATGTTCCAGAGGGCGCTGTTTGGGACACAGCCTTACTGTCTAACATTAATGTTAGTCTAGTCTAGTCAGAAAACCTTAACATACATTTATTATCGTTTTATTTCAGTATTATACTCCAAAGAAAATAATAATTTTTGAGTTATATATGTATATAATCCAGACATTGCATGTATAATTTAAAAGTTTTCTAACAGCAGTAGCATATAATGTGTATCTAGTTTAGTGTGTAAAGTGATCTTTAATTGGATTTATCTAATAATAATCAGAAGTACTGATGATGTTATATTTTGTTTATTTATTTGTAATTTACTGTTATTCCACAAATGTTGTTCTACGTCACTAAACATACAGTGATTTACTACCTTACCTACAGTGTCAGCTTATAGGTAATATTTTAGGGGATAGGGTGGCTTTGATTCATATTAGCAAATTAGCATATTATTTTTATATTTTCACATTTTATCTTTATATTATCTTATTGTTTCATGTGAGCAGGCAGTTATTAAAACATTTTACTGGTAGTTGTACCATGTATGACTATGATTGTAACCAATATGATTTGATTTGAAATAAACGTCATTTAGAATCTTCAAATATTCGTTTTGTGAATTGCTGTTAGCTTCATGCTGAGATACTACCAGACTCCCATAGGAGTGTCAGCATCAGCAGAAGTTATTTTGGGCCTGAATTAAAGAACTAGCAGCTCTAGTAATGATTCACCATTGGCTTATATCGTGTGCAGAGTTTCATGGCTCAGCCAGTCATATACTTGGAACTATAATTGTTTTTTTATAGAATATTAGAATTTAATAGTTTAGCGAAGAGTATTAAACAGTGTTATTGTATAAATATCAGTCTGTAGAGCAACATCAGAGTTTACGCAGTTCCCCCATCATGCACACAGGAGCAACATCGTCCAGTTTAGGCAGCTAAATTAACAGTAACTTTCATCATACTTGTATTATTCAAAATAGTTTAAAGAAACCCGTCGCGTCTGTGTATACGCTAAAGAGGATGTCTTATCAGCATTTACAAAAAAAAAAAAGCCCATAGGTCTCCATACTGCTTTTTCAGGGCTGGTTAAGAATAGACTGGTTAGCATTTTCTGTTCCTTATTCTCCCCCATCTCTGTCTGCCGGTATTAGGCGCTGTAAAGTGTGGAGGGAGTTCTATTTTAAACTGACAAGTGAAAGCCCGCCGTTAGTAAACTGCTGAACGCAAGCAAGCCTTTCTGAAAAATCAAGTGGGGGACTCCTAGCAAACTGAATTTATTGATTTATACCAGTTTGCTAGCAAACTACACAGCATATTGGTTTTTATTAACCACCTTTTTTCATTGATTTTAAAAAGATTTAACTAAGGGCGGCACTGTGGTGTAGTGGTTAGTATGGTGGTGTAGTGGTTAGTACGGTGGTGTAGTAGTTAGTATGGTGGTGTAGTGGTTAGTATGGTGGTGTAGTGGTTAGTATGGTGGTGTAGAGGTTAATACGGTGGTGTAGTGGTTAGTATGGTGGTGTAGTGGTTAGTATGGTGGTGTAGAGGTTAATACGGTGGTGTAGTGGTTAGTATGGTGGTGTAGTGGTTAGTATGGTGGTGTAGTAATTAGTATGGTGGTGTAGTGGTTAATATGGTGGTGTAGTGGTTAATATGGTGGTGTAGTGGTTAGTATGGTGGTGTAGTGGTTAGCATGGTGGTGTAGTGGTTAATATGGTGGTGTAGTGGTTAGTATGGTGGTGTAGTGGTTAGTATGGTGGTGTAGTGGTTAGTACGGTGGTGTAGTGGTTAGTACGGTGGTGTAGTGGTTAGTACGGTGGTGTAGTAGTTAGTATGGTGGTGTAGTGGTTAGTACGGTGGTGTAGTGGTTAATACGGTGGTGTAGTGGTTAGTATGGTGGTGTAGAGGTTAATACGGTGGTGTAGTGGTTAGTATGGTGGTGTAGTGTTAGTACGGTGGTGTAGAGGTTAATACGGTGGTGTAGTGGTTAGTATGGTGGTGTAGTGGTTAGTATGGTGGTGTAGTGGTTAGTACGGTGGTGTAGTGGTTAGTACGGTGGTGTAGTGGTTAGTACGGTGGTGTAGAGGTTAATACGGTGGTGTAGTGGTTAGTATGGTGGTGTAGTGTTAGTACGGTGGTGTAGTGGTTAGTATGGTGGTGTAGTGGTTAGTATGGTGGTGTAGTGGTTAGTACTGTGGTGTAGTGGTTAGTATGGTGGTGTAGTGGTTAGTATGGTGGTGTAGGGGTTAGTATGGTGGTGTAGTGGTTAGTATGGTGGTGTAGGGGTTAGTACGGTGGTGTAGTGGTCAGTATGGTGGTGTAGTGGTCAGTATGGTGGTGTAGTAGTCAGTATGGTGGTGTAGTGGTCAGCACTGTCTCCTCACAGTAAAGTGATCTGGGTTGGGTTCCCGGTCCGGGTGGTTCTGTGTGGAGTGTGTATGTTCTCTCCGTGCTTGAGTGGGTTTCATCCGGGTGCTCCAGTTTCCTCCCGCAGTCCAAACACATGCATGTTGATTGGTCACTCTAAATTGTCTGTAGGTGTGAGTGCGTAAGTGAGTGTTGACCATGCGATGGACTGGCAAACTGTCTGTGGTGTACCCCACCCTCGCCCGATGACGCTGGGATTGGCTCCAGCCCCCCCGTGACCCCGACTAGAGGGATTTAGCGGCAGATAGTGGATGTATGGATGGATGGATTGAAGATTTATCTAAAAAAGAGAGGTTCAAACACAGAAACCAGAATAGGTTTCAAAACCAGATTTAGTTGATTGATGACCAAGCCACATCAAAAGAGTAGTCAAGGCCAACGCTAAGATTACAAACCAGAGAGGCAAAAACACAAACAAAGGCAATGAAGAAACATCAAAAACAGGGATACAAACAATTCTCATCGACAGGCCGGGTCATGCCATGTTTATGGCTCCTCGCTTTCTGTCGCCATGTACAAGGTTACAACCAATTCGGATGATGAGCTCTTCCCTGGTTGCCAGCACCTGCCAAGCCTCCGAGCCTCTTCTTCTAAAATCTCACCCTGGACTGTCGACAGGGTCCAAAGGTTTGAGGGAACGCCATGTCCCCCTTGCTCGTTCCGACCCACAGACTGAGCTCTTCATCCGTACAACACCAAATCATCCACAGAGCCGTTCTCATTCCAGGCCATTTAGATGTAACCACAGACTCTTTTCTCATAGATCTTTAGCCTCTCAAGCAGATCTTTAAACCACACCAGTACCTCCATCCGAACAACCCACAAACTAATAGAACCCATTGCAACCATGGAGACAATACTCTCAGCCATCTCCTCACTGTTCGACATTCCAGTCCCTGCTCAACATCACCGTCCATTCGGGCAAACTCTCCATAACTGCAGCCTTCCTGACGTCAGCCAGCTCACAGCATTCCATGTGCTCCTCAGCCATTAGAGTATATCTGACTACAGTTCAATTCTTCACAATTCATAACTGGTTCACCTCATCCTTCCTCAAATCACTCTCAAATTTCTTCTGCTCAAAACGATTCAAAGACCCAACCTCACCTTGCACCTCAACAATCATTAGTCAGTTTAAAATTGTACCTACAGACACTACCCAGATATTGGATTTCCCATCACTTTCAGTCTTATCCAACACTTCCACAATGGAGCAAACTCACCCTCCTCCAAAATTCCATTTGCTTACATAATCACAGTTGTTTTCTTCTCCTGCTCTTAGAGACTCACCAGTCCTTCTCTCCTACTTTACAACACTGAACTGTTTCTCACTGCTACTGCAATGGAAACTTTCTCTTTATTCATTGATGCATAGGGTTAGGCTTAGGGTTAGGGTTTGGGTTTGGGTTAGTTTTATCTGTTTAGCTATCTGGTTTCAACCAGAAGAGGACAGGTTCCCCCGTTGAGTCTGGTTCCTCTCAAAGTTTGCTCTAAGGGGGTATTTCCTTGCCATCGTTGCCCCTGGCTTGCTCATTAAGGGCTTGGACCTGGATTTGCTGCATCATGACACCATCTGTTGGTGCTAAGAATAACCTTGACTTGACATTTACCTGCTTAGGTTAGACTTCTTTCTTCTTGATTCAAATACTCTTAACATTCAACATTACACTTGGCTAACCACTCTTCTCTACCTTTAAGTTAAACTCACTGCTCAGTCCACATTATGCACGTACGTTGTCTCAACCTGAGTTTTACCCCAAAACACTCTACCAACCCTACCTGCTTTTCAAGAATCTGGATCCATCATATCACAATCATCTTCACTACGTCCTTCAATGTTTCTCTGGACATTCATTCAGAATTGCTGCAACCGCTACGGATTTCTGTCAGGAATTCTCTGACCACGCAATCCAAGTCCAATGGAGTAGCCTTCCTTCCTTCCCTAACACAACAATGGACTGACGGGTCTCTAAAGAAAGTTGTTTCTTTCTGGTTATTGTGAGTCGGTCAGCAAGCCATCAACTGCTGATGCTTCAGATACTGAACTAACCTAGAATGTTGTTCTCCCTTTTATACTCACTTATTAGTAGAATGTTTTTCAGCTGTGCATCACAATTGAGCAAGAGTGTCCTAACAACCAATTAGTCCAATAACATCCTTAACTTGGATTGGCGGCCATACCAGGAGATTTAGACAGAGGACTGAGAATTACTGATAATAGACTATATGTAAAATAAGCCTCTATACAAAAATAGACTTTAATACAAACATTTTTATCCTTTAAAAATCATCTGATACACTTACATTAATTGTGAAATGGACAATATTGTTTGTGAATTGCATGAAAATTGCATGAATTGCATGAAAATTGCATGAAATAAAATTCTAAAGTGATCCTAAACTTTTGAGCGGTAGTATATGTATGTATATAGGTAAAGTAACTTAATAGGTAGGATTGTTAATTCACTAATATAGGCATTGTTATGTATTTATTCTTCATCATCACATTGCATTATGATATACATTGGCAATTCTAGTGCATGTGCAACAATTTGGTGATGCATTGTGGGTTTATCAATAGTGAATTATATAAGATGTACCAGTAAGATTTTGAACACCAACACAATATGTCTAATACACTATATGGGCCACTATTTCTGTAATAGGGAGCAATTCTCAACACAGCTGTGGTCCCCAAGTGAATTTTAGTAGTTCGGAACTGGATCCTGACCTTTGCGAACACCAGGGATGGGAGGAGGTGCGACAACAATGCTGGTAGATTTTCTACTCTCTCCACTTTTAGCTTACTATTACTTTTTGTGGACTTAATGCCATTATATAATGTTGGCGACAGCACCAGTGCTGTGTTGTGACCAGTCACACCTCTGACCAGTTAATTACTGATCAAACAAAGGGTGCGTTAAAAAGAGGAGAATCCAAAAGAGAACATCGCCAACAATAAACTTTCTTTGCTGATATGCTGATATGCTGATACTCTGATGATGCTGGAATTACTAGGAAGTTTGGTAACACTTCCCATGAATATAGTATTCATAATACTTTATAATGCATTACAGGGTGTTACATTGCATCTACATCACCTTATAATACCAGGCATAAGTGTATATAATTGCTCTTCAGTTTAAATAATTATATGCACAACATTTTATAAAGCAAAAGTATACAAGTCTGGCTCTATGATGCATTATAATATATATCTGTTTGCCAGTCAGTTAAAAATAAATGACTAATGTATAAAAAGTGTTATTTTTGTTTAAATATCACAACATTTGCGAATGAAAAAGGGCTGTTGGTGGTTGATGGCCACTGTGTTGATGGGTCTGGTTGTTATACTGGAAACATACCAGAACCCTGCTGCAGTGCATCACCATATTCGTGTATACAGTGTTTTAATGAGTGGATATTATAATGCATTATAAAGCCTAACATTATAAATACATATTATCTTGTTATGCATTTGGTTATATCTACTTAGAATCAAAAGTTTTACACATATATAACACCTTATAGATGCATTTATATAGCATTGTGAGTAGGATTCATAGGAAGGGTTACCAGAGGTTCCAGTTCAATGAGTTACTTAGTACTTAAGTAAAAGTATAAAAGCAGCAGGTGAAAAATACTTGGTGTTTAGGGAAGGTACCTAAACTTTTACCTGAGTCATCACCTCACCAACACAACAAGACCTCAATATAATGATATACTAATACCAACACTTTGCTTAGTCACATCTGAAAGTGTGAATAAGGTCAATGTGATACATTCAGCAGAACAGTCTGAGAATCAATGAGATGTTGTCCTGTTGTAGATGATTGTGTTTACTGGCCTAATAATCCAATTTTCATATATATATATATATATATATATATATATATATATATATATATATATATATATATATATATATATATATATAATTTTTCTACAGTCTCTTCAACATTGTGCTTCTGACGCAGACTTCCAAATTTCCGCAGCTATCTGGTGATGAAACTAAAAAACATTGCACTGCAACAGGAAACCAGCCTAAACACAAGGCACGAAACGAGAGCATGAGCGTCAGACGTCTCCTGAGAGTTCACATCAACGAGGCGCAGCTCCTGACCACAGCTGTGGTAAAAACGAAAACGTGAAGCATCAAGCGCGTTTCACAGCTCACATCATCTGAGAATGGAAACTTATCAGAGGGGGAGTGCAGAGCAGCAATCAGTAAATCTAACAGTCCTGAAATTAATGTTCTCATTTTTTAAGTGTGTAAATAAAACCTGAGTGTGGTCCGGGTCCAACAGCCATTTCTCACAGTTGGTACAGTCATTGGTATTAGAATAAGAAGGTTTATGAGTGGTTTATATGGGTCTATGAATGGTTATTAATGTGGTCTGACAATGGAAACTTATCAGAGGGAGTGCTGAGCGGCAGCGATCGGTTGCTGTACGCCAAAACCTGAGGTGCAGTGAGATAAAACTATCTACACATTCATGTTTTTAAGCTGTATTAGTTAAATTAGGAGATTTTCCAGCACTAAATATAAACGAGATGCATTTTACTGATGGGCTGCATTCATAAGCATGGATCTGTTGCTGTAGGGCAAACCTGAGGTGTATTTTTAAAAAGTTTTAAAAAGCTTTTCTATTACAAACCACTACGTCACATGAACTCGTTTCTGTTTTTAAGCTGTGTTGGTTATAATTAAGGAGATTTTCCAGCACTAAATATATAAACGAGTTACATTTTACTGAAGGGCTGCATTAATAAGCCTGCCATAAACCTACATAGACTTTAATAGTTGTGGTCCCACTTTATGTGAAGTGTCTCTAATAACTGTGCAGTTACACATGAACAATAATAAATAATGCAACTATTAGTGATGTGGCCATGGTTACAGATGTATAACAGCAGTACAGCTTATGTAATTACACATGCATATCATCTCTCTTTATGACTGTAACATCATATAATAGCATATGTCTCTCATATGATTAAACATTAGAGTGTGATCCAGGTCCAACAGTCAGTTTGTAGAACTATTATTTTAATATATATTAATATATATATGACTACCCCTACAAAGGGTTTATGGATGGTTATTAATGTGGTAATAAACACCTTAAATTCATTAATAAGCCTTTATTAAATAAAAAAACATAAAAATAAATAAAAATAAAGAAATAAATAAATAAATAAAAGAGGTGACAGTGAAGTGTTTTCCTGGCATATATACTGTTATATGTCAGATTGTTATGTTTACTTGATCATCCTACATTGTCCTCTCAATCAATCATCATTGAACATCATTGAATTATCACATATTAATATCAAATTTTCCTTATTAAGAAATATTTATGACCTAATAGCCTTTAATATACTACTTATAAACCATTCATAAGGCATGGTTCATAAGTCTTATTCTGAAGGGGTTATGGTTCAGTTATTTATGTAGTGTCTCAGATGTTCTCACAAACCAGCTTTAGAGAAAACTCCGGGTCTGAGACCCCCAATGAGCAAGTCAGGAAAAACTCTCTCAGATCAAGAGGAAGAACCTCGAGAGGAACCGCACTCAAAAAGGGGAACCCGTTCTAATCTGGCCGACGCCAGATAGTAAAACAAGTACAAATATAATAAAAATATGATTGACTACTCTATGCATAAATTAATACAGAGACAAAAAGGGAAGAAAACTGCTGAAGTCCTGTTGCAGTAGCAGTGAGAACCAGCCAGAGGTGTCAAGTAATGAAGTACAAATACTTTGTTACTGTACTTTAGTAGAAAGTTTGGTTATATATACTTTGCAGGAGTAATTATTTTTCAGCAAACCTTTTACTTCTGCTCCTTACATTTACACTCTATTATCAGTACTTTCTACTCCTTACATTTACACTCTATTATCAGTACTTTCTACTCGTTACATTTACACTCCATTATCAGTACTTTCTACTCCTTACATTTACACTCCATTATCAGTACTTTCTACTCCTTACATTTACACTCCATTATCAGTACTTTCTACTCCTTACATTTACACTCCATTATCAGTACTTTCTACTCCTTACATTTACACTCCGTTATCAGTACTTTCTACTCCTTACATTTACACTCCATTATCAGTACTTTCTACTCCTTACATTTACACTCCGTTATCAGTACTTTCTACTCCTTACATTTACACTCCACTATCAGTACTTTCTACTCCTTACATTTACACTCCGTTATCAGTACTTTCTACTCCTTACATTTACACTCCATTATCAGTACTTTCTACTCCTTACATTTACACTCCATTATCTGTACTTTCTACTCCTTACATTTACACTCCATTATCAGTACTTTCTACTTCTTACATTTACACTCCATTATCAGTACTTTCTACTCCTTACATTTACACTCCATTATCAGTACTTTCTACTCCTGACATTTACACTCCATTATCAGTACTTTCTACTCCTTACATTTACACTCCATTATCAGTACTTTCTACTCCTTACATTTACACTCCATTATCAGTACTTTCTACTCCTTACATTTACACTCCATTATCTGTACTTTCTACTCCTTACATTTACACTCCATTATCTGTACTTTCTACTCCTTACATTTACACTCCATTATCAGTACTTTCTACTTCTTACATTTACACTCCATTATCAGTACTTTCTACTCCTTACATTTACACTCCATTATCTGTACTTTCTACTCCTTACATTTACACTCCATTATCAGTACTTTCTACTCCTTACATTTACACTCCATTATCAGTACTTTCTACTTCTTACATTTACACTCCATTATCAGTACTTTCTACTCCTTACATTTACACTCCATTATCAGTACTTTCTACTCCTTACATTTACACTCCATTATCTGTACTTTCTACTCTTTACATTTACACTCCATTATCTGTACTTTCTACTCCTTACATTTACACTCCATTATCAGTACTTTCTACTCCTTACATTTACACTCCATTATCAGTACTTTCTACTCTTTACATTTACACTCCATTATCTGTACTTTCTACTCTTTACATTTACACTCCATTATCTGTACTTTCTACTCCTTACATTTACACTCCATTATCTGTACTTTCTACTCCTTACATTTACACTCCATTATCAGTACTTTCTACTCTTTACATTTACACTCCATTATCTGTACTTTCTACTCCTTACATTTACACTCCATTATCAGTACTTTCTACTCCTTACATTTACACTCCATTATCAGTACTTTCTACTTCTTACATTTACACTCCATTATCAGTACTTTCTACTCCTTACATTTACACTCCATTATCTGTACTTTCTACTCTTTACATTTACACTCCATTATCTGTACTTTCTACTCCTTACATTTACACTCCATTATCTGTACTTTCTACTCCTTACATTTACACTCCATTATCAGTACTTTCTACTCCTTACATTTACACTCCATTATCAGTACTTTCTACTTCTTACATTTACACTCCATTATCAGTACTTTCTACTCCTTACATTTACACTCCATTATCTGTACTTTCTACTCCTTACATTTACACTCCATTATCAGTACTTTCTACTCCTTACATTTACACTCCATTATCAGTACTTTCTACTCCTTACATTTACACTCCATTATCAGTACTTTCTACTTCTTACATTTACACTCCATTATCAGTACTTTCTACTCCTTACATTTACACTCCATTATCAGTACTTTCTACTCCTTACATTTACACTCCATTATCTGTACTTTCTACTCTTTACATTTACACTCCATTATCTGTACTTTCTACTCCTTACATTTACACTCCATTATCAGTACTTTCTACTCCTTACATTTACACTCCATTATCAGTACTTTCTACTCTTTACATTTACACTCCATTATCTGTACTTTCTACTCCTTACATTTACACTCCATTATCTGTACTTTCTACTCCTTACATTTACACTCCATTATCTGTACTTTCTACTCCTTACATTTACACTCCATTATCAGTACTTTCTACTCTTTACATTTACACTCCATTATCTGTACTTTCTACTCCTTACATTTACACTCCATTATCAGTACTTTCTACTCCTTACATTTACACTCCATTATCAGTACTTTCTACTTCTTACATTTACACTCCATTATCAGTACTTTCTACTCCTTACATTTACACTCCATTATCTGTACTTTCTACTCTTTACATTTACACTCCATTATCTGTACTTTCTACTCCTTACATTTACACTCCATTATCTGTACTTTCTACTCCTTACATTTACACTCCATTATCAGTACTTTCTACTCCTTACATTTACACTCCATTATCAGTACTTTCTACTCCTTACATTTACACTCCATTATCTGTACTTTCTACTCTTTACATTTACACTCCATTATCAGTACTTTCTACTTCTTACATTTACACTCCATTATCAGTACTTTCTACTCCTTACATTTACACTCCATTATCTGTACTTTCTACTCTTTACATTTACACTCCATTATCTGTACTTTCTACTCCTTACATTTACACTCCATTATCTGTACTTTCTACTCCTTACATTTACACTCCATTATCAGTACTTTCTACTCCTTACATTTACACTCCATTATCAGTACTTTCTACTTCTTACATTTACACTCCATTATCAGTACTTTCTACTCCTTACATTTACACTCCATTATCTGTACTTTCTACTCCTTACATTTACACTCCATTATCAGTACTTTCTACTCCTTACATTTACACTCCATTATCAGTACTTTCTACTCCTTACATTTACACTCCATTATCAGTACTTTCTACTTCTTACATTTACACTCCATTATCAGTACTTTCTACTCCTTACATTTACACTCCATTATCAGTACTTTCTACTCCTTACATTTACACTCCATTATCTGTACTTTCTACTCTTTACATTTACACTCCATTATCTGTACTTTCTACTCCTTACATTTACACTCCATTATCTGTACTTTCTACTCCTTACATTTACACTCCATTATCTGTACTTTCTACTCCTTACATTTTAAACATAGTCTCATTACTCCTATTTTATTTCAGTTAGTTTTCATTCATGTACATTTACATTCCAGTAAAGATTATTGATAACATGACTTTGAAGTTTGACTTCATTACAATATTTATAGACAACTAGTCATCATATCTTCTGCTCCATGAAACACATGTTAATGTTCAGTAGTAACAGATATGCTTCTTTAATATATTTACATTGTTCTAAACTACATTCATGTTTAATGGGCGTATATGAGCTGAAACAGGAAGCCTAGCGCATCCCAAATTTATCAACATTAACATTTTAATATAACATTATAGTCGTTATGGCTTTTAGAAGAATGGGGTTTTTGGGGAGGTGGGCTAGTGCACTATAGACCCCTGTGGTTCGGCCTAAGACTTTGTCCTTAATGGCATTTTTTCCTTACATTACTTTTACTTTTGTACTTTAAGTAGTTCTGAAATCAGTACTTTTACACTTTTACTGGAGTAAAAAGCTTGAATTGATACTTCAACTTCTACAGAAGTATTTTTAAACCTTAGTATCTATACTTCTACCTGAGTAATGAATGGGAATATGTTTGACACCTTTGGAACCAGCTCAGTGTTTTTTTTGAAGTAGGAGAGGAAAGTATTGATGAGTTTGTGAGAAGAAAACAGCTGTGATTAAATAAGAAAACAGAAACTGTCAGGGTCGCCTCCAAGAGGTACCCAATTATTGTATTTTTAAAACTCAGTGTTTGCATCGTGAGGAGCAAAAAGCCGCCCCCACAGGGAACATCACAAAATAAACAGAATAAGCTGAAACTGTACATAACGCCTCCTCTACAAAGGCCCATCACAGAGCTTTCCTGTAACAGCCCTATTCTTATATCCTCCCACCCTTTCCTCTTCCTTCTCTGGCTATTGGGTCTTTCCTCGAGCATTAGCATATGTGATATTTCCATGACTTCCCTTTTTACAGCATCCTTAAATACCGAGCAATGAACACCACTCGTCCCAGACTGCCACCACCAGCACTACCATCACCACCACCGCCACCACCAGTCTTCCAGTACCAGCATGATGCTCAGTGCCCGTCCGCTGCTGGCAGCCATCGCTCTCTGCTACTTTGCCGCCACACTTGGTAAGAATCTACTTTCTATTGACAGATTAGAACAAAGGAGATGCTTCAGAAGAAACACTTGTGGTTACTTAGCCTTTCAATGGAAGGTTAGTTAAAAGAACCATGTTTTGTAGATGACATGCATAGCATCATGTTTAAAGGTCAAAGATTCTCCAAGTGATGAAAATTATGTAGTGATTTCTAAATGAAGGAATGGAAAGATTAGTGCTACAAGATAAGATGATGATAGTGCTGGTTTATTATAACTGGGATCAACTCTCTAACCCTCCAGCTATTCCCATGGACGGCTTTGCCACTAGCCATAAATGCCGCTGCCTGAAAACCACCACAGATGTCATCCCCATGCAGCTCTTCCGGAGGATCGAGATCGTGCCTCCTGGCCCAAACTGCCGCAAAACTGAAATCCTGTGAGTCAACATACAGACCTGAGCTTGAGGGGTCAATAAGGCCACAAGCATTCAACTGTTAATTAGAAAAATACTTCTAAAACTCTGGCATCTTATGAAGTGTCAGGTCCAGCTCTTCTTCCAGTGCTGAGCTACCATAAAGAACTGCAGTGGAACATTAGTATACTGAGGTTCTACCATTAAGCTCCAATGTTCTTGGATGGATTTTTAAACAGAGCAGATTAATTGAGCAGCTAATTGTGGAATATATACGCCGGCACTGAAACCAATAGAACATACATTTGGCTAACAACCCCTTTACTGTTCACCTCATTTCTCCAGGATCACCAAGAAGGACGATTGCATAGTGTGTGTGGCACCGGAGGCGAAGTGGATCAGTGGCATCATCTCTAAAGTCATGCAGAAAAGGTAGATCTTGCTAATAAACACATGACTGTTAATACAAGAGTTTTTAATCTCTGTGGTCGTTGGTGTTGAAATTTATTTCTTGAAAATGTTCACTTTGTAAATGTCTCTGTTCTCTAACGCAGGAAAAGAACCATGGCGTCTCCAACCTCAACCAGCACTTAACTGGATGGTCAACGTGAGCCCTGGACATTTTCAGAGAAGATCACTGCCCAGATTTGAGCCTCTTATAATGTTTTATTTTTCTGTCCAAACATACTTAAAAAGCTAAGTGTCAAACAATGTGAATTATTGTGAGTACAATAAAAGATCTTTAAAAATATATACAACAGCACTTTTTATTGGCTCATATCATAAAAAATATTGATCTTGAGTTACTGAAATATGACTTTGACGTGTCAAATATATTATTGAGGTTTTCCAATTTACACTGTCCAATTCATCATAGTCGTGATGTCACAACCATGAAGACAAGGGCTTCGAATCCAAGTGTGCATGTGCTTCATTCAGTATCGATGTGGGAAGTAAAGTCCTACTCAGACCAGATTAGTTTTACATGGGGAGGTGGACTAAATGGTATTTTACTACAGGACGTCCGAGCGTCAGTGTCACTGCAGGACTGAGAACAGTCCACTAACCAAAACTATCCAGCTAGCAGCGTCCTGTTAGCAGCCTCCTGTTAGCAGCCTCCTGTTAGCAGCCTCCTGTTAGCAGTGTCCTGTTAGCAGCCTCCTGTTAGCACTGATGAAGTAGAGAATGATGACTAATCTTGTAACCCACTTACACTAATAATGAAACTATAGCTGGATAATTAGCAGCTACTTGTTCAGAAGATGTATAAAGGCTATCAGCTGCATTACACAGTAACTTACCAACAGCTGGCACCAGCGTCGCAACGCTTGTTCTTTGGCTCGTTTTCTGGATTTGAGAGCTGTATGTCGTACCACAGCTGAGGTTTGCCACAGACTTGAAGAACCTGAGGTATCTGTGCCATGCATGATGAAACTAAATGCCTCCTCAAGTGCCTCCAAACTCCTTTTCCACAGGATATGATGGAATATTTAAACACATGTTGATTCAGATGGGATTTATTTAACCTCGGGTTATTTTTTGTGGAAAAAGGTGCAGAAACCCCCTCATATCGTCGCTGTCCAATGAAAACAAAGTATCTCAAAATTGCAACTTTACAGGGGAGACCAAAAACCCACTTTACTTTCAATGTAAGTCAATGGAACCAGAAATTTATCCAAGCTATTTTGGAGCACTTCTATTGGTCCATTCATCATGATATTTTCACACAATGCAAACGACCATTGGCGTGTTTAAATGATGTAGAAAACTCAAAATCAC
Organism: Megaleporinus macrocephalus; assembly: GCA_021613375.1. Lineage (NCBI taxonomy): Eukaryota > Metazoa > Chordata > Actinopteri > Characiformes > Anostomidae > Megaleporinus > Megaleporinus macrocephalus. The sequence goes on along the minus strand of CM038725.1, from coordinate 5,959,826 downwards.
TAAAAATGGGGATACATGTTTTTCATTGGACAGCGATAATATACAACTAATCCCATATAAATAGTTCTGAAGGCGCCCAAACGGAGGAAAACAAACAGACTCCAGGGCCTTGATTCGGCTGTACAAAATTGCAAAGGTGAACGAGGGGAAGCATTAAAGTATTATGTTCAGACTGCCACCTCAAATTTTGGGCATATCCAGAATGTGTCCAGTTAGATTTTTAATAGTCTGGACGGAGAAAAACACATGAAACCTCATTTTAGCAAATCCAAACCACAACTGAAGGTGGACTGAAATGCAATTCCGAACAGATTCTAACTCCCTGGACACTCAAATCAGGTTTCAAAGTGTCTCTTGTGCCTCTCACCACACAACAAACAACAACAAGGTCAATTTCAGAGTGATGGCAGTGCTGGGATTAAAGAAGAGCACAGAAGATTTGTAAAAAGTGACTTTACAGAGCGGCTGTTTGGAGGACGAGATGGTGTACCTCCGTCTCTCCTGCATTCCCATAATAAAACCATGTCACCAGCATGACTACATATTTACTGACACCTACATCGTTATGACAGCAGCTTAAACAGATGGATTGGTGGTATCTGGACACACACATCTGATCTGATCAAACAACAGAGCAGACAGTCATCTCAAAAGATCTGATTCGAGAAGCAAATTCAATTTACCAGCTGTCTAAACACACAGCCACAATAGGCCAGAAGAAAATACCATATAAAGCTCAGTCATTAGGGAAAAATGAGCAACGGATCCAATGAAAAGCAACAAAGAAATAAAAACTAAAGTATTATTGCAGCCATTTCAGATGATAAACATCACTTCTGTCTTAGAGGTATCTAGTCAGGTTTAAACAGATGACCTACTGTCAGACTGAGGAAGTATATCTGTATATCTGTTCCATGTAAAATGGTTTTTATGGAATTTGACAGCCTTGCATGAGATTTGGTTACAGTTTTGCTCACTAACTGGTTCCACATGTACTCAAAGTAGGTTGACCAGACATGAATTCAAAACAAGTCCTAAAGGCTGAATTAAGCTAGGTTTATACTTGACTAGAGGTGGACCAATCAGCGTTTTTAAGGCCAATTCCGATCACTAATCACCTTTCAGCACATTCGGCCAATAGCTGATACCAATCGAGGGCGGGGCTATATGCCACGGCAGGGCTACATGTAGTTAGTAGCGCAAGCAAGTCATGAAACATGGTGGAAACTGGTTTATTACCATTTTTAATGAGCTCATATGAAACAGCATAATATTTTTAACAAAATTAACAGTAAATAAACAAAGTAAATCAAACAAATATCTCCAATACTGTAATCATTACATTTAGACCCTTAATTTAAAACTAAAAGCAAATTAAATAAATACAGTAAAAACTACAGTCATTAAATGCAGACTCTGTTATTTTAAACTAAATCTGTAATCATTAAATGTAGAATATTGAATTGTTGCTGCTGTTCTGTTTGTACCGGTCAGATCTGGTCTGTATGGTGTTCTGGGTTGTTTGTTTTGTGTTAGCTGTGTGTGTTCTAGCTCTGCTGTTTGCTGATACTCACTGTATTCAGCTGTGTGGTGTCTCTGAAGTGCTGTATCAGATTAGTAGTGTTTAATGTCTTTGTCTTGGTTCCTCAACGAGACACGCTGATTTTACACATTTTAAAAATGTCCTGGATGAGTTCAGTCAGTCTGTTGAAAATGAAAGGGTGTGTATTTCCACCTAGTGGTTCAGAAAGGAATTGCAGGGAGCTGGCCAGAGGGGGTTCTCCTTTTTCTGGATGAAACGCTAGCTGTAAATACAGAAATTAGGTGAAATACAGAAATTGGAGAAATATCGGCTGGTCACTGATCACATATTTTAATACATAACCGATCGATCCTTCCATCTCTATACTTGACGCATTGTAAATAGTGCAAGCATGTGGCACCTCTGACCCCAAGCATGCTGTTGTGTCACATGTCCGTGCACCTATATATTTGTGTAATGGACGAGTTAGTGCTGTGCAAGACTCAGCAGATGGTGTCCAAGCCTGAAGCTTTAGTATTCTCTGTGAAATGATGTGTCTGTAGGGACGAATCTGGAAAACTAATCTCAGACTGTTCCGCCAACCAGAACGGTGGGCATTCTGAGAGTCCTGCTGCAGAAAGACCTCAATACATTATTTTTAGCCAGTTTATTCTTACCGTCTTCTGCTGCATATTGGAGTTTAAATAATGAATATGATTTTAAAGTGCAGACCTTCAGCCACACTTTCAACCCCACTGGCCTGTTCAGTACTCCATCCCAGTACCTGACCGGAATCCAGTCGAGCAAGTATTTCAATTAGTGAAGGTGAGAAACAGCTTAACAGGAATTCAGTACAGCTGGGTTAAAGGCCTGGTAGAGCATCACCAGGGCAGAAACCCAGTACCTGGTAATGTCTATGGGTTTCAGACTTCTGTCATTGACTGCAAAGGATTTACAACCAAATATTAGGAATAACAATTGTGTAAGCCTTAAAAATTGGTTTTGTTTTGACTCCTATATGCTGTGGTAAACAATTATTAATTAACAGTGTTATAACGATACAGATGTCCATATTTATGGACCTGACTGTATAGAAAACTCAGTGTGGCCTTACAATGTTATACATCCAGACCTGCTGGGTGTTTTTGGGGCTTTCACATGAGAGATGGTCACTTGGTCAACTTCTTTGCCTGCATACCATCAAATGTAAACAGCCTTACCATTAAACTACCAATTAGGATGTCCTTATTTTCTGTGATTGGCTAATACCAAGGTTACCAATACCATGCTATGCAGAAACGCTCTATAGAAATATCCTGTATTTAATCTTCTGTGGAGTCGCTGGGGTTGTGTAATATGCTAATTTCTACTTGCAGGCAGCTGCTGACTAATTTAGAATAACCAGGATTTGTCAACTTTCAAATGAAGGTTAGACCCACAATCTTCTTTTACTCAAATCATTTAATTTTATAAACAGTAAACGAGACATTTTGTACCAAAACACAGTTATTTTAAATATAAACTCTAACCTGAACTTTCAGTTTTTGAGACTATCAATGATTTCCATCTTGTGGTGAGGTTAAGGTCATGATTCTTCTCTGTTTGGTTTCTGACACATATATTCCCACGGCCTAGTTTTTTTGTGATCGGGTCAAAAGTTTCTCTACGTATCGTATTTCTAAACCTGGATTAATCACAGTCTGAGTATTTAAATCTGGATTAATACAGTCTGAGTATCCAAACCAGTATTAATCACAGTCTGGTTGTCTAAACCTGGATTATCAATGTGCCAGTATCTAAACCTAGATTATCACTGCCTGAGTATTTAAATCTGGATTAATACAGTCTGAGTATCCAAACCAGGATTAATCACAGTCTGGTTGTCTAAACCTGGATTATCACTGCCTAAATATATTAATTTGGAATAATACGATTTTCTAGACCTGGATTAATCACAGTCTGATTGTTTTAACCTGGATTAATCACAGTCTGATTGTTTTAACCTGGGTTAATCACAGTCTGAGTAGCTAAACCTGGATTAATCACAGATCACAGTCTGTGTATCTAAACCTGGATTATCAATGTGCCAGTATCTAAACCAAATTATCACTGGCTGAGTATTTAAATCTGGATTAATACAGTCTGAGTATCCAATCCAGGATTAATCACAGTCTGGTTGTCTAAACCTGGATTATCACAGTCTGATTGTTTTAACCTGGGTTAATCACAGTCTGAGTAGCTAAACCTGGATTAATCACAGATCACAGTCTGTGTATCTAAACCTGGATTATCAATGTGCCAGTATCTAAACCTAGATTATCACTGGCTGAGTATTTAAATCTGGATTAATACAGTCTGAGTATCCAAACCAGGATTAATCACAGTCTGGTTGTCTAAACCTGGATTATCACTGCCTAAATATATTAATTTGGAATAATACGATTATCTAAACCTGGATTAATCACAGTCTGATTGTTTTAACCTGGGTTAATCACAGTCTGATTGTTTTAACGTGGGTTAATCACAATCTGAGTAGCTAAACCTGGGTTAATCACAGTCTGATTGTTTTAACCTGGATTAATCACAGTCTGATTGTTTTAACCTGGATTAATCACAGTCTGATTGTTTTAACCTGCGTTAATCACAGTCTGATTGTTTTAACCTGGGTTAATCACAGTCTGAGTAGCTAAACCTGGATTAATCACAGATCACAGTCTGTGTATCTAAACCTGGATTATCAATGTGCCAGTATCTAAACCTAGATTATCACTGGCTGAGTATTTAAATCTGGATTAATACAGTCTGAGTATCCAAACCAGAATTAATCACAGTCTGGTTGTCTAAACCTGGATTATCACTGCCTAAATATATTAATTTGGAATAATACTATTTTCTAAACCTGGATTAATCACAGTCTGATTGTTTTAACCTGGGTTAATTACAGTCTGATTGTTTTAACCTGGGTTAATCACAATCTGAGTAGCTAAACCTGGATTAATCACAGATCACAGTCTGTGTATCTAAACCTGGATTATCACTGTCTGAGTATTTAAATCTGGATTAATACAGTCTGAGTATCTAAACCTGGATTATCACTGTCTGAGTATTTAAATCTGGATTAATACAGTCTGTGTATCTAAACCTGGATTATCACTGTCTGAGTATTTAAATCTGGATTAATACAGTCTGTGTATCTAAACCTGGATTATCACTGTCTGAGTATTTAAATCTGGATTAATACAGTCTGAGTATCTAAACCAGGATTAATCACAGTCTGGTTGTCTAAACCTGGATTATCACTGCCTAAATATATTAATTTGGAATAATACGATTTTCTAGACCTGGATTAATCACAGTCTGATTGTTTTAACCTGGGTTAATCACAGTCTGATTGTTTTAATCTGGGTTAATCACAGTCTGAGTAGCTAAACCTGGATTATCACTGTCTGAGTATTTAAATCTGTATTAATACAGTCTGAGTATCTAAACCTGGATTAATCACAGTCTGATTGTTTTAACCTGGGTTAATCACATTCTGAGTAGCTAAACCTGGATTAATCACAGATCACAGTCTGTGTATCTAAACCTGGATTATCAATGTGCCAGTATCTAAACCTAGATTATCACTGCCTGAGTATTTAAATCTGGATTAATACAGTCTGAGTATCCAAACCAGGATTAATCAGTCTGGTTGTCTAAACCTGGGTTAATCACAATCTGAGTAGCTAAACTTGGATTAAGCACAGATCACAGTCTGTGTATCTAAATCTGGATTAATCACAGTCTGTTTATCTAAATCTGTATTATTTACAGTGCGAATATCAAAACCTGGATTATCACTGCCTAAATATATTAATCTGGAATAATAAATGATTATCTAAACCTGGATTAATCACAGTCTGACTGTTTTAACCTGGGTTAATCACAGTCTGTGTATCTAAACCTGGATTATCACTGTGCCAGTATCTAAATCTGGATTAATACAGTCTGAGTATCTTAACCTGGATTAATCAAAGTCTGATTGTTTTAACCTGGGTTAATCACTGTCTGAGTAGCTAAACCTGGATTATCACTGTGCCAGGGTTATCACTGCCTAAATATTTTAAAATAGCATAATACAATATAAATAGCTAAACCTGGATTAATCGCATATCACAGTCTGTGTATCTAAACCTGGATTATCACTGTCTGAGTATTTAAATCTGGATTAATACAGTCTGAGTATCTAAACCTGGATTAATCACAGCCTGGTTGTCTAAACCTGGATTATCACTGCCTAAATATATTAATTTGTAATAATACGATTTTCTTGACCTGGATTAATCACAGTCTGATTGTTTTAACCTGGGTTAATCACAGTCTGATTGTTTTAACCTGGGTTAATCACAGTCTGAGTAGCTAAACCTGGATTATCACTGTCTGAGTATTTAAATCTGTATTAATACAGTCTGAGTATCTAAACCTGGATTAATCACAGTCTGATTGTTTTAACCTGGGTTAATCACAGTCTGAGTAGCTAAACCTGGATTATTCACAGATTACAGTCTGTGTATTTAAACCTGGATTAATCACAGTGCGAGTATCAAAACCTGGATTATCACTACCTCAATATTTGAATCTGGATTAATAACAGTTTGATTGTCTAAACCTGCATTAATCTCAGTCTCAGTATTGAATGCTGGATTAATCAGAAATCATTATCAACATTACACATACAAAATCAGGAGACTTGTGTAGGTTTACTGATCCTTGTGGATCATAAGTAAATGAAGTAGAAGTAGATCAGATCTTGATCCAGTTTAAAGAACAAAGTTAGGTTCCAGATTTCTCCTGGACGCCCCAGACATTGTATGAATGTGTTCAGTTCCTTCAGCAGCAAATCTTGATTTATCTTAATGAAGTACTGAGCAGTCAAAGCAGGTATTAGATGAGAACTGATAATAATACTGGGTTGTTTAGGAGAAGCTTGGAAAGAGTTAAATAAACACACTGACGTATGGAAAAGCTCTACTTACTGTATTAACACTGTTTTAATATCTGTATAAGTGTTTCGCTGAGCAGCAAATAAGCTTCCTGTGTTTGTCTTTACCGCACACTCTGAAATGTCAAAGACAAGTCAGAAGTAGATGGTGTAAGATAGCAGTGGACATCATGACTTATGTACACGCAGTACAAGACCTGTGTCAGTGTTTTTACTCAAAGAGAAAAAACAAGAATCATTGTTCATATAAACAGAGCATCTCCAGGAGAACTGTGAAGATAGCTGACTCAGCAGGTTCTGCAGAAAGCCATAGTGATCAGGGTTGAATTTGCTCGGTGCTGTTGCAAAAAGGCTTAAAGACAGAGATGTGAGAGTAAAGAAGAAGCTAAGCTTCTTCTTTCAGAGAATGTGTTGACTTCTTCACCCAATCTGATCATGCTGAATAGTCACTCTGTCTTGTGGAACACTCTTTTTTCTTTCTTTGATGTGCACTCTTTCCAAGAACTTTGGGTTTACCAGCTCTTAACCGGATCCTGACCTACAGCCAACCCTCAAAACTGCAGAGCAGCCACCCTCCCCTCCCAAAACACTTCAGCAAATAATTACATCACATTTATCTGCCGTCCCAGGGTCAGCCACAACTCTGCAACCTGGATTAATAACAGCCTGAGTATCTAAACCTGGATTAATCACAGTCTAACTATTTATTTCTTGATTAATCACATTAATACACATCATTGCAGTGCAGGTATCTAAACCTGGATTACCAATGCATGAGTACTTAAATCTGGAATAAGCACACTCTGATTGTCTAAACTTGAATTAATCACAGTTTGAGTATCTAAACCTGGATTAATCACAGTTTGAGTATATAAACCTAGATTAATCACAGTTCGAGTATCTAAATCTGGCTTAATCACAGCCTGAGTATTTAAACCTATATTAGCACAGTGCAGGTATCTAAATCTGGATTATCACTGCCTGAGTACTTAAATCTGAATTAATACAGTGTGTGTATCTAAACCTGGAATAATCACAGTTTGAGTATCTAAACCTGGAATAATCACAGTTTGAGTATCTAAACCTGGAATAATCACAGTTTGAGTATCTAAACCTGGAATAATCACAGTTTGAGTATCTAAACCTGGAATAATCACAGTTTGAGTATCTAAACCTGGAATAATCACAGTCTGATCGTCTAACCTTGAATTACTCACAGCTTGAGTATCTAAACCTGCATTAATCACAGTCTGATCGCCTTACCTTCAATTAATCACAGTTTACACAGTATCACAGTAATCACAGTAAACCTGAGCGTGAAGTGAGTTACTCTTTGTAACTGCAGTAAACATGTCTACTCTATAGAAGTATTTTTCAATGCACTTCTTAACTTGATAGTTTTGGGTATGAAGAGATGTATGTTACACTCTTTCAGCAGTAATGTGGTCACACTGTATTTGGGGGGGCAGATATTTTGTCAGTGTTTAATAAATGATAAGTTCAGTAAATGTTGTGCATCCACGTATTATTACTAGTTAGGGCTGGGTATCGCCACTAATTTCCCAGATCGATTCAATCCCGATTCACAAGGTCCCAATTCAATTCTATTTCTGATTTGATTCGATTCAATTCAATATGGATTCATTTAGGGATATTTCAGTTACAATAATATGTTTGGTTTGAATATGAAAAGAGATTTTCAGAGAACTAATGTGATAAACGTACAAGGAACACTCAACCTACCATTAATAAAAACATCAGTGTTTATATGTTTATATTCACCGTATTTGGCCACACCCACTTTCAAACGTGTGTTTCTTCCGTCTTTGTGTTAGAACTTCTGCTCAGCTAACCAAAATAAATACACTTAGATGGGAGGAGACCAGAGAGACAGTAAGAAGTTCTAATGGGACAACACTGTCTCCTCCAAGGTTAATAACACAGTGGGTGGGTGATATGAGAAGGTGGTCTGAGGTTAATAACACAGTGGGTGGGTGATATGAGAAGGTGCTCTGAGGTTAATAACACAGTGGGTGGGTGATATGAGAAGGTGGTCTGAGGTTAATAACACAGTGGGTGGATAATATGAGAAGGTGGTCTGAGGCTAATAACACAGTGGGTGGGTGATATGAGAAGGTGGTCTGAGGTTACTTATGGAGACATGTTTAATTACTCTGTACTCTCGGAAGGTGTAGACGGTTCAGTAATGAAAAACTATAAAAGTACTGAAGCGTATCAGTACCTGCACAGTGGGAAGGTGGGCGTGTCCTACACACAGACGGTGAGTTTATATTTCTGAAAGCCGGTTAAACCCAAGTCCAGTCAAGGCTGAAATGCTAATTTTAAAAAATCGATCTCGGGTTTATACGAATCGATATGGGATTATTCAAATGAAGATCGATTTGAATCGAAAAATCTATTTTTTAAACACACCCCACCCATATTACTAGTGTAACATTTTAGCAGCAAATAAAGCAGAAAACTTCTACATATCAGCCCAAAAAAATCTGCAGCACGTATCGGCCATCAGCTGACCCTGACCTCTAAACATCGGCAACAGAAGTTACAGTTATAGTTACAACTGCATGTGTGGATGCTGGCGTGATGGGAAGAGTTTCCCACTAAAACATGTTGCATCACTACTTACAATATGGCAACGAAAACCCTGAACAGTTGCACAGCTGAGGACTTTTTTCGTGTTCAAAACTGGATCCATGGTTCATTGAGTGCTGCTAAAAGGTAACATAATAGTAAATATGTTCCTGTACTAACTTTGTGCAGTTGCAGACATAATATTTGGATAAAACATGAAATAGTTTCTATTCTGATTTATATTTGATACAAATCTAACAGAATTGACTAATTGCTGTTATATTGTGTATATTTGGAAGTGGTTTTCTGTTCAATGCACCTAAAAATGGAACTTATTTAAAATATTAGGAAAAATGGGGTTTGATTTACTACATTAATTTTCCAATCACACGTAAGCAGGTTTGTGTATTTGAAGTATAAAGTAACACTGTGTCATTCTTCATATTTGTAAAATGGACCTGCAAGAATGTGGGTGATAAGTCAGACTCTAATGGAAGAATTAAGCTCTAGAAAGCCTGTTTGTTGTTGTTATTGTTTGTGTTTTTCTCTCTTCTTGATGTACAGTACCGTGCAAGCTTCAGTCACTTCTTATAATTAAAAAGCTATTTTTTCCAGACAGGAAGCTTTTCTTCTTCTTTTTTTAAATATTAAACAGTGTTAATACAGTAAGTAGTGCTTTTCCATACGTCAGTGTGTTTATTTAACCCTTTCCGAGCTTCTCCTAAACAACCCAGTATTATTATCAGTTCTCATCTAATACCTGCTTTGACTGCTCAGTACTTCATTAAGCTAAATCAAGATTACTGCTGAAGGAACTGAACACATTCATACAATGTCTGGGGCGTCCAGGAGAAATCTGGAACCTAACTTTGTTCTTCAAACTGGATCAAGATCTGATCTACTTCTTTCACAATAACATATTCATGTTACTTTGCGTTGTATGTATGATTATTGTTAATATCTGTTCTAATGATATGTTGATTGATAAGATAAACAGTGAGCTTAGCTGCCTCAGACTTTTACACAGTAGTGTATTTTGTTGGAAGCTGAAGAAAGCAAACACACAGGGTCTTCTTTAGTCAGTAGGGCTGGGATCCTTTTTAATGGCATCCGTTTAGGATTCACAAAAGACCATTTTTGCATAATATCAGACATTGCACATATACAAATTTCCATCTCTTTTGATTGCTTTGCCCCATTTCAGGCACGTTTCCATAGCATAATTTCTCCATTTGAGAAGTTCCAACTCTTAAGTCCCCTACAGTGACGAGAGAAGACAGACGGGAACTCGTCCTTTATAAAGTACCAGATGCTACAATTACATAATATACAACAACGTCATATATGTAGTTTGATTGTTTTGCATAAATTCATACATTTACAAATGAGGGTTTCTTCTATGAGAAGTTTCAGTTGATAAAACACTAAGTGGGACATATAAAACATATTTTAGTGACAAAAATAGAAAAAGGGGGGCTTTCTTAACATTTCACTGGTGGCTGATGATGTTATGCTACATGACGCGACTCCTCCGTCTTTATATACCATCGCCATATATACGCGCTGACACTGCACGAGTGTAGGGTATATCGTTCAGCCACAGGTATTGACTTGGGGGGGCCACGTTCGGATTCAGTCATTGAAAATACATGTAGAATCCCAACCCTAAATTTGGTATCAAGCTTCGTTTTTATAAGTTGGAAAAAAGTTTTAATACAATCCTGTGCAAAGGTTAAAAAAGGAGTCAAAGGTGAGAATATTTCACTCCTTGTTGTGTGTGTGTGTTTTGTGTGGGGGGGGGGTGGTTTGAGTTTGTAGGGAACTCAGAGAAACGTTCATTCCCGGGAGGGTTTACTGGGGGGGACGGAGGGGCTGCACTACCTGTGAATGGCCAGGTGCAGCCCGTTGAGGGAGGGTAAAGGTGGGCGGTACTCCAGCTGGGCGAGGAGGGAGAAGTGGTCGGAGGGGATGTGGGGGTGAGGGCAGCCGGTGATGCAGTTGTCCACGAGCCACTGAGTCTCCAGCGGCCCCAGCAGCCCCTGCACACTCATATGAGTCTTAGAGAAGAAGATGTAATCTATCACGCCCTGGAAGGAAAGAAGAGAAAGGTCAGTCACACATAGAGGAGTGCAGGGGAGTATGTTTTTCTTTGGCTGTCTGTTTAAAGGAGCAGGATGTTATTAGTTTAATACATTTCAAAAGTAACTAAACTTAATCAACAGAATGAGAAGAAATAACAGTTTGACAGTATGTCAAAGACGTCTATCTACTTTAGTTAACATGCTAACCAGCTATCCCCAGCCTGTTCAGCCTTGTTATACCACTTTAATACCACAAGAGGCGATAGTGAGTCACTGTAGCGATGAGCCTGCCATCAGTCCAACATAAGAGGATGAGGAAGTAGTGCTGCTGCCCTGATGGTGTAGTCTGTTGTCAGTCAAGATAAATTCTCACTTAAATAATTTAACAACAGGTACAAAAGGAAGAGCAAATGCAACGATAGCTGAAGCTCTTGCCGTTGAGCAGCACACAGAAGAAGTGATATATATATATATATATATATATGCCGCTGGAGATGCTCTCAGCTCACAACGTTTCTTCTAGACAGATAAGCAAACAGCTCCTCACTGAGGAAGAGGAGACTGTGCTTTTCCTTGTTTCTTATGATGAGGGTGGACACCACAATTGTCTGGGTGTCAAGCTGGTCCCTATCTCTTTGGAGTGTTAGGTCACAGGGTTCTGTCATCATACACATGGATCGACTCCATGTGCCACAGTTTATTCTCTACGCTAACTGTTATCTGCAAAGCTAGATTTATTATCTTCTACCCTCCAATTTGACACCAAAGGATAAAAATTGTTCCAAAAGTGGAGAATGAGATATGGTCTATTATGAACTTGTGTGCTCCTAGTACAGAATGAGTGAGACTAGTAGCACTGTAATGCTACTTAAACATTTTTCCCCCCAAAGGTAGTTTTTTATTTAATAGTTTATATTTTTGACCATCTACATACACACATACACACACACACACACACACACACACACACACACACACACACATATATATATAGTCATCGGGCGAAGGCTAGGTACACCACAGACAGGTCACCAGTCCATTGCATGGCCAACACACTCACACCCAGGGGCAATTTAGAGTGAGTGATTAACCTAACATGCATGTGTTTGGACTGTGGAAGGAAACTGGAGTACCCAGAGGAAACCCACTCCTGGACCAGGAATCGAATGCTAATCACTGTTGCCATGTGCGACATATGTGTGTATGTGTGTGTGTGTGTGTGTGTGTGCATTGATTATATTGATTTTTTTTTCTTTTATTGCTTTTTGTAACGTTCCAAGTTGTGGAAAGCTGCATTGAAATTGTGTTGCATACAACTAGTTGCATAAAGGTGTTCAGAACCTGATACGCTTTGTTCTGTGTACATTTTTCTCCCAAATATCACCAGATCTTCTGAATTAGAACGTTGTTACAGAATCATAACACTAATATTGCTAGATACTGCTACTGTTCATCACTTGTATAGCCACCAGTAAGCTATACAAAAGTAAGGCAAGCTATGGCAGCACTCTCAATATTTATAAATAGCTCTATACATGAGACTTCTGGGTAGGATATTTTGATAGAATAACATTTCTTATCAAAAAACACCATCAGCTTCTAATATGCTAGCTTCCTGTTCAAATGTTCCAGTTCCACCTTAAAGACTGCAGCAGTTGTAATTAGCGATTGCAAACATCAGCAGAACAATACTGACTAACTGGTTCTTTGAACTTCAGACAAGAATAATGTCCTCATCAGAAAATCTTAACAGCACTGAAAGAAGTGGAGAGTGAGATATGGCCTATGATGAACGTCTAGTACAGAATGAATAAGACGAGTAGCGCCGTAATGCTACTTAACAGGCTTAATATGTAGTTAAGGGACCAAAAAGCTCTAACATATAGTTTATATATTTGACATATTTATATTTTTCATATGATATATTTTATATTTTAACAGTCTGCATCAGCTTATAGGGGGAAGTAGGGGTGGGCGATATGGACCTACAATAATATCACAATATTTTATGGTGTGATAACGATACTCTTGGCGGTAAGACAAAAAAAAAAAAAAAAAAAAAAAAAAAAAATCAAGAATACACTACTGCAACAAAATGAAAATTTTATTCTATTATTGCATATGATATGGCACATCCCTAACTGAGATACAAGAATTGATCAGATTGTAACAGAAGTCAATGATCCAGAATGTCACGATACTAAATAATACACTCCAAATATCTCCATATATTCAGAACTGAAGTGAAGTGAATGATACTGGTCAGATAAAATCTGTCTCTAGTAGACATATAATGGGAAATGAGAAAAGTGTGAATTTTTCTTTTGCTAAAAACAGTAAAAGTAGTACCTGATGTGTTCACAATATATAAAAATGTTGGCGATATTATTGTGTACGGTACGATATGGCACACCCCTGATATTAAACTGAGCGTGCAATGAATTTGTGTAGGAGTTGTAGAGCTCATGTAAGGCTGCCAGTCAAATCAGTTCAACTCATATGTAGCGACTCCTTAACAACCTTACAATTCTTTTTGCGAAAGACTTAATGCTCATAGAACAAAATGCACCAGCTTGGGAACATTATTCATTACCACAGGTTGACTAAAGTAGTCTACAGGGACCATGATTTGGATTAATATTATTATTATGATTATTTTATATTCAATTTTTAATACCCAGTTCTATTTTTCCTGGCAAAGAACAATAAATACATACCTTTTTTCCTGGTTTGAGGCTTGAACATTGAATGCAGTGCACCAGATTGCCAGTTTTATAGTTCTTGTAATATACACAACACCTGAGTGTTTGGTTGTTTCTGATTGGCCTAAATAATCTACAGGAAGTTTATGGGCTGCCTATCGACTGAACTGCCTCGCTTCAAAGACAAAAGACAATGTTGCTGATACTGTAGGCTGCAGCCCCTGCATTTTGAATATTACTCAGCAATTTCAATCTAACCTGAATTCATCTGTAGACTCTTACATACTGTGTTAAAGCAATACTTCAGTTTGTCCTTGTTTATTGTTTATTGCATCAATCAGGGCTCTTTAAGTGACATCATTCTCGGCTTGGCTGCAAAGCGATGCAGCATAAACACAAAGATTAAATTTCTCCTTAAACATAACATGCAGGAGGCTGTGGACCCTTACCTTAAAGTCATAGGTGTAGTTGGTATAAGGTATCATGTTGCTATCGTAGGCGCTCTTCAGTTGGAAGCTGTGTGTGATGCTCCCGTCCGGCTTGCTGTTCTTGCCGTTGCAGCTGAAGTTGGTGAGACATTCACTGTAGCGCAGCTCTTTGAAGTCTTTGTGATTCTCTGCGACTCCGCCATTGCTCAGGTACTCCACAACACCTGCAGGGCAGCAAATGACAGCAGGTTCAAGGTCCCGCGTGAGCACTTCGCCTCAAACCACAAACCCTTATCCTGAAAAAGAGCTTCAGTTTTAGCATCAATCTTCAATCAAATCCCTTCTTTAGTAACAAGCTCACTGTAGAAAGGTACCTGTAAAGTTGTGGTCATGGGCTGCCTCCCACTGAACAGTGAGGCAAGAGGTGGTTGAGTAAACGGTTACTGGTAGCTGATCAGTTTTATAAGGAAATATCTTATAAAATTGTCTCACAGTATATATACATGCAGTACAATTGTTTTAGTCACTTGGGGACATAATTATATTTAAAACATTTAATTTATTAAATATTCAAAAAGTATTAATAGAATAAGTAGAGCTTTTCCATACGTCAGTGTGTTTATTTAACCCTTTCCAAGCTTTTCCTTGTGGAAACAACCCAGAACAGATACGAATCTTTATGAGAAGAATCCAATATGGGTTTTTCTATAGCCGATGCTTAGAGGTCAGGGTCAACTGAGGGCCAATATGTGCTGCCGATTTTTAGGGCCGATATCTAGAAGTTTTCTGCTTTATTTGCTGCTAAAATGTCAAACTAGTAATAAGAAGTGATGCACAACATTTCTGAACGTATAATCATTTATTAAATACTGACTAACAAGGAAAAAACTAAATATGTTTTAGTGTGACCATATTACTACTGAAAGAGTATAACATACATCTCTTCATACACAAAACTAACCAGGTATTAAGAAGTGCACTGAAAGATACTACCACAGAGCAGACATGTTTACTGCAGCTACAGAGAGAGCCTCACTGCACGCTCAGGTTATCACGTTGTAGTAAAATTGTGCGACGCGCGCGAGAGAGACGCTGATATGCTGTAATGGTTGTTAACACAGCGGCTCTGTTCTGTTTTCTTTAGTTCTGTTAGTCTCGAGTGCTGGAAGCTGAGTAACATCTGAGTAATAGCTGAGTAATAGCTGAGCAATAGCTGAGCAATAGCTGAGTAATAGCTGAGCAATAGCTGAGTAATAGCTGAGTAATATCTGAGTAATATCTAAATAATATCTGAGTAATATCTAAATAATACCTGAGTAATATCTAAATAATACCCGAGTAATATCTAAATAATATCTGAGCAATAGCTGAGTAATATCTGAGTAATATCTAAATAATACCTGAGTAATATCTAAATAATACCTGAGTAATATCTAAATAATATCTGAGCAATAGCTGAGCAATAGCTGAGCAATAGCTGAGTAATAGCTGAGTAATATCTGAGTAATAGCTGAGTAATATCTGAGTAATATCTGAGCAATAGCTGAGTAATATCTAAATAATATCTGAGTAATATCTAAATAATATCTGAGTAATATCTATGTAATATCTAAATAATACCTGAGTAATATCTAAATAATATCTGAGTAATATCTAAATAATATCTGAGTAATATCTAAATAATACCTGAGTAATATCTAAATAATATCTAAGTAATATCTCAATAATACCTGAGTAATATCTAAATAATATCTAAGTAATATCTAAATAATACCTGAGTAATATCTAAATAATATCTGAGTAATATCTGAGTAATATCTAAATAATATCTGAGTAATATCTAAATAATATCTGAGTAATATCTGAGTAACATCTAAGTAATATCTGAGTAACATCTAAATAATATCTGGGTAATATCTAAATAATATCTGAGTAATATCTAAATAATATCTGAGTAATTTCTGAGTAACATCTAAATAATATCTGAGTAATATCTAAATAATATCTGAGTAATATCTAAATAATATCTGAGTAATTTCTGAGTAACATCTAAATAATAGCTGAGTAATATCTGAGTAGTATCTGGGAGACTCTGTCTGCTCTGGAGAGACTCTCTGTGTAACAGTAACGTGTTACTGTGTTTATTACACTAGAGCAGTTAGCTTTAGCCCCGGAGCTAATCAGTACAACATCCACTCTGGTTCACGTCTACGACCGGAACTAGAAACACGTAACCGCCTCATTAAAAACCTCACTGTTCACTATAAATTATTCATCTTCACTTGTTTAGCCGAACAGTTCCAAAGGTTTCGGATTGGGGTCCTTCACATGTGGCAGCAGCACGTTCCACCGCACCAATAACACCAATAAGCTGCGGACGTGCCTGACTTTAAATCAGCGCTGCGAAATGCTGATATCAGCCGATGGCGATATATAAAAATAAGGCAAATAACGGCCCGATATATCAGCCGATCTCTAGTACAAATATCTTAATATGGCCAAATAAATTAGACACATATTTGGTAATATTTGGTAAATATTAAAATTGTCATTTAGAGAAAGTGGAGAGTCTTGGCAAGAACCTGGCGATACAATACATATCGTGATACAGCGGTCACGATTCAAAATATCGCGATATATTGTGACACTGCAAGCAAAGTGATATATTGTGATTTTTTCAAATGCTACTATTAAAACACACCACTGTATGAACAGGTTTGTCAATGCTTACAATAGCATTGCACCCTTGTGCTGCTTGTTAATGTTGGAGTGGAGCTGAAAATGGATTACAACATGCCCATCTAGTGGTCAGAGGTTTAAACACAACACACAATGTCTGCCAGAAATCTGTGTATTGATACTGTGTTTTTGACAATTGATACAGTATCACATAATCCCGATATTGGATATTTTGATATTTTCTTACACCCCTAATGTTTAAACAGTGGCCTGTTCATCAATGATCAACACCTGCTTTATAAATATCAACATGCATTCTATGTATAATGTTGCCTGCAAGACGCTGTCGTGTGTTCATGTACTATCAACTGACCAGGCGTTAATCTGTAGACATGTGACACTACAAGATATGTGAGTGCAGGACCTCAGCAGCTAAAACATGCCAGCTTAGAGAAAAACATGTGAAAATACAATTCCAATGCTTAAAATCCCAAATGTACACATTTTCCAGCATACTTTATACAGCTTTGTGGCTCTTTTACAAGGTTTCCAAGGTCTACCCAGGTCTGTCTTGGCTGATAAACTACATTTAGGATAAAAGTGACACTGTTAAATAGCCTTGATCACTTTGCTAGCCTCTATAAATAATATATAATAAATAAACATTCAATAGAAAAATCACCATGTGTGACTTCACATTAAAATCCAACCACAACTGTGGCTAGTAAGTTTGAGGGGGATGTGTTAATGGATGTGTTAATTCTGTTTTGGGAGAGGTTGAAGGGCCCGAGCGAGTGAATAGGATTGACTGAGTAGGAGTAACTGAAAGGGAAGAACGTCATGCCCCCGCCCCCCAGCCAAACATGATGCTTCCCCTACAGGTGGAAAATTCCATAAAAGTTTATTACTTAATGCTTCTATATTTACATTTCATTTCCCGCACAAGTTCCTGTAATCAGCTCAGACTTTTAAATCCAGTATTACTATTAATTTTGTGAGTAGGCGCTTCCAGTTTGGTGGACTTACCAGAGTCTGGGAGAGAGTTGAGGTCAGCACACAGGACGATGGGGATGGAGCCGGAGTCGGAGGTGGATGACGAGGAGCCGTTTGAAACGGAGGCCCTCTCAGTGATGCTCTTCAGCTCTGACAGGAACATCATAGTCTGGATGAGCTTCACGTCCGAGTATTCCGGGTCCCAGTGCATGTGGGCGTTCGCCACCAGAAGAAGCTGCTTCTCTGTCGGTGCCTTTAAACCTGCAGAACAGGGGACATGGTTTCTAAAGACTGAGGTTTACTGGTTTGAAACCAGTTTTAAGGTTTAAACATGGATGGGTACATGAAAAACATTCCTCATATTTTATTTCGTTCAGCCCACATTGCACTGTTTTTAATTTCTGTGGGAAACTACAAGAACTACAAAAAACAGAACTCTGAGGAATTATTACATCAAATAAGGAAGAGGAAGCAAATATGTTATAAATACTTTATCACAAATAAATCACGTAAAGCTTCTATTATTACACCTGATTACTGGTGACTTCTTCATAAAAGGTAAGTTTGGCCAAATACTTACAGTAAAACTCTAATATCGGGGTGATTTTCCCATTTTTTGCTAAGCATCCTACCAGAAAACCTCAAATCAGGAAAGTCCTATCAAAAGGTCAGGGTGGGGGTTGTACAACACTGCCAGTCAAAAGTTTGGACACATCTCTAATTAAACACATATATATTTAGCTGTGTGTGTTGAAAGATAAATGTAAAGAGTAAAGTTGGAGCCCATGTACACAAATATTACTAAAATAAACATTTGACTGTATTTAAATGTAAAAATGAGAATGTATATTTTTATAAGAGCTATAAAACCCCCAAACCTGTTTATCAGAACAAGATCTCAGCATCTACACTATCTTCTTCAGTCCTGTTAGAGAAGCAGCTCATGTGGCTCCTCATGAAGCTGCTGGTCAGAATGTTCAAAGTATGTAAACCTGCATCAGAGCAAATGAGCTCATTTCTAAAAGACCCTCTAAACATTCTTTAAACACAACCAGATGTTTTATTCTGCTCCAGCAATAATTCTATACCTCTTATACCTCTGTATAGTCACAATTATTATATATTATTACTATTTAAAAAGTACAAAAAAGAAAAATGAAATGGGTAGGTTTGTCCAAACTTTTGACCGATCGTGTTTATATGGAAATATGCAAAATAGTAATAATAATAACACTTAATAAATGTTTGGGGGCTTGTTTGGGGGCTAAAGACACCAACTAACTCGACTTAAAAGCAGTTCTACAAGTTTTCGGCTATGCAACTGTGCAAGACCTTCATCGCTGTTCATATAACACACAACACATTTGAAATACAGACAGGCAGGTTTGTCTAGCATCTGCACTGTGTAATAATAACAACAATAATAACAATAATAATAATAATAATAATAATCAAGAGCACCTTTCATAACAGTGGTAGTTCAAAGTGCTTTACACAAAGAGTCTTAATAAGCCAAAGACAAAATTCAACTTTATAGCTCCGATGATGTTAAAGTTTTAATGAAGCTCTGAGTGAAAGAGAGACGTTTATAAATGTGTATTAAAGGTGACTCTGAGCTGGACTGTCTAATATAAACTGAGCTCCACAGTTTAGAAGCAGAAGAGCTGAAAGAGTCTCTCCAGGTTCTCTGTATGTTACTGAAGGTGTTTGTACAGAAAGTCAGTTTCTGCAGATCTAAGATCAGCAGCTGGAACAGAAACAGAGAGACGTTGATGTAAGTTGGTGGTAGATTATTAAAATGCAGTGTGTTCTCTATAGAGGATGTGCTCACTTATTATTATTATTATTATTATTATTATTATTATTATCTTTATTTATAGAGCACTTTTCATACCAGTGGCAGCTCAAAGTGCTTACTACCTTAATAGGTACTACAATTAGAGATGGACCAATCAGCGTTTTTGAGGCCGATTCCGATCACCTTTCAGCGCGATCAGCCGATAGCCGATACCGATCAAGGGCGGGGCTATATGCCACGGCAGGGCTACATGTAGTTATTAGTGCAAGCAAGTCATGACACATGGTCTAAACTGGTTTATTACCATTTTTAACAAGCTCATGTGAAACAGCATCATATTTATAACCAAATAATCAGTAAACAAACAAAGTAAATCAAACAAATATCACCAATCCTGCAATCATTACATTTAAACCCTTAATTTAAAACTAAAAAAGATAATTAAATAAATACAGTAAAAACTGCAGTCATTAAACACAGACTCTGTTATGTTAAACTAAATCTGTAATCATTAAATGTAGAATATTGAATTGTTACTGCTGTTCTGTTAGTACTGGTCAGATCTGGTCTGTAGGTGTTCTGGGTTGTTTGTTTTGTGTTAGCTGTGTGTGCTAGCTCTGCTGTTTACTGATACTCACTGTATTCAGCTGTGTGGTATTCTCTTAAGGTGTATCAGATCAGTAGATGTTAAATGTCTTTGTCTTGGTTCCCCAACGAGACTTTTTTACTAATTTTAAAAACGTCCTGGATGAGTCTGCGTCACATACGGTAACAAACTGCCAGACGGACGATATTTTCTATCCGCACATGCCATAAACGCAAACTATACCCGCGAGGCGCGCCGCTTCAGTCAGTCTGTGGAAAATGAAAGGGTATGTGTTTCCACCTAGTGGTTCAGATAGGAATTGCAAGGACCTGGCCAGAGAGGGTTTCAACAAAACGCTAGCTGGAAATACAGAAATTAAGCTCAGTTGTTTAACGCCATCGATCGGCTCTCGGGATCGGCTAAATTGGGGAAATATCGGCCGATCACTGATCGCATATTTTGATTAAAAATCGGCCGATACGATACATAGCCGATCAATCCTTCCATCTCTAACTACAATGTTAGAGTTTTAATGAAGCGCTGAGTTGAAGAGAGAGGTTATTAAAAGTGACTCTAAGCTGGACTGTCTAATAGAAGCTGAACTGAGCTCCACAGTTTAGAAGCAGAAGAGCTGAAAGAGTCTCTCCAGGTTCTCTGTATGTTACTGAAGGTGTTTGTACAGAAGGTCGGTATCTGCAGATCTAAGATCAGCAGCTGGAACATAAACAGAGAGACGTTCTGTGATGTAGAAGGTTCTAGATTATTTAGAGTTTATAGACGAGTACAGAAGTTTAAAGTCTGTTCTAAAAGATACAGGTAGTCAGTGCAGCTCTTTAAAACAGGACTGATCTGAGATCTGTTTAGCGTTTATTAGGATCCCAGCTGCTGCATTCTGTCTGTGTTGTAAGGGATGGACTATTTAATTAGGAACTCCAGTAAGAGACCATTACAGTGATCAACTCTGC
This sequence comes from Megaleporinus macrocephalus, assembly GCA_021613375.1. NCBI lineage: Eukaryota > Metazoa > Chordata > Actinopteri > Characiformes > Anostomidae > Megaleporinus > Megaleporinus macrocephalus. Next base: position 5,938,499 of record CM038725.1, on the reverse strand, counting down.
TTCTGGGTGTTGTCAGGTTGAAATGAGCATGGACGTCCCTGAAGAGATGGAGAATAGAAGACAGCATATGTTGCTTCCAAACGAGCACATCCTTATTTTAGAATTAATAGCAACAAGTCAGATCCCTACTGAACTTTATCCTACATTTCTTTGAAGTGTTGACTCATCAGATCAGGTGACATTTATAAATACAGTGCCGTCTGAGGGGTCAACTGTTACGAGCAATGAGTGTTTTTTGGTGTCGCTTGAATCTTCTGATAATATTATAATACAATATTATTATTGTAGATGCCTGTTGAGGACCTTTGTTCTTCAACAGCTGGACTATTCACTATTCACTGATGCTCTTTCAGCCCATCCTTGCTTATACAAGACTAGACCTTTCCTGGATTCTCCATATATACACACATAATAAGTTATTACCTTTAAATGTTTTCTGAATATTTAATAACATTCCTAGTCTCAACTTTTTTGCAACACATCGCCGCTGTCCAAAGAAAAATATGTATCTTCATTTTTGTCTATTTTTATTTTTCTACATCAGTTGAACACGCCAGTTTATTATATATTATCATGTAAAAGTTTAATAATGAATGGACCAATAGAAATGCTCCAAAAAAGGAAATAAATTTTAGTTTTATTGACTTACAATGAATGTATAGACTGTTTTTGGACTCTTCTATAAAGTTGCAATTTTAAAGATACCTGTTTTTCATTAGACAGCGACGATCTGCTTTAATTTCAGAATTAACAGAACCACAAAAAATAAAGATAACTGGATGAAAGATTAAATATTTACTGACATTTTTTATACAACAACAGCCTGTTTAGTAAACACTAATGTTTTTTGACTTTGTGTACTGAAAACTGATAGTTTGGGTTCTTAATAAAAGTATTATATATATTATATAAGTATTATTATTATTATTAATATTATTTGACTATGAGTCATATGATATATATCTATATATATATATATATATATATATATTATTTTATTTTTTTTATTAACCTTGTTTTGTTGTACTTGAACATTTGTGAACCCTTCCTTTTTCCTAAAGGTAGATAAACATAACAAAATTAAACAAATGAGACAATAATATTAGACTTTATTAGACTTTATTTATTTTTATTTATTAAGGGAAATGCCCCCATATTACATACCTGTGATGGGTAAAAGTATGCAAACCTGATGAAGTTCTAGGTCACATACTTTCAAGCACCACTGCTGACACTATTAAAGTCTTTTTTGGCCATTAAGTACAAATTGGGTAATAAAACCCAACTTTGGCCACCCTAAGCCTTTCCAGTCAACACGAATGCCAGTCTCTAGTTACAGTTTCCGGTTACACACAGTGAAAAAAAAAGTTAACCCAGCTCATCTTATCTATGCTTGTAACTCAGGGACCGTTAACGGCTGCATTTGTAGACTTGTTATATAAATAAACTTGACTCCGAGGTCACTTTGGACCAGTCTGAGTTTGCTCAACCCTCATGAGTGCCAGCTCCTTCAAATATGTTATAGATCTGGCCAGAGCAGTTCCATAAAGGTTTAACAGGAGTGTGAACTTTCGGCAATTGTGGTGGCAAATGTTTAAGACCACTGGAAAGCTGGGGGTGGGGGATTTCACTGTGTGGCACATAGTCATAGTGTTGACAGGTGGACAATACATGTTTTTATTCATTTATCACCACCCAAGACCAGGCTGCAGGCTGAAAACAGTGCTGAGAATATCTGCTATGAATTCTCAATCTTAGAAACCATACTGAGTAGGAGCAAATGACACTGCTTGCCATTTCACAAGAGTGTAACCTGAGTTTCATCAGGACCTGCTTTAATCTCTTCACCCTGGAAAGCTGCTTTACAGTGACAGAAATCATAACCCTTTTAATTATCTACAATTTAAACGCAGCTCTAATTCAAGTTCCTTTGATTTGGTAAAGGATGAGAGCCATGAAATAGACACACATTTGTTTATACAGAAAATTCAGAATTTGCTATCTGCTGCCATCTAGTGGAACAACACGTCACTACAAAAACACCAGACAGAGTCCATACGGTGTTGATTACAGTCAGCACCCGTGTTATTCTCTCACCTCCAACAAACAGCTCCTTTTTCACCTCCAGCAGGACGGCCACTCCGATGTTGTCTTTGGTCATGACCCGGTTCAGCATGACCTCTGAGCCTTCCGAGTTCGCCATGGCTACTTGATTGAACTCCACGGTGTGTTTCTGAACCAGTGCAAATCTGAAGAGTGTCAGAGACGAATAGGTGTTAAATAATAAACAAACTTTAAATAAACAGCTATTCAGCTTTGAGGCTCACTTTTCAGTCTTGAAGAACACGGCGCAGCCGTCCACATGCTTCCTCTCCTGCTCTGACACGAGTTTGGCACGAGACTTGGGACAGAAAAACCCATCGTATCCACGCTCCTTCAGAGTTTCCAGAAAGAAGGTGTAGTACTGCTCTGTTTCTACCTCCTGCAACAGCAACGAGAGAACCAGCATTATTAATGAGGGACACACAACCAACATAAAACCATCAGTACAACAATCTCCTTGTTTTAAAGCTCACTGTCCAGTTTATCAGCTCCACTGACCATATAGGAGCTAAACTTACAGACTGCAGTTCATCTGATTCTCTGTATACTTTATTACTCTGTTCTTTAATGATCAGGACCCCCACAGGACCACCACAGAGCAGATACTATTAGGGAGCTTGATCATTCTCAGCACTGCAGTGACACTGCAGTGTATTAGTGTATGTTATGCTGATGTGAGTGAATCAGAAACACTGTGTCCACTCTCTGTCCACTCTATTAGACACTCCTACTACTTGCTGGTCCACCTTGTAGATGTAAAGTCAGAGACAGTAGCTCATCTGCTGCTACACAGTTTGTGTTCCTCTAGTCCAGGGGTATTTAGTTAGAGTTCAGTAAGGTCCAGTTAGAGGAGATCTCCTCAGGCCAAGGTCTGGACCGTCATCATTTCTAACATGTGTTCTGATTCAGTGGTGTATCCTGTTTACTGAAGTAGTCTAGTATCAGCATCTTATACCATCAGCTACTGAAACACCAACACACCACACATACCGTTCAGTATATTTACTGTTTAAATGCTGAACTGAATTAATTATTTATAAACTTCTAATAAATCTTTTTTACTCACTTCAATAAAAACAAGAGCTACATTTTAAAAAAACTGAACGCTTTCTAAAAGAAGTGCATCTCAAAGTGTTTATTTATAGAGAAAGAAAATAAAACGTGTGTCTTCTTGTAAACTCAGCTTCACAGATTTACATGTTGGTTGTACAGAGCGGTATTCTCCAAAACTAGACGAGCAGGTCCATTCCAGAACCGTTCCTGTTAAACACTCAGTTCTCGCTGTTTACTTTTCTGTTTTTAGAGCTCCTTATTCTTTCTGACTCGCTTTAGTCTCCGACTGCTGCTCCTCCTCGTCTGTGTGCACAGATCTGATTGGCTGAGGAGCCTTCAGTGATCTTAAAGCACACATGATTGGTTACTAAGTTCACTGCGCCATAAAGCCTGTATACCGTAAAGACGAGAAAAGCTCCGCCGCTTAAAATAAACACAGTCAGAATTAAATCTGTCTCAGTAGTTTACCGGTTTGGGTCGGCACTGGACAACGTCTGGGTCCGGATCCGGACCGCGTTCCGCCTATTAGTGACCCCTGCTTTAGTCCTTCACTGGTAGTCACAGGACGATGCTGTCTGGATAGTTTTGGTTGGTGGGTGATTCTCAGTCCAGCAGTGACACTGACGTATTTAAACACTTCAGCAGCAGCACTGCTGTGTCTGATCCACTCACACCAGCACAACACACACTAACTCACCACCACTGCCACATCAGCAACACTACAGTGCTGAGAATGATCCACCTCCCAAATAATACAAGCTCTGTGGTGGTCCTATGGGGGTCCTGACCATTGAAGAACAGACTAACAAAGTCTACAGAGAACCTGATGGACTACAGACAGTCTGTTGGGTTAGATGTGATGATATCAGTGTGCTTGCATACCTGCAGGCTGATGATGTCAGCGTCACAGCTGGTGATCTCCTCCATGATGCCTTTCTTCCTGTACTCCCAGTTCAGAGCCCAGGATGGACAGTAGCCGTACAGCTGTCTTGTGGCGTACTTGTCGCAAAGCACGTTGTAGCACATGACTGTGAATACGGCTGGAGGGGAGCAGACAGCGGTTACTAACACTGTTTCTCAGGAAATGATCCATCATCACAAGTACTGTTGTTAGTTTGGATGACCAGTGATCACTAATGCTGCCATCACATGCTCCTACTTGCCAAGTCATAATTTGCATGTCTGTGGTCCAATCACAAACTGGATTTTACAAGATAATTGCTGATAGATTGGAGCAGTTTTACTGAATTTCAGTACAAAATATGAAAATGTGTTATGTAGTGACCCCAAAGAACCATTACTGCAATACCTTATGTATGTTGGTTTAGCTATGCACTTAAATGCAATAACTATGTACTAAAGATGGACCGTTCAGCGTTTTTGAGGTCGATTACGATCGCCTATCACGTTTCACCGATAGAGGGCGGGGTATACGCCACGGCAGGGCTACATGTAGTTATTAGTGCAAGTCCTGAAACGTGGTCTACACTGGTTTATTACCATTTTTAACAAGCTCATATGAAACAGTATAATATTTTTAACTAAATTAACAGTAAATTAACAAAGTAAATCTAACAAATATCCCCAAAACTGCAATCAATTAATATAGACTCTTAATTTAAAACTAAAAAAGCAAATTAAATAAATGCAGTAAAAACTGTAGTCATTAAACACAGACTCTGTTATTTTAAACTAAATCGGTAATCATTAAATGTAGAATATTGAATTGTTGCGGCTGCTGTTCTGTTTGTACCGGTCAGATCTGGTCTGTATGGTGTTCTGGGTTGTTTGTTTTGTGTTAGCTGTGTGTGCTAGCTCTGCTGTTTACTGATACTCATTGTATTCAGCTGTGTGCAGTGTTGTATCAGATTAGTAGTTAAATATCTTGGTTCCTCAACGAGACACGTAGATTTTACACGAGTCTGCATCACATATATTAAAACACTGCCAGGCGGACGACATGTCTGTCGAAAATGAAAGGGTATGTATTTCCACCTAGTGGTTCAGATAGGAATTGCAGGGAGCTGGCCGGAGGTGGTTCTCCTCTTTCTGGATGAAACGCTAGCTGGAAATACAGAAATTAGACTCTTTTGTTCAACGGCATCGATCGGCTAAATTGGAGAAATATCGGCCGATCACCGATCACATATTTTGATTATAAATCGGCCGATACTGATACATGGCCGATCGATCCTTCCATCTCTACTATGTACTGTAAATACATACTATTCACTTCAATTCCAGTTTTTGTGTACCGCTTTTTACAAAGATGTTGTCACAAAGCAGCTTTACAGAAGTTTAAAAACCTACACTTACAACAAATATATCCAGAAAAAGCATATTTAATTAAGTAAATAATTAAATATACTTAATTACACAACTCCGATGCACATTAAGGCAGCATTAGTCACTATTCCTTGTGTCATCATCAACACCAGGAGAAAACATTCCAGTACCTGTGGACACGGACTGGTCTCGCTCCTTTAGCGTGATCCAAGGTCGTTGAGGAAGTTGTTCTGGATGGACTAGTTTCATAAATAGATAAAGAATGTCTACATCATTAAATATGCTAACGTATTGATATTAATATTCTAACTGTTGAGACGCTCTTTATCACAAATATTCAGAAATATATTACCTGCAAGATTGTCAAGCATGTAATTCAACAGCTTTCTGGTTCCATCAGGCTCCTGGTAGAGGTTGAGTATATCTTGTGACAGTGGATTACCTGTAAACATTCAATGCAGAATTAAATTAGAGACATTGAGGTAATTAAAAACGATGGCATGGAATCCTATTGTTCATATAATATTATATTACATTTTCTACCAGTCAAATGGTTGACACACACACACACACACACACATATATATATATATATATTAGTTTGGGATCACAGTGAAATTTTCTTGTTTTCAATGGAGTAGCCTTTCTTCCTTAACAAAACAATGGACTGACTAGTCTCTAAAGAAAGTCGTCTTTCTGGCCAAGGGTGTCCTAACAACCAATTAGTCCAATAACATCCTTAACTTGGATTGGTGGTCGTACCAGGAGATTTAGACAGAGGACTGAGAATTGCTGATAATAGGACTATATGCAAAATAAGCCTCTATACAAAAATAGACTTTAATACAAACATTTTTATTCTTTAAAAATCATCTGATACACTTACATTAATTGTGAAATGGACAATATTGTTTGTAAATTGCATGAAATAAAATTCTAAAGTGATCCTAAACTTTTGAGCGGTAGTGATTATATATATATATATATATATATATATATATATATATATATATATATATATATATATATATATATATATAAATAAAAACACACACACACACGAGGGAGGCAAAAAACTTCCAACGCAAGGCTATTTACAGGCTATTTTGGAGCAGTTCTATTGGTCCATTCATCATTACATTTTAACACAATATAAACAACTGCTGTCGTGTTCAACTGATGTAGAAGAATAAAAATAGACAAAAATAGATGATTGTTTTAAAACCCTCTATTTTTACCAATAAGAACACCAGATATGATTAGAACAGATGTAAATAATCATATATAAAAATACAAAGTAACATGAGTATCTTATTGTGAGAGAAGTAGATCAGATCTTGATCCAGTTTGAAGAACAAAGTTAGGTTCCAGATTTCTCCTGGACGCCCCAGACATTGTATGAATGTATTCAGTTCCTTCAGCAGCAAATCTTGATTTAGCTTAATGAAGTACTGAGCAGTCAAAACAGGTATTAGATGAGAACTGTAAATAATACTGGGTTGTTTCCACAAGGAGAAGCTTGTTTACTATCTTACAATAAATGGCCATACTTCAAACAGTATTTTTGTTTTGTTTATTCTTGTTTTAAATCCATTGTGTTAATAAATAGAGGGAAACATATAAACACTAAGTCACTGTTCAAGTACGTATGCACTACAGATTATTACACATAACTCAGTAATAAAAAAACTCATGGCAGTATAATAGCACTATAAATAATAATAATAAAATTAACTGTAATTTTATAGTTTGGGTCAAACCTTTAGAAATCTGATTGCTGTCAAAATTTACAGAACATGTTTGTACCGGAATTAAAGGACACCAAAAAAAGCATTAACCAGATCAAATTTGTCTATTGCAGATAAAGTAGCCCAGTTTTTTTCACCAGTCTAGAAAAAGATCCACTTATGCTGAGACTTTACTGGCTGCCAAACACAACTTGGTGGGAGCGAGTTTTAGAGACTTTTCAACATTTTAAACACATATATCATCCTTTAGGCTGTAAAATCAGTATTTATATTGGTCTTAGAAACAAACGGGTCTTTAAAGACTCTAAAACAACTGAGTCATTTGTGTCAAAGCCTTTGACTGGTGCTGTTTACTTGAATGCTTAATAATGAAAGACAGCAGGGACTCGCCTTTGAGACCGAGGGTTTGTAACTGGAACAGCCGCCCGAGTTCGTAAGGCAAAACCCGTAAACAGTTGTTGTTCAAAAGCAATTCCCTGAGGAAGACATGAAAAGAACATTACAGCATACTTCACAACTCAACACGCAACCCTGCTTAGTGGACCACTCTATTACAACATGCTTATTTTAGGAAACTAAATGGCTCATTATTAGTAAAATGCTACCTAAATAGGAATCATAAAGAAAGTCAAGGACACTGACTGTATGTACACACTAGTATTAGAGGTCATTAGAGCTCTGGAGAAGAATGGATGGTCCAGTCGTGCCCTTCAGACTGTTTATATGATGGCACCTCTGCCAAGTATTCACGGAGACAGACAGTCTAAATATTGTGATAAGATGTTCTATCAATAACGATACAACAGCTCCGGCTATTTAGAAGTAAGGTCGTTTTTGGTAACAGGACTGCAGAACATACTAATCCTTCTAAATGAAAAAAGGAATTCATGCAAACACAGGCAAAAGTCAGGCTTCAAGAGTGGAAGGATTAATTGTTATTATACTGAAATCATAACAGTGGAAATTTTAATTAAACCCAACATTCATTGTTCATTGTTGTCGAAACAAGCTTTAGGCTGACAGTAACTGAGAGCTTTTAAACGGTCAGCCTGCAAAACTACATTCAGCGCTCAAAAGCTAAAGGATATGATGGTTTAATAGAAAAACAAAATGGTTAATATATAGAAAATAACTGCCTTTACCCTGTAAGTGCATCACAATTAGATATTTTCCCTAAACTGTTCAGCTCTACTACAACATACAGTACTGTGCAAACGTTTTAGGCACATTATTATATATAAAAAGCTATTTACTCCAGACAGAAAGCTTTTATTTACTCAGCAAAACACTGTATTATTGAAATATTAAACAGTAATAATACAGTAAGTAACCTTTCCAAGCTTTTCCTTGTGGAAACAACCCAGTATTGTTTACATTTCTCATCTAATACCTGTTTTGACTGCTCAGTACTTCATTAAGCTAAATCAAGATTTGCTGCTGAAGGAACTGAATACATTCATACAATGTCTGGGGCGTCCAGGAGAAATCTGGAACTACACTTTGTTCTTTAAACTTGAGCTCAAGATCTGATCTACTTCTCTCACAATAAGATACTCATGTTACTTTGTATTGTATGTATGATTATTTGCATCTGTTCTAATCAGATCAGCTGTTCTTACTGGTGAAAATACACTTATTGATCAGATAAAAACTTTTAAAGAATCAGATTAGGTGCCTTAGACTTATGCACAGTAGTGTATGTGATATTCCATTTTCAGAGATAAACGCGTGCCATAGTGTATTAGACCACACAGACCAGTCTGTTTGAGCTTACTGAGAAATGTGACACAGTATGAGACGACTACGCAATTATTTATTATTTATCTATTCAATCATTTAACCAGTAGCTAGTTTATATTATTCCATTTCTTCATTAGCTCTACCTCCTTGTATCTACACTCATTGTCCATGTTACCAGCTCCACTGACCATATAGGACCACCACAGAGCAGGAGGTATTATATGGGTGGTGGGTCATTCTCAGCACTGTAGTGACACTGACATGGTGGTGGTGTGTTAGTGTATGTTGCTGGAGTGTTTAAACACTGTGTCCACTCACTGTCCACTCTATTAGACACTCCTACTACTTGCTGGTCCACCTTGTAGATGTAAAGTCAGAGACAGTAGCTCAGTTTGTGTTCCTCTAGTCCTTCATCAGTGGACACAGGACGCTGCCCACAGGACAGTTTTGGTCGGTGGACGATTCTCAGTCCAGCAGTGACACTGAGGTGTTTAAACACTCCAGCAGCAGCACTGCTGTATCTGATCCACTCACACCAGCACAACCCACACTAACATACCACAGAGGGCTGCCCACCACTTTGGTGGGTGTTTCACTGCATAGATGAGTTTAATGAGTTCTAAATTGCAAATTCATTGCAGACAGTTCTGAAAATTAAATGGTAAAAAGATTTAATAAAATTTTGAAACGCCTGATTTTTTGCCTGATCATCATTCACATTACGTATATACTGCTTAAACATTCAGCACCTCAAAACACCTTCCTGTGCCTCATTTTCAGTCCTAAAAATCAAACGTTTGAAAAAATTGGAAGGCCTTTGTACAAGCCAGAGGTCAACAGGAAGTCAAAATCCAGCTACAAACGACTTGCCGTGATGCCAGACCAACTCCTACCTGAGAGACACCATGTTGCCGAGTTCTGCTGGCAGGCTGCGAAGTTTGTTGGAGGACAGATTCAGGTAGACCAGGTGTGGGAGCTTGGCGATTTCGGGGGGAAGCCGGCTAAGGTTGTTGTTGTTGATGTGCAGAGCGGTCAAATGAGTTAGCGTCCATAAGGAACTGCTCAAGTTCCTGACCCGCCCTGCCCGGAGAGAGATATCAGAAACAAGACCAATGGCCAGAGGCTACATTTGGAGAAACAACATTGAGGAAATAAACAGAGATCAACTTAAACAGCGGTCTTTAAACTCAACAAGACACAAGCTATTTATCATATCACTGGACCCTTATCACCCAAACATACCGAATGACTTCATGTCTATTCATAGCCATTAATCAGAGAGCACTTCTGGTTCTGGTAGACCCAAAAATACACACCAGCAGCGCAACATGATCAATCACAGGCTGACACAATTAGGCCAGGCCCTGAAAGCCACAGACAGGATAACTAACCGGTTATCTCTAACTCGGCCCAGTGTGACTTCTTCCCATTAGCCGCCTCCTCCGCGGACATGATGGTGTACAGCCTACGCGGATCCGGAGGATCATATTTTTCCTTTGGCATGCCTGTTAATCTGGAGAAAGAAGAGAAGAGTTTCACCATGTGCACAAGCATAAACTATTATGACAATTATAACATGCATCCATCCAGTCAGTGGGGGCTAGGGCCAATTCCAGCATCATCGGGAGAGGGCAGGGTACACCATGGACAGGTCGCCAGTCCATCGCATCGCACACACTCACACCTACAGGGAGTTTAGAGTTCGAGTTTAGAGTTCGAGTTTGGAGTGAGGATCAGTCTAACATGCATGTGTTTGAACTGTGGGAGGAAACCGGAGTACCAGGAGGAACCCACTCAAGCACGGAGAGAACATACACACTCCACACAGAACCACCCGGACCGGGAATCCAACCCAGATCATCTTACTGTGAGGAGACAGTGCTGACCACTACACCACCATACTGACCACTACACCACCTTACTAACCACTACACCACCATACTAACCACTACACCACCATACTAACTACTACACCACCTTACTAACCACTACACCACCATACTGACCACTACACCACCTTACTAACCACTACACCACCGTACTAACCACTACACCACCGTACTAACCACTACACCACCATACTAACCACTACACCACCTTACTAACCACTACACCACCTTACTAACCACTACACCACCGTACTAACCACTACACCACCATACTAACCACTACACCACCATACTAACCACTACACCACCGTACTAACCACTACACCACCGTACTAACCACTACACCACCATACTAACCACTACACCACCTTACTAACCACTACACCACCTTACTAACCACTACACCACCATACTAACCACTACACCACCATACTAACCACTACACCACCATACTAACTACTACACCACCGTACTAACCACTACACCACCATACTAACCACTACACCACCATACTAACCACTACACCACCATACTAACCACTACACCACCGTACTAACCACTACACCACCTTACTAACCACTACACCACCGAGCCGCCAAGTTTAATTTTAGTCAATACGGTCAATCAGGCCAGATTTGTTTGGTGCCTGAGCTATTTAGATATGAAGCTTACGTGGCAGCAAGTACTGTAAGCTGTAATATCTGAATTATTGTGTCTAATCACATTCTGTTATCTATAAAAATGGACAAAAGTTAAAACAGATGCCAACCTTTAGCTATTCTGTGCATTTTTATAAGAACAACAGGTAAAATAACACATTTCACCAGATTTCATCTCTACAAACAGCTACATGTAATCAAAAACCACATTAGTAAGTGTATTGGAAATAACTTACTGCAGTGAGCTGCAAGCGTCTGACGGTTCAGGCACAATGCGAATACAGACGTATGCAAAAGTGTAGGCGCCCCTGGTCAAATGACATGCTCTGCCTATTTTCTAAATGAAAATTAGTTAACCATATCCTTCACAGAGAACACACTTCAGCACGTTTAAAGCATACTTGCTGTTTAGTTGCTAAATTTAATATAATCGCCACTATCCAATAAAAACTCCAAAATAGTAACTTTACAGGAGAGGACAAAAACAGTCTTTACTTTCAATGTAAGTCAATGAAACCAGAATTTGTCATGTAATTTGACCAGGGTGTTCAATCATTTACATACCACGGTCAATAAGCTTCCATTACTTGTTAGCTACATTAGCCTCATAGCACAAAAATAAACATCGGGGACCAAATATGTCTGGCTAAGTTGAAAACTTACATCATATTTCTGTAAGCCCTGGTCTTTCAATCTAAAAAAAAGTTTGAAGCCGCTTAAACTTACACCTGTAATGCCAACGTTCATCTGTGTCTCTTACAAGAGTCTCTCATATACAAAGTGTATGTGTGTATATCCCTGTTTTGCACAAAGATATGCTAGTGAAGTGTTTCTTTGACCTTTTCTCTGGCATTTCAGTACAAGTGTGCAAAAATGTTGCTTTAGGACCAAGATTATTTAAAAACAGTACAAATCAGGGTGTGATATGAGGGTAAAATCATACAAAGGGTAACATAACTGATTGCTAATGACAAGAATAAAGAATTAAAAAAACTATATATTATACACACACACACACTACCGCACAAAAGTTTGGGATCACAGTGAAATGTTCTTGTTTTCAATGGAGTATCTTCCTTCCTTAACACAACATATATATAATATATATATAAACACAACGATCAGCCATAACATTTAAACCATCTCCTTGCTCTCCCAGCTTCACTGACCACATAGGAACAGTTTGTAGTTCTACACTTACAGACTGTACTTCATCTGATTCTCTGTATACTTTATTACTCTGTTCTTTAATGTTCAGGACCCCCACAGGACCACCACAGAGCAGATACTATTAGGAAGGTGGATTATTCTCAGCACTGCAGTGACACTGATGTGGTGGTGGCGTGTTAGTGTGTGTTGTGCTGGTGTTAGTGGATGAGACACAGCAGTGCTGCTGTAGTTTTTAAACACTGGGTCCACTTATACATACACACACACACACACACATATATATATATATATATATATATGAGTAAAATATGAATTGAATAGGTTTTAATAGGACTCCTAAATTTTTACACTAGTCCTTGTGTTGTCTCGTAGTCTTTTGAGTAAAACATAATATCCATCCTAGCTACATATCATATTCAATTACAGCCCTACAGCAGAGGCATCTTCTGTTCTAGAGGGCTCTTTATGCAAAGCATGTCAGCTTTCGGAGTGGCTGGTGTACACGCACATTTAATTACCTTTGCATGGCATGCATGGATAAGCAAACTGCTTATTTACAGTACAGAGCACCTCAGACCTGACCATTTCTGATCCAGAGCAGAGTAATGAACAACGTATGCAGGAATAGAACTTTTCTAAAGTGTGTGTGGGTTTGTTGTTGCACTGCAGAACATTAACTGATCCATATTTTGCTAGAAAATGTGACAAATTGTAACTTTTTCTTAGTCTGTTTACAACAGGGTGAGCAGCGCGAGTCTACAAGGTGGCTTATCTCACGGCAGACTGTTGACGTTCTGTGTGTTTTGATACTTTGAACTGTTTACAAGTGCAGAAGTGATCAGCCCCACATAAATGTAGAGCACGCACGAATCAGAGAACACCGAGCAAAATAAAAAGCATGCAGGTAACACTAAACCTGGATCTTTTTAAAACAGCACATGAAAGAAACCAACTACATGGAACACCATTTAGAAAGTACACATAGATACAGGGCATTCAGCAAATACAACTGAAAATACACTACCACTCAAACATCTGACCGGTAGTGTATCTAAAGCGTTTGTCCGGTAGTGTATCTAAAGCGTTTGTCCGGTAGTGTATCTAAAGCGTTTGTCCGGTAGTGTATCTAAAGCGTTTGTCCGGTAGTGTATCTAAAGCGTTTGTCCGGTAGTGTATCTAAAGCGTTTGACTGGTAGTGTACTAAAACGTTTTACTGGTAGTGTATCTAAAACGTTTTACTGGTAGTGTACTAAAAATTTGACTGGTAGTGTATCTAAAACGTTTGACTGGTAGTGTATCTAAAGCGTTTGTCCGGAAGTGTATCTAAAGCGTTTGTCCGGAAGTGTATCTAAAGCGTTTGTCCGGAAGTGTATCTAAAGCGTTTGTCCGGAAGTGTATCTAAAGCGTTTGTCCGGAAGTGTATCTAAAGCGTTTGTCCGGAAGTGTATCTAAAGCGTTTGTCCGGAAGTGTATCTAAAGCGTTTGTCCGGAAGTGTATCTAAAGCGTTTGTCCGGAAGTGTATCTAAAGCGTTTGTCCGGAAGTGTATCTAAAGCGTTTGTCCGGAAGTGTATCTAAAACGTTTGTCCGGAAGTGTATCTAAAACGTTTGACTGGTAGTGTACTAAAACGTTTGACTGGTAGTGTACTAAAACGTTTGACTGATAGTGTATCTAAAACGTTTGGCTGGTAGTGTACTAAAACGTTTAGCTGGTAGTGTATCTAAAACGTTTGGCTGGTAGTGTATCTAAAACGTTTGTCTGGTAGTGTATCTAAAACGTTTGTCTGGTAGTGTATCTAAAACGTTTGTCTGGTAGTGTATCTAAAACGTTTGACTGGTAGTGTATCTAAAACGTTTGACTGGTAGTGTACTAAAACGTTTGACTGGTAGTGTACTAAAACGTTTGACTGGTAGTGTATCTAAAACGTTTGGCTGGTAGTGTACTAAAACGTTTGGCTGGTAGTGTACTAAAACGTTTGACTGGTAGTGTACTAAAACGTTTGACTGGTAGTGTATCTAAAACGTTTGGCTGGTAGTGTACTAAAACGTTTGACTGGTAGTGTATCTAAAACGTTTGACTGGTAGTGTACTAAAACGTTTGACTGGTAGTGTACTAAAACGTTTGACTGGTAGTGTACTAAAACGTTTGACTGGTAGTGTATCTAAAACGTTTGACTGGTAGTGTACTAAAACGTTTGACTGGTAGTGTATCTAAAACGTTTGTCTGGTAGTGTATCTAAAACGTTTGACTGGTAGTGTACTAAAACGTTTGACTGGTAGTGTATCTAAAACGTTTGACTGGTAGTGTACTAAAACGTTTGACTGGTAGTGTACTAAAACGTTTAGCTGGTAGTGTACTAAAACGTTTGGTTGGTAGTGTACTAAAACGTTTGGTTGGTAGTGTACTAAAACGTTTAGCTGGTAGTGTATCTAAAACGTTTAGCTGGTAGTGTACTAAAACGTTTGGTTGGTAGTGTACTAAAACGTTTAGCTGGTAGTGTACTAAAACGTTTGTCTGGTAGTGTACTAAAACGTTTGTCTGGTAGTGTATCTAAAACGTTTGACTGGTAGTGTATCTAAAACGTTTGACTGGTAGTGTACTAAAACGTTTGACTGGTAGTGTATCTAAAACGTTTGACTGGTAGTATATCTAAAACGTTTGACTGGTAGTATATCTAAAACGTTTGACTGGTAGTGTACTAAAACGTTTGTCTGGTAGTGTATCTAAAACGTTTCTCTGGTAGTGTATCTAAAACGTTTGGCTGGTAGTGTACTAAAACGTTTGACTGGTAGTGTATCTAAAACGTTTGACTGGTAGTGTACTAAAACGTTTGACTGGTAGTGTACTAAAACGTTTAGCTGGTAGTGTACTAAAACGTTTGGTTGGTAGTGTACTAAAACGTTTGGTTGGTAGTGTACTAAAACGTTTAGCTGGTAGTGTATCTAAAACGTTTAGCTGGTAGTGTACTAAAACGTTTGGTTGGTAGTGTACTAAAACGTTTAGCTGGTAGTGTACTAAAACGTTTGTCTGGTAGTGTACTAAAACGTTTGTCTGGTAGTGTATCTAAAACGTTTGACTGGTAGTGTATCTAAAACGTTTGACTGGTAGTGTACTAAAACGTTTGACTGGTAGTGTATCTAAAACGTTTGACTGGTAGTATATCTAAAACGTTTGACTGGTAGTATATCTAAAACGTTTGACTGGTAGTGTACTAAAACGTTTGTCTGGTAGTGTATCTAAAACGTTTCTCTGGTAGTGTATCTAAAACGTTTGGCTGGTAGTGTACTAAAACGTTTAGCTGGTAGTGTATCTAAAACGTTTGGCTGGTAGTGTACTAAAACGTTTAGCTGGTAGTGTATCTAAAACGTTTGGCTGGTAGTGTACTAAAACGTTTAGCTGGTAGTGTATCTAAAACGTTTGGCTGGTAGTGTACTAAAACGTTTGACTGGTAGCGTATCTAAAACGTTTGGCTGGTAGTGTTACTAAAACGTTTAGCTGGTAGTGTACTAAAACGTTTGACTGGTAGCGTATCTAAAACGTTTGGCTGGTAGTGTTACTAAAACGTTTAGCTGGTAGTGTACTAAAACGTTTGTCTGGTAGTGTTACTAAAACGTTTAGCTGGTAGTGTACTAAAACGTTTGGCTGGTAGTGTATCTAAAACGTTTGGCTGGTAGTGTACTAAAACGTTTGGCTGGTAGTGTTACTAAAACGTTTAGCTGGTAGTGTACTAAAACGTTTGGTTGGTAGTGTACTAAAACGTTTGGTTGGTAGTGTACTAAAACGTTTAGCTGGTAGTGTACTAAAACGTTTAGCTGGTAGTGTACTAAAACGTTTGGTTGGTAGTGTACTAAAACGTTTGGTTGGTAGTGTACTAAAACGTTTAGCTGGTAGTGTATCTAAAACGTTTAGCTGGTAGTGTACTAAAACGTTTGGTTGGTAGTGTACTAAAACGTTTGGTTGGTAGTGTACTAAAACGTTTAGCTGGTAGTGTACTAAAACGTTTAGCTGGTAGTGTACTAAAACGTTTAGCTGGTAGTGTACTAAAACGTTTGGTTGGTAGTGTACTAAAACGTTTGTTTGGTAGTGTACTAAAACGTTTAGCTGGTAGTGTACTAAAACGTTTAGCTGGTAGTGTACTAAAACGTTTGGTTGGTAGTGTACTAGACTGTTTGACTGGTAGTGTATTAGACCGCTTGGCTGGTAGTGTACTAGATAAACTACTATCCAGAAATCTCTGTGTATCTATTAGTTCCAGGTGCAATAAGATAAACACCATGGAAAACATTAATGCAGTATTTTACAGCACAAGTGAAAAAACAAGCCAATATAAACATTTAGGTAAAGAATAAAACAGCAGAGCTGTGTTAAAAAAGGTGCAGATTTGACCACCTTTAACAAGGTGACAACTTCTCTGCGTCTGGTTCATAAAACTCTATAGATCTGAGCACAAGTGATACGTCTACAGGCACCTAATTTACATAGTATGTATTTTGGTAGGGAGCCAATAAGACAACAGCATTTAGTAGCAGTATAGAAGTATTCAAATGTGCCATAAAATAGAAAACTGTATTTACTAGGGCTGTGTACAGTATACAGCCCTAGTAACCTGGCCGTACAATACATGTTGTGATACAGCAGTCACGATTCAATATTTCGTGATATATTGCGATATTGCAAGCAAAGTGACATATTGTGTTTTTTCAAATCCTGCTATTAAAACACACCACTATATGAACAAGTTTGTCAATGCTTACAATAGCATTGCACCCTTGTGCTGCTTGTTAATGTTGGAGTGAAGCTGAAAATAGATTACAACATCTAGTGGTCAGAGGTTTAAACACAACACACAATGATTTACTGAGTCTGCCAGGAATCTGTGTATTGATACTGTGCTTTTGAGAATTCATACGGAATCATGAAATATATCCCGACAATCGATATTTTCTTACAACCTTAATATTTGGTGCAGTCACCAAATACATTGTCAATTAAAGGTTTGAAATCTTAACATCTGTCCAGATGCAAACACACACACATATATACATGTACAGTATATTAGGGCTGTGTATTGACAAGAACCTGGAGATACAATATGTATCGTGATACAGCGGTCACAAGTCAATATATCGTGATATACTGCAACACTGCAAGCAAAGTGATATACTGTGATTTTTAAAATGCTACTATTAAAACACACCACTGTATGAACAGGTTTGTCAAAGCTGATAATAGCATTGCGCCCTTGTGCTGCTTGTTAATGTTGGAGTGGAGCTGAAAATGGATTACAACACTGCCATCTAGTGGTCAGAGGTTGAAACACAACACACAATGATTCACTGTGTCTGCCAGCAATCTGTGTATCAATACTATGTTTTTGAGAATCGATACAGTATCATGAAACATAATAATCCCGATATTCAATATTTTCTTACAACCCTAATATTTGGTGCATCTGTTCAGATGTAAACACACACACACACAAACACATATACATATATATACACACACATATACACTACCAGTCAAAGGTTTTGGGAGCATTTCACTGGTTCAATCATCATAAAATTAAAAATTGTGACACAACATAAAGAGAAAAAACTAAAGCAGGCCTGCTGAACAGACTGACCTCATTTGCCTCATATAAAAATATCAGGCAGGTCGCAGCTGTTGCGTGTAGAAGTTCAGCGGGCTGCCAAATTCCAGAAGACCGGGACCAAAAACGCACTTTGAGCAGCAGTGCGAGCTGCACAGTGTTATTAATAAACATACTGGAGCTTTGGTGGTCTTCAAGAATATTTACAAACTTCACTCGTGTCTCCTGTACTCACTGTAACCACCGGTATCGTTCAGACTGACGCCGCGTTACGTAAAGATCTTCTGAGAAGTTCCAGCGAGACAACAACAGGTCAGAACGAAGCAGACACCGGCAGTTAGTGTGCGAGTTAGGATTCTGGTCTCATTTCCATCCAATAAAAACAACAAATGAACACTGACTCGCTCGTTTTGAGGGGAAACATACAAACGCGTCGCGTTAACCTACGACTTCTGGCTCCTCTCACAACAACCAGCCTGGCTCGAGCCATTACTGCAGATCTGCAAACCATCTGCCCCCCTCACACATGAAGTGAAGCTTTACTCTGGGCCTACAAACACCTGGTCATTTAAGTTTGTGTGGCTCTTTTACTACTCAGGAAAGACAGCTAGAACATCACAAACCAGAAAAAATGCATACAGGTTTAGATTAACAAGCAAAGCGGACAACCGTGACTGATCCGCATGATGTTTACATCGGGCCGCCCTGGGTTATTAAGACAGTTAACAGTTAGCTTAGCTAGCAGCCTCTCCTTGGCTGAGAGGAGAAAAAACAAGACGACGCTGAAGCAGCGCAGAAAAACAGACAGGAGGAAGACTGGAAATGGTGTGAGGAGCCAGTAGGGCTGGTTTACCTTCATTCGGGAGGGGGTACAGGAGTTGTCTGGGCGATATTGTGGGAGACATGCAGACAGAAACTCCGTGACGGTCCGTCTCCGAGCGGTGTGAGAGACGGGTGGAGGGGGGCGGCGGGCATGGCTTCCGCTCCGAGCTGCACTAATAAGAGTGCAGTCACTTCAGGACAGTATCGAAAACAGGCGCTGAAATATTTATCGATATTTAAAACTGTATGGCGGATATAAGATACTCGGAAATCTCTCATTTGCTGTCATTAAAAACACTGATAATGGATAAAACCGGGCGTCCTGCTGAATCCTGGGGCTGTAGCGATACGGGGCACGTGCACCGACTGATGCTTTTATTGATGTTGTTAAACTTGGGGTTAAATCTACCCCACAGATTAAAATTATAAAAAAAATACAGGATTTATTTATATATTTATATCAATTTTTGAATATTATAAGATGACATATATGTATATAGATATATAAGTATCTGTAAAAAGAAAAACATTGTGTGAATGGACCATAATGCTTCAAAACACTGACATTAAAAGTATTAGAAGTCTTGTTTTTCTTTGAACAGCAATGATATATACATTTTGCAGTCACAAATACATCCTCAATTAAAGTTTAACGCTGACACTGATAGTTATGCTGGTATTTCTTGTAATAGGACATTTATACCAATACTCCTATGCACCCAGTGTTATTATGCCTATTGTATATTATGGCTCTTCATAGCTTCATAGCTTTATTGTACTATTTTATTACGTTTTTTATTACGTTTATTACAAAAACATACCTTGCAATCCTTTTAAAAGTGTTTTTTAACCAGAAAATATTGGCAAACGATACCTCTGTAGTATATAATTAGATTAAAACATTTTAAACACAGAAATATCAACGTGAGAACGTGTAAATGCTAGGTTTCTTACACATAATAATATTAGAATATATAAAATATATGCGTTATAGGAGCACAGCAAGTTGGTAAGTTAATAGGCCAGTTTACTTACCATAGACAGGCCACTTTAATGTCAGTCTAAGACTAGCCGCGCAAGAAAGGCACTTTTAATACTGTAAATAGTGTGGAATTAAATTAATGATAATGTGAGTCGGTCGTGTTTCTCAGTTTGGTGGAAGTTAATGGATTTTCAGCGCACGCGGTTCGCCGGAACCTTTAATCTGACCGTGTGTGTCTACACGGAAGGTGAGGTAGTGAAGTGTGCGAGTATGGCAGCGTCCTGCAGGAGCGTTGTGAGAGGTCAGTTTTATGGGTTTATTTATTGACTGAGATATTTTAATTAAAACTTAATTACAGTCTGTGTATCCAGGTTTAACAAGTTTTCAACCGTACAACCTTTTTTAGTCGTTTTCTCTGTCGCGGTTTCTGTCGCTCTGTTAGTGTTTGTGTATATGAACAGGACTCAGCGATCTTAAAAGCTGCTCATTTTTAATTTCTCTGAACAATATCCTCCCAAAATCACTACTAATGTTTTAGTAGTTCCATGGGCTTCCGTTCAGATACACTATATTACCAAAAGTGTTCGTTCGTCTGTCTTCACACGCATATGAACTTGAGAGACGTCCTATTTTTAACCCATAGGGTTTAATATGATATATAACAGCTATAACAGCTTCAACTATTCTAGGAAGTCTCTCCACACGGTTTAGGAGAGTGTTTATGGGAATGTTTGACCAACAGTTCTTCCAGAAGACCATTGGTGAGGTCAGACACTGATGTTTGACGAGAAGGTCTGGCTCACAGTCTCCACTCTAATTCATCCCAAAGGTGTTCTATTAGGTTGAGGTCAGGACTCTGTGCAGGCCAGTCAAGTTCTTCTACACCAAACTCGCTCCTCCATGTCTTTATGGAGCTGCTTGGTGCACTGGTGGGCAGTCATGTTGGAACAGGAAGGTGTCGTCCCCACAAACTGAAGCATTAAGAGTTTCTTTCACAGGGTCCGAACCTAACTTGTGAAAAACAACCCCGCACTATAATCCCCCCTCCACCAAACTTTACACATGGCACAATGCAGACAGACAAGAACTTTTCTCCTGGCAACTGCCAAACCCAGACTCGTCTATTGGATTGCCAGACGGAGAAGCGTGGTTGGTCACTCTAGAGAGTCCAGTGGCGGCGTGATTTACACCACTGCATCCGACTCTCTGTATTGTGCTTAGTGATGTAAGGCTCGGATGCAGCTGCTCAGCCATGGAGACCCATTCCATAAAGCTCTCTACGCTCTGTTCTTGAGCTGATCTGAAGACCACATGAAGTTTGGAGGTCTGTAGTAATGGACTCTGTAGAAAGTTGGTGACCTCTGTGCTCTATGCTCCTCAGCATCCGCTGACCTGCTCTGTCATTGTACGTGTTCTACCACTTGGTGTCTGAGTTGCTGTCGTTCTCAATCACTTCCACTTTGTTAGAACACCACTGACAGTCCACTGTGGAATATTTAGTAGTGAGGAAACTTCACCACTGGACTTGTAACACAGGTGGCGTCCTATCATGGTACCACACTGGAGTTCACTGAGCTCCTGAGAGAGATACACTCTTTACTAATGTGTGTAGAAGCAGTCTGTATGACTAGCTGCTGGTTTTATACACCTGTGGACATGAAAGTGATTGGAACACCTGAGTCCAGTGATTTGGATGGGGAGTGAATACAATTGGTAATATAGTGTATATACAAGATAAGGATAATTGAAAGGTGAGTGTACAGACTTTGCTGGCTACATCTGTAATGTAATGTTCTGTCACACAGTGTTATCTGGATGCCAGAGACAGCTCCTCATCACCAGCGCTCCCTCTTCTTCATCTGCCTCCCAGAATGCAGCTAGACTTCACCCTATCAGGAGCTACGCTGCAGCCGCAGCAGCCAAGTGAGCTTCGTCTATTGTTTTTTATGTGATATCATTTATATATACTGTCACATCAAAAAATGCAAATTTCCAGCTGTTCATTAGTATAAACAAGTCATTTCTATTAATCCTGTGATTAGAGCTGCGCGATATGGGAAAAAATCGTAGTCGATATTGATATATATATCACGATATAAATCTAATCACTATTGCCTTTTTACTTTAAGTGAGAAGTGAAGATTTTGTTAAATTGTTTTTTATCCTCTGATTTATTTTCTATCAGAAGATAGAAATGTACTATAGAACATTACACAACTGTATTTCAAATAAATATAAATAAATTGTGTGTGTGTGTGTGTGTGTGTGTGTGTGTGTGTGTGTGTGTGTGTGTGTGTGTGTATATATATGTATAGGAAACGACTCAGCAGTGAGTCGACTCTCTGTCGGCTCTAATGGGGAGTTGTTGGTTTAGCGATTCAGTTTTCAGTAGAAAATAAAGTTTCCTACTCGAGATTGTTAGTTATAAAGTCAACTTTGTCTCAGCGTTCTCACTCGAACTCCTACAATATATACATATTTATCTTTATCCATTACCAAATTACGTCGATTAGCATAATGTGCGTCGATGCATTGCAAAGATGTCTCCGTCTACTGAAAGCATGGATTTATCCGGAGCGCGAGCTGCAGCTACAAACAATCTCTCACGTTCATCTAACGTTGTGGGAGTGTTTCACACAGAAACACAACAGTGTGGTGCTCTGTCAGCTCTGCACAGTGGAGATGATCACAACAGTATAACTGCTATACACAAGACCTTGAAGATCAAACATCCCGTAGAGCTTCATCAACACAGCAGCAGGACAGCACCTGTTTACCTGTTTATCTGATCTTATAGATTATTTATAGATTATTAACACGTGTATCATGTTTCTTTTTTAGTAGTAGTTTAACGTTTTCTCTTATTTTCTCTTATTTTATTCTCTCTGCTCGACTGTGACGCCTGCAGTAACCACAGCAGATCTGTGCTGTGTGCTTCAACCAATCATGAAATAGCTGGAACTCTAGTTCAGCCATGTAATTTGTTTGGGGCGGTGCTACTCTCATTCTCATTGGCTATTCGTGTTGTCTCTCAAAACACAGACTGAACTTAATTTTATTGATTTTCTATCGACTACGCCTTATAGTTCTGTCGAGGAAACGTTATTTTGCAACAATTATCGTTATCATTTAATTGCCCAGCCCTACCTGTGATGCACAATCTGGGTCCAAAGTAACCCAACTGAGATCTTATTTACTATATTTTTATAATAAATTAATTTTATCAATCAAGCTACCATGAATTCTTTAATGTACTTGTTTTTGTACATTAATCATCGTCACCTCTCCTGATTTCAGCCTTATTTTAACTTATTTAATAAAATAATCACCCTTCTAACACACAATATGACTTAATTAACCCTTATGTGTTCACTATGGAGTTTCATAGGAACTGTTGACGTTTGTAAACATTTGCAGTTGGTAACATATTTACAAAAACAGTTTTTGTTCATGAAGTAAATAAATAAGAATTAAAATAATGATTTGAGATCAAAAACAAGACTTTTAATGAACACTTGAAACATTAAATAATGATATAAACACAATTTCAATAGATTTACCAAAGAGATACCAAAGAGATACTCAGCAGTAACACAGGAAATGAATAGGGGAGCAGGTTTAATCCATGTTGTGCATTAGAAGGGGTTTACTTAGCTTGTACGTCAAATGATTAAAGCTGCACTATGTAAGCACTATGTAAGATTTTTTTGGAAACACTTGCATATCACTGTCACCTTGCAGCCTTAAATGCTGCATCAATACAAAAAATGAATACACACACATATATATATATATATATACACCCAGTTGCCACTTTATTAGGTACACCTCCTTGTAACTACACTCAATGTCCAGTTCATAAGCTGAACCACTGACCATATAGGAGCTAGACTTACAGACTGTAGTCTGTTACTAACCCAGTGTGTTTATCTCACCCACATCATAATAACAATAAAACATGATCGTCCTGCAGCCGTGATGTTTACAGTGGCGGAGTAATAAGAAGATGATCAGCAAGTGGAACAGCAGTGACTTCAGAGTCGTCCCTGTTCTCCAGTGTTCACTGTGAGAGAGATATAAATTACATTAACATTCCTCTTGCTCCTGCAGGCCCGCTCACAAACTAAGGAAAGATAAAGGCACAGCGAAAGATGCGAAAGAAGAGGAGGAGAAGAAGAAGAAGAAGGAGCAGCAGCAGCAGCAGCAGAGGCTGAAGGTCGACGATACAAGCCGACATAAACCCTACGGGCTCACAGCCTGGGCTCCAGTAGATGATGTGTATGTGGTGAGGTTCTATCCTAAACCAGTGTACGACGTAGACGTGGCTGTTGACCTGCTGAAGAGCTTCCAGAAGCTGGACTTCACAGCAGAAGACCAGCCGGTTTACATCGACCTGCGGCTGGACATGAAGCTCGAGAAAAAGGTGGAACAAGAGCTCCTCTTATAATTCAGCCCCTCTCTCTCTCTTTCCCTCTTTCTTTCTTTCTTTCTCTTTCTTCCCCTCCCTCCCTCTTTCTTTCTCTCTTCCCCTCTCTCTCTTACTTCCCCCCTCTTTCTCCTTCTCTCTCCCCCTCTTTCTCTCTCTCTCCCCCTCTCCCTCACTCTTTCTCCTTCTCTTTTCCATCCCCCTTTCTTCCTCTCGGTCTCCCTCTTTCTTTCTCTCTTCCCCTCTCTCTCTTACTTCCCCCCTCTTTCTCCTTCTCTCTCCCCCTCTTTCTCTCTCTCTCTCCCCCTCTCCCTCCCTCTTTCTCCTTCTCTTTTCCATCCCCCTTTCTTCCTCTCGGTCTCCCTCTTTCTTTCTCTCTTCCCCTCTCTCTCTTACTTCCCCCCTCTTTCTCCTTCTCTCTCCCCCTCTTTCTCTCTCTCTCTCTCTCTCCCTCCCTCTTTCTCCTTCTCTTTTCCATCCCCCTTTCTTCCTCTCGGTCTCCCTCTTTCTTTCTCTCTTCCCCTCTCTCTCTTACTTCCCCCCTCTTTCTCCTTCTCTCTCCCCCTCTTTCTCTCTCTCTCTCCCCCTCTCCCTCCCTCTTTCTCCTTCTCTTTTCCATCCCCCTTTCTTCCTCTCGGTCTCCCTCTTTCTTTCTCTCTTCCCCTCTCTCTCTTACTTCCCCCCTCTTTCTCCTTCTCTCTCCCCCTCTTTCTCTCTCTCTCTCCCCCTCTCCCTCCCTCTTTCTCCTTCTCTTTTCCATCCCCCTTTCTTTCTCTCGGCCTCCCTCTTTCTTTCTCTCTTCCCCTCTCTGTCTTACTTCCCCCCTCTTTCTCCTTCTCTCTCCCCCTCTTTCTCTCTCTCCCCCTCTCCCTCCCTCTACCTCCTTCTCTCTTTTTCTTCCCCCCTCTTTCTCCCCTTTCTCTCTCTCCCCCTATTTCTCCTATTCTCCCCCTGTTTCTCCTTCTCACCCTCTCTCTCTTCCTCTCTTTTTCTCTCCTGCCTCTTTCTCCTTTCTCTCTCTCCTCTCCTCTCCCTCTTTCTCATTCTCTCTCTTTCTCTCCCCTCTTTCTCTTTCTCTCACCCTCTCTCTCTTTCTTTTTCTTTCTTCCCCTCCCTCCCTCTTTCTCCTTCTCTTTTCCCTCCCCCTTTCACTCTTTCTTCCTCTCGGTCTCCCTCTTTCTTTCTCTCTTCCCCTCTCTCTCTTACTTCCCCCCTCTTTTTCCTTCTCTCTCCCCCTCTTTCTCTCTGTCTCCCCCTCTCCCTCCCTCTTCCCCTTTCTCTCTTTCTTTCTTTCCCTATCTCTCTTACTCTCCCCTTCTTTCTCCCCCTTTCTCTCTCTCCCCCTATTTCTCCTATTCTCCCCCTCTTTCTCCTTCTCACCCTCTCTCTCTTCCTCTGTCTCTCTTTTTCTCTCCTCCCTCTTTCTCCTTCTCTCTCTTTCTCTCCCCCTCTTTCTCTTTCTCTCTCCTTCTCTCTCTTCCCCATCTCTCTTATTCTTCCCCTCTTTCTCCTTCTCTCTCTCTCTCTCCTCTCTTTATTTCTCCCACTTTCTTTCTCTCTTTCTCTCTCCTCCCTCCCTCCCTCCTTAATTCTGAGATAATAATATATGTAATGTAATTACAATTAATACATTTATATATAGCGACCAGCCTTAACATTATGACCATCTCTTTGTATCTACGGGTATTGTTCACACTGACTTGGTGAAGGTGTGTTAGTGTGTGGTGTGCTGGTGTGAGTGGATCAGACACAGCAGTGCTGCTGGAGTGTTTAAACACTGTCCACTCTATTAGACACTCCTACTACTTGCTGGTCCACCTTGTAGATGTAAAGTCAGAGACAGTAGCTCATCTGCTGCTGCACAGTTTATGTTCCTCTAGTTCTTCATCAGTGGACACAGGACGCCGCCCACTGTTGGCTCGATGTTGCTGGACAATTGTGTCTGATCCACTCACACCAGCACAACACACACTAACACACCACCAGTGTCTGTGTCACTGCAGTGCTGAGAATGATCTGCTTCCCTAATAGTACCTGCTCTGTGGTGGTCCTGTGGGGGTCCTGATCATTAAAGAAGTATATAGAGAATCAGATGAACTACAGTCTGTAAGTGTAGCTCCTATATGGTCAGTGCAGCTGTGTGTGTAGATACAAGGAGGCATAGATATACAAAATAGTATATATATGAATTGACAGATTTCTTATTTATTTATTAGAAATACTCAGTATATAATACGTTCTGGTCAAACTAATTATAGTTTTAATGGTTGTGTCTCAAATCCTACTGAGCTCCTACATAGGCAGCATTTTACTTCATAGTATGCGCTCCTGACATGTAGACTGTCCCAATACTTACATACCTTAAACATACTGTCTACTGAGGAACCTTATTTAGACCTGATTTTAAGAAAGCATTGATTCCTCAGCCGCTAAGACAATCCCATGATGCAACACAGGCTAATCTAGGAGCAGTGAAGTGGTTTTAAAATGTGAGTTATTTTGATTCTCTCTGGAGTTTTAATGTGTTTCTGGTCATATAATCACACAAAACAGTATTTTATTATCAACTCTGTAACGAGTCCTTCACCATTTAGAGGATTTTTAAGTCTCGGGCTATTGTTTTGGATGCCGACTGGTAACTTAGCAACCAGCTGAACCACCGGTGGCGTGCTGCAGTGGGCGGGAACAAGCCGTGACGCAGTCTCTCTCTAACTAGAGCGTCTCAGTAATCTGTTTTATGAGGAGAGATGAGGAGAGAACGCTGCTACTTACACAGCTGCTACTTAAACAGCCTACTTAGACACTCACTAGGATTTGAGACACAGCCAATATATTGCAAGCCATATAAAAATATGTAGCAATATAATTATAAGCCCATATTGTGTAATGCAGCTCTAAGATCTGATAACATCATGTCCTTGTATGTATGGTCAGGCGTGGGTGAAGTTATTGTTATTTTAACAGAAGGATTTTTTTCTCTGGTGAGGCAGGATCCCTTCACGATGACCTTAAATAGTTTTATATGAAAACATGGCTGTTATCTTTAGGGGAGCTTGTGTTTTTGTACTCAGTGGCTCCCTCCAGTCAGTCAGGCTGTCTGATTTGTCGGAGCAGTTGCCTATAATCTATGAAATGCTGCTTATCTTTACAGTGACGTTCAATTTAATCAGATCTCATAAGCAGTACTGTAGCTGTTAAATGAGCAGCTCTCTCAAAGGCACAGTGTTTGTTTCCACATGGGCAAAAAAATATAATTGGCCTTTGCTGCTGTGATGCTGACCACGCTTGTAATATATTTAAAAGCCCTACACTCACAGTTCGTTCTCAGCACTGCAGTGACACTGACATGGTGGTGGTTTGTTGTGCTGGTGTGAGTGGATCAGACACAGCAGTGCTGCTGGAGTGTTTAAACACTGTGTCCACTCACTGTCCACTCTATTAGACACTCCTACTACTTGCTGGTCCACCTTGTAGATGTAAAGTCAGAGACAGTAGCTCATCTGCTGCTGCACACTTTTGTATTGGTCAACCTCTAGTCCTTCACCAGTGGTCATAACTATTCTCAGTCCAGCAGTGACACTGAGGTGTTTAAACACTCCAGCAGCAGCAGCACTGCTGTGTCTGATCCACTCACACCAGCACAACACACATTAACACACACCGCTACTCTACAGTGCTGAGAATGACCCACCATCCAATTAGTACCTGCTCTGTGGTGGTCCTGATAATTAAAGAATAGAGTAATATAGTATAGGAGTATTTCTGACTGGACATGCTTTGTTTGTTCTGTTTCAGAAAAAAGTGGACCCTTTCGTTAGCACCGTCCATTTACCGCATCCCTTCAAAACGGGGATCAACAAAGTAGTGGTTTTCACAGAGGTGAGTATCTTCATACCTGGAGGCTTTGCTCAGTAGGAGCTCCATGTGAAGTGGTGCTCGG